>CM029273.1:14424298-14671522 GCA_016920895.1 Vaccinium myrtillus
ACAAAGTCATAGATCTCTGTCCATGACATATATGGAATACTTGCACAATTTAAAGAAGATAGGCAGATATGGTTTTGAACTACATCCCCATCACACAAAAGGAAGAGATCACATACGAATTGGCCGACAAAAAAAAAAAATCAACCTAAGCCACAAATTTTTCTTCATACCTTTGAGACACAGGAAACTACAAGGAACTAGCATCCTCCTTAGAAGGCCCTACCACACAGATACAGCTTAAATAAGAGAAAGCACATAGCCTCTCCAGTGACAGCCTAAGTTCAACATCAATAATGTGTAACAAATAAAATCATAAAGAACCACAATGCAAGATCTTGGTTGGAGTACAGGTCATACAAACACTATTCTGGTGCTTTTTCTAGATTGTTTATTTCGTTAATCTTTTTTTTCCTTCCCTCTACGAGTATGTCATGCAAAAAAAATCAATTCTACTCACTATTTTGAGGCACTTCATTTATTTAAAAATAACACAGCAAAATAATTGTGGCTTCACACAGAAAATAGAACACTATCATATGAGTACGCAAACACAGCATTCTCTTGTAAAGAGATAGTCAAAAAATCAAAAAACTAAATAGGGAAAACATCATAGATTATGTTCTACCATAGAAGTATCATATAAGTATGACATACATTTTTTCCCATCAAGTCAAATGACCTACGACCCCGAGAACCATCGGCCTTCAACCTCTTATTGCTGCCATTCAGAAAAGCCTTCCAAATATAATATTCATAGTGGATTGCCTTCTCGCAACCATAACCAGAGTGTGGAGTAATGTAGTAGATTGCCAGTTAAAGTTTCACTCTACACATGGTCTTTCCTAGTAAGATCAAATCTGTAGTTTCCAATTCACCCTTCTGCTTCATCATCATCCTCTCCATCCATAACCATGTCATCTTATCTATTACAACGCTGCAAGAAATATCACCCTGTCATCTTCTTTCCATCCAAAAACAATAATTTTACTTCTAGCATGAACTATGCACGGAGAGATAAAATAAAATGATGTATTTTCCCTTTTTTGATTAGCTTAAAAATTGCACTTTCAACCACAAAGTGTATTGAATTATTGGATCATTCAGATCAAAAGAGTATAACAATTCTATTTCCTATCTGCTCCTCTTGGCTCTAATTTCTAACTAATTGTGATGATCAGAAGTCAATAGATACAATTTCAAAATACAATTATGTTGGTAAAGAAAACAGTTTGACATACTATACTAAAATGCATGCTTTATTAAATTTTGTTGGGATCATGTGTTGATTGATATCTAGCAGTAAATTTGTGCAATGCACGGAAGTATCACAACTCTGATTATATTCATGACTATACATGCAATTTTTTCCAAAAGCATACATGCACAATTTTTCTAAAGCATAGACAAGTTAGTAAGGTATGTTAATGTCTCCGACTCTCCATTATACCAAGATATCACTAATTTGAGTTAAAAAAAAAAAGGAAAAAGAATGAACTACACGAAATAACCTGTGCTAATTTTATATTCAATATTATCTCTCATTGTTTGAACCTTAAAAAAGTGATGCTAATTTAATAATCCTTCTTCGTTTTACGAATATTTTAAAAAATGTGCCCCATTTACATTTTGATGTCTCAATACCAACGTTCAAATTTATTTATTTTTCCTAATTTTCTTCAATAATTGCACAATTAAGGAATAAATAGCCACACACAGATAAATGACATGAATTTTTTTTGTTGCTAAACAGAAGGATTTTTCTAACCTCTTCTTTGGATTCCTCGAATCTTTGTCTATAATTGAGAAGTTCCTATATTCATGCACAAACAATTAGAAGACAAATCCAACACATAACCAACACAATGGAGAATAACAAAACAATGCATTTTTTTTTTTTTTTTTTTACAAACAAATGCATTTTCAATGAGATGAAAATTGCAGCAGGTATGTTTTATCTTTTGCTGTTTCCATATGCGTATAATTTGTACAGATGTTTGCAAATGCCATCCTTCAACTATTGTAATGTTTCCACTCAATGATCGAAATGCATCATAGCTTTGTTGAGTATGACAGAAAGTTAGAGATAGTTGTACGTAGTAACCACTGGATTAGTCTTTAATTTGTGTGCAGTAGTGATTTTTATGGTCGAAATGCATCATAGCTTTTCTGAGCATGATAGAAAGTTAGAGATCACTGGTTCCAAGTTATAAACTCAAAATTAATCTTCAGGTGCAATAGTGATTTTTAATGGTACTCTTCCATGTCTCCTTTTATTCGTTACAACTCCAATTATGCATGCGTAACTTGATAGTTCACACCTTTCTGCACTCATATAACAATCAAAAGAAGAAGGACAAAGGAACAAAAAAGTATGAAATTATCAAATATAAGAACTTTGGAAAACAAACAAATAACTCACTAATCTGGGCCTTCATCTGTGCGAGAGAGACTCGAAGCATTGAGATACTGAGAATACAAACACGAAAATGATAAACAATTACTTTAATTTCATGAAAATAACTGAACACCTCAAAAAGTAGTACCATCAAGAACCATCAAATCAATTGGATTGATTTTATGGAACCTCTTCGCCTCTTTATGGGCTTACAACAGTTTTAGGAGAATTGAAGGTAATTTTAAAGTGATTATCAACTTTTCTTTCCTGTTAAAGTCCATCACCATGGCTAATTGACGGCAAAATAATGTGTTTTATATTGCAACCGGATCAGACTTGCAACTACTATAATAGCTTATTGCACGTAATCTTGATTAAGAAGTGTCAGGATGGAAATGGAATAAGGGTACTAAACTTTTGAGAATTCTTAACTCTCTGTTTTGATTTTGATATTGTTTCCATTTAGATTCTTTAAGAAGATTTTGCTCTCTTTTTATTTGTTGAGATTTCTAGACACAATACGATAGAGGAAAAATGATTTTTTTTTTCAAATTCCACTAACTGATCATGTTTAGCAACAATCAACGCTTTTTAGCTTCTTTTTTTCTTTGTTTCCTTTCTTGGATTCAAATTCAAAACACTAATCCCATAAATCAAGGGTGGATTAACTAAACAAAATATTCTAGGGGATAGTTAAAAGTAAACATTAATTATATGATAGCCAACCACTAACAGCCGCTTGTCGCAACCATAGCTCTTCTCACAAAAAGTCATTCTCCAATACTATACTCCCTCTGTCGAGTCTGTCCCATAACTCTTTAAAAGAAAATTTTCAAACTTTTTTCATACATTAAAAGTAGCCGTTGATATCTAGTAACTCGATAAAAAAATATTGAATTTTTGTTGAAAATTTTGAATTGTTTTCAATTCCTCGTTTTGCGGGCCGGACACAAATTTTGGGACGGAGGGAGTATAAGATTTCCTTTTTTCTTCCACTTCAGCTCATCAAAGTTAAGAATTATGGCTCCACACCTTATGCTGCAAAAAGAAAACATCCATGGCGCGAGAAAAGCTCCAACTGGCTTTCAGAAGGCAAACATGAATCTGCAACGGTGATTTTCCTTAGTGATGGCCTTGAAAACACCATCCAACCTACCATATCTGAACTCATATTGAGACACCCACTCAAATTTATAATTCTCAATCTTTCACAGTTTCTCAATATTTCTTTCAACCCTACTGTTGTCACTCCCAAGCAACCGTCCAAGTGCAATTTCAAGAGCCCACGACATCTATTCCCTATAACCACCAACCCATCCTCATTAATCCCTGATCTCGTTGCTTCAAGAACCTCAAAATTGGAGAGTTCAAAACCATATCCAATGTTCTTAATCCCCCCACATTCATTAATTCGCAACTTCCTAATCTTGGAGCCGCTCTTCAGGAAATCACCAATGCCAT
This sequence comes from Vaccinium myrtillus, assembly GCA_016920895.1. Taxonomy (NCBI): domain Eukaryota; kingdom Viridiplantae; phylum Streptophyta; class Magnoliopsida; order Ericales; family Ericaceae; genus Vaccinium; species Vaccinium myrtillus. Next base: position 14,428,155 of record CM029273.1, read on the forward strand.
TCTCTGTAATACCTGTACAAGAAGAAACATCAAGTACCTCTAAACTGGGGCATACCAAAGCAAGTTTGGCAAGACATTCATCGGTCAGATTCAGATTATTTTCCAAGTTCAAGGACTTGATTTGTGAGTTTTTCACAATATCGGTAGCCCCACCTCCTCCTCCTCCAACATTCGCTCCCACCATACTAATATCCTGTAGTGAAGGACAGTTCTTTGCAAGCGTGAAAAAAGTTGAGTCAGTTAGATTCTTGCAAAGATTGACCTCTATCGTGACTAAAGCAGAGAGACATTGAGATAAATCACTCATTTTCCCATCAGTGAGAAAATCAACTCCAGTTAAAGATAAACATTCCAGGGACCGGTATTTGTTGAAAAGCAAGGAAATTCCAGACAAGGTGAAGTGCGAGCACCGATAAAGAGTGAACATTTTTAAAGGAATACCAGCCTTTGCAAGCAAATGGAGATATTCATCAGGAACTGCCGTATGGCAAATTTTAACAGTTGATATGCTTCTTGCGTACCAAAGTGAATAATCATCCAATCGACCAAAAACGATATCCTGAACTGACAATGCAATCAACTTGGTACTATTGCGCATAACGAATTCGATTCCATATGGAGTAACCGACGAACAGTATAAAACTACAATTTCGGCCAAGTGGACGCAATTTGTGGAAAGAGCTAAGAGCGACTTATCAGTGAGAAATTCGTTACCGGATATGTTGATTTTTCGCAACCCCTTTAGTTTCAACGACACTACCTCGATCCCACTATCTGTCACGCCCATTTCACCCGGGCTCCGATGCGGTACAGGATCCGAGCCAAAATCATTTTCAGGATAGGAGATATCTAGATCCTCCAAACAGGGCATGGAATTGGCTATAACAACCATTTCAATGTCACGTAATTTGGTAAGACCGGAACACTTCAAAACCCTCAAGTTCTTCATACGGGACCCTAGTAGCTTAAAACCCTCCAAAGGGAGGAGTTCGGCCACCGAGAAATCTAGGGTTTCAAGGTTTAAATCGGAGGTTGCGATATCAATGGTGACGCGGTTGAGGTATTGCTCGTCAAACAAGCGGAAATTGATGGACTTGAGGTTGGGAAAACGATTCAGGAGTATGGGGATGGGAAAGGCACTTGAATCTTCGATGGTGAGGTGGGTTCGGAGAGAGTTGGTGATGGAGAGGAATCGCTTGCAGGAGAGTGATGGGGATTCGAGATGACAGTGGTGGAGTTTGTGCAATTTATTGAATATCAGTGCCCAGCACTCGTCTGGAAGATCGTTGCAACTATTCGCCATGTTTTGCGGCTGAGCAGCGAAGAAGAAAAGAGTAGTACTCCGTATCATTTTATACCCTCCGTCCTAAGGGTCTGTTTGGAGGCTGGATACTGTACCCGGATTTGAGTAGAAATCCGGCCGCACCCAGATTTGGTAACAACTGAAAATGTGCCCCATGGGAATGTTCTGTTACTGTTGAGGATACTAGGAACCAAGCTACTGCTGCTGATTGTTCTTTTCTTTGGGTTCCTAGATCTTGTAATAGGGTTGCTCACTGATTGGCTTCCCAGAGTCTTAAAGGGAACTCTCCCTCCTAATTGGGTCTCCAACCCTCCTCCCTCTCTTTCTAGTCTTTGTAATTGTGATGCCTCTTTTGAGTTTGGTTGATTTATAAAATTGTCTTCCAGCTCAAAAAAAAAAAAATTTGGTAACAACGGCCTCCCCGTCTTTAGCAAATCGGGGGATTTGTGGGTTTTTGGTACCAAAGTACCTCTCCAAATTTGAGTGCTTTTGGGGGGATTTTGAACCAAAAAATATCAAAAAAAAAAAAAGGAGAGATTACCATCGTCGGAGCAACCGTCGTCGTCGTCGGACCATCGTCATCCCGACATTCCATCTTGTGTAGGTGAAAATTATTGATTTGGAAATTTTTCTCGCCCGACACGTCGATGGTCGTGGGTGGGTGGGTGGGTTTAGATCTAGAAATTTTCTTGGCCTCAGAGGGGCGAAACCATCGGCTAAAATTGATAACAGATGGAGATGCTGGTGGTGGCAGTGAGTGTTGATTCGAGGTAGGTGGAGGTGGTGGCTTGCCGAGAATGGAAAAGAAGAAAAAAAAAATTCACATAATATAAAAAACCACATAACAAAAAATTTGAGCTACAATTAAGCATCAGATAAAAAAACAAAAATTCAGCAATAAAATTTTTATAATAAAAAAATAGGGTGTCAACATTTGTAATTTTTTAATTATCCAATTTTTCATTACATTAGTAAATTAGGGGCAATTAAGTCATTTGACAATTTATCCTATCATATCCACATTCCAAATTCCTCTTCTCAAAATACCATCCAAACACCGGATTACAAATCCACCCAAAATCAAATCCGGCATCCAAACGGGCCGTAATGCTCCTCCTAATTTATTGATTCGTTCTTGAAATTCTAATTAATTAGGATAATATAATCATTACATTTATCAAAAAAAAAATCGCCTCTTACCCTTTAAAAGAATCAAAACATCATCAAATTACATGTATTTACTAGAGGTGCTCACCGGCCCAGAAGTCGCCCATCTCAACCCTTTTTTTTAGGGTTTGGGATAAATATCTAGGTTCACAGGGCCGGCTGAGTTGAAAATTAAATGGGCTTGTTGGACGGGCTTAAAAAATAAAAATTTAATTGGGTTGGGCTTTGACATATTAAATGAAGTCCGTTTATTAATGGGCTAGGCTCGAGCTTGAACAAGTCTCGTTATTATCTAGTATAAGTCTGGCCTGAATCCGGCCAAGCCCAATATATGTGCATCCCTAGTACATACTCCTAAAAAAGGAGGTAAAAATAGAATTTCATTATCTAATGCCCACTTAGTTTTGAATTGGGAAAAAAATGGTGTTTGGGACCAAAGATTGGAGAGGAGGGAGCATCATTCTTTGAGTTTATTACCATTAAGGTCACAAAATAAATATTTATTACCATTAAGGTCAATCACTCTTTTTAATTACCATTAAGGTCAATCGCTCTTTTTTTGGGTTTATGTGGTTTAGGCACTTTCATAGGGTACCCTAAATTTTAAGCACTTTCATAGGGTACCCTAGGATTTTAGACACTTTCATAGGGTACCCTAAATTTACATTGTACATTTAGAATTTAGACTGTACATTTAAAATTTAGACTGTACATTTAGAATTTAGATCGTACATTTAGAATTTAGACCTTACATTTAAAATTTAGACCGTACATTTAGAATTTAGCACTTTCATAGGGTACCCTAAAATTTTAGGCACTTTCATAAGGTACCCTAGGGTTTAGGTTTAGGCACTTTTATAGGGTATCCTAGGGTTTAGGTTTAGAGTGCACTTTCCTATTATAGGGTTTTAATGGTTTAGGCATTTTCATAGGGCACCATAGGGTTTAGGTTTAGGCACTTTCATACGATTTTGGGGTTCAAAATTTAAGATGTAAATTTTTTTAAAAAAAAAAAAGAGAGAGAGAGAGAGAGAGAGAGAGAGAGAGAGAGAGAGAGAGAGAGATGAGTGGAGTTTTTAGTGCATTTTTCGAAAACTGATGGAGTTTGGCGTGCATAACCCAAAAAACTAGACCTGCCCGTGCTTTTCCCTTGTTCTTTATCTACAATCTATATGTACAACTCTGATGAATGGAGTTTTTAGTGCATTTTTCGAAAACTGATAGAGCTTGGCGTGCATAACCCAAAAAACTAGACTTGCCCGTGCTTTTCCCTTGTTCTTTATCTACAATCTATATGTACAACTCTCTCTCTCTCTCTCTCTCTCTCTCTCTCTCTCTCTCTATATATATATATCTCTTTATATATATATTTCCAACATTAATGCTACATACACCCTCCCATACACACTCTTGCTCACACCCACCTTGGATTGCTCACACATGTCCTTCCTCTCTCCTAACTTCCAAAGTGAGATGACACTTGTCAGCAATCCAAAGTGGGTGTGAGCGGGGGTGTGAATGGGAGGGTGTGTATGTAGCATTACTCTTTTTCCAATCCATATCCCTTAAAGTGCGGACTTCGTCTACACCTCATAGTTCCAGACCAAATCTCGACGATCCGAACCCCTCAATGTGTTTAAAACGTGTTTTTAAGGGTCCCTACAAGAAATCAGCAAAAAAGAATACCGGGAATGCTTGATCTGAGCAGTTTTTCATAAAACTGTACAGAGTGTTTATTAAGTGTCTATTTTTTACATTCTCATTTTTGGCTTTTCACCTTTTTGGTGTTTGGCAACCCACACAAAGAATAGTCTGGAGCCCTCCATTTGGACATATCATCCACATCTAAAGAGTTTGTCGAGTTTGGACACTATAAAGTAGTACCAATCTTTTATTGGTCCGACAACCACTTGAGCAATGGTATATACAAAGGGCCGATTCCCCGTCGGTACAAAAAAAAAAAAATGGGATGTGCACGCCCAAGTCCATCCGCCATCTAGAAAAGCATCGAAAACCCCACTTTTCCCACATGTGCAAAAAAGGGTATGCTCTCTCTCTCTCTCTCTCTCTCTCTCTACCCACTCCAGGGCACAATCACTCTCTCAACTCCCAAAACCATATCAAAGTGCCTAAATCCTAGGGTACCTTATAAAAGTGTCTAAACTTAAACCCTTGGGGTACCCTATGAAAGTGTCTAAACCACTAAAACTCTATAATAGGAAAATGTACCCTAAACCTTAACCTAAACCCTAGCGTACCCTATTAAAGTGTCTAAACCTAAATCCTAGGGTACCCTATGAAAGTGCCTAAAATCCTAGGGTACCCTATGAAAGTACCTAAACTATTAAAACTCTACCATAGGAAAGTGCACCCTAAACCTAAACCCCAAAAAAAGAGTGACTCACTTTAATGGTAATTAAAAAAAAGTGTCTTACCTCAGTGGTTTTCTAAACCTAGAGATAAAAATCTGATATTACATATTCACAACCAACCACAGTTATACACTAATACACTAATGCATAAACACACTTTAAGACACCTCACTCACACTCTTGGTGTCTCTCACCTGCACAAACTTCGTGCTCTCAACAAACACTTTCACATATGAGCTCCCATCCCCTATTTATGGGAGCTAAGGAACTTTATATAATAGGAAAACTTGAGAACAAGACTTCTAGAATGAACTCTAGAAGTTTTCGGAGAAACCTGAAAGACTATAATCCATAAGATTCTGGAATCCATAAGATTCAGGAAGGTTAGATTTTATCCCAGAACATTCCGGTGGAGTCCAAATAGTTCTAGTAGAATCTGAGGTATTTCGGAAGAGTCCGAAAAACTCTAGTGCAATTCGGAACATTCTAGAAACATCCGGAAACTTGTATAGAGTCGGTGATGACTCTCAACGGAGTTATCCATTTGGACTCTCAAAATCACATTTGTATTTGCCAACTCTGACAGCGCCGAATTAACCTTAGCCATGGTTTCAATTGGATTCACCTTTGGACTCTCAAAGTCGTTCCTTGATTTCCAAATAAACCAGGCAATCATCACTACTCTACTCATAGAAACAGAGCAAGTGCTCAATTGATTCAACTTCGTAGGACCACACTTGCGCTTGGATAAGCCTCTCTCGAAGCCAAGGCATTTTTTCACACACTCCACCAAAAGCAAGCTTCTTATCTTGCTTAGAACATTCAAATTCCAAATGAATATCCAAAATCCATCCTTGCTTTGAAAGAGGTCTCCAGCTTGCCTGATTCTGTTCCAAAAGAGATTGGAAGGCAACATGGTAACCAGATTTAACACCACTACAGTTGTGATGCCAAACCAAGGTATCCCTTATTCCAACCACTGGCAATGGTATGGACGAGAGAGCTGCTACCTCCTGAGAAACTATCGAGGACAATTTCCGCCAATCCCAGTAACCTCTCTGGTGATAAAATACATCTGCCACGAAGTTAATGTTACAGTTGCTAGGCCTTACGGAGAAGAGCTTGAAGATAGGGAAAGTTGTAATCCATGGGTCATCCCAAAAAAGCAGTGTTCTATCCTTCTTGGATCTGCCATCTGATCCCCTTCAAAAGCAGACTTCTTCCATGTAGTAGACTTAACCAGGCCCATGAGGCGTGACTCCCTCTCTCAGCTTGGAGGAAATTCGAAATCCGTAAATAAATTCCTTTCAAGAACCTTGCCCTATAGGCTTGAAGATTCATCAAAAGTCTCCACCCTTGGCGTGCCAACATAGCTTATTAAAGGCTCTGAAATTTCTGAACACCGTACCTCCTTTCGACTTGGACATTGCTAAGACTATCCAAGGAGCGCAACAAATACCTTTGTCCTCCAGATCCCCTTTCCACCAGAAATTACGAGTGACAGAGACTCTTTGGCAAAAGAAAAAAGCCATCGCATACGTGGGAATGGTTCCACCAGGAACGTATCCTTCCCCAAAAAGTAAACCCAGGTACTTGGAGTCCCTCTTCAAAGGGGTTATATCCAGAAAATCATAAAGCAATTGTTCATCCATATCACACAAATTTGATGAGAAAAATACTCCATATTTGTCATAATTAATAACCTGGACCGATGCAGTTCCATAGCAATTCAGATCTGCTTTCACAAAAAGAAGAGCATCATTGGCTAAAAATATATGGGAAAGAACAGGGCAGAGGCGCCCATTTTCCAGCTCCTGTTGAATAAGCTTGGACAGCACGTCTCGTGAATTTTTCAATGTGAATATGAGTAGGTGAGATTGCCCCAACCTCAAGACCTGATAATCATTTACGCCGCGACAGCATTTTAGATGGGTAGCGTATACCATCTCCAAAGTTTTTCATCTCTCCCTTTTTCACTTGTTCTTCTTCAATAATCATTTCTTTGAATAGAAGCGGAACCTAATTCCACCCCCTATCCAGAATAAAAATACCATTACCCCTTCTTGCACTCTGTAATGAAAACGAAAACAACAAAAATGTTCCCCGCCCAATCTGTGGTTCAACGGCAATTAAGGCCCTTGTACCCATATGTTTGCAACGACAATTTACCGCACCAAGTTCGAACATTTGCACGAAAGGAGCTTGATTAAGTGTGGCTCACAAAAGTTATTCTGATTTACCTTAGAGCATCCTCATCAGGCTCAACAAAAATTGGGCCAAATTTAACCTCAAAAACACTTTTTATAAATTAACAAGTCACTTTTTAAAAAACTCACAAAATCAGACTCTCTATTCAGTAAGTCAGGAGAGAGAATTGCTTTAACCTGTGAATATTGTCTCAAAGGATTTACCGAGTTACTGTAGCAAAGTTATAACTTTTGCAGATTTACAAAAAAATTGTTGAGTCTGATTTTGGGGGTTTTTTCCCCTTTCACTCAACAACTTAGCTATCAGGGGGATTTGCCTCCCCTGATGAGGATGCTCTCTCTGAGTTGGATTCCTGGAAAGACTTGAAAGACATTAGGAAATGGAATGGTAGCCCAGTGGTAGCACCATCTACTCCATGCATTTGACTCATATTCAAACCTCCCAATGCATTTGACTCAGATTCAAACCTCCCAAACTACAACTAACAATACTTTGGCTGATTAAACAAAAACAAAAAATGAAATACTTGAAGACTTATATTTCGAAATTCTATTTCATCTGGGCAAATGTTTGGGCTCTATTTTGGGGAATTCGGTCCTTACCAATGGTGTATTTGGAGCAAATATCTGTAATGACCTTTCTTCCCTATGGGTTCTCACTTGTGGATCAGCTTTTCTATTCTTTTCGCCATATCAATTGATTGAATCAAATCATTTTTTGAATGGGAAGAACATTTACACACCCAAACCCATTTTTGTTAAGTTAAAAAGATCAAGATGAGCACTACACAAACACCAGAGACATCATTTGCACAGAAGTAAAGAACATGTTTCTTTCATATGCCAATACCAATGACTAAGATTAGCAATCAAGAACTTGCTAACAGCTGTAGAAACCAACTGAGATTGTATGCAAAATGTTACCAAAAATTAAAGACCAAAACATATTTTCCCCACATACTTGAATTTATCAACACTAGCAACTGATATATATCTCTTCCCCAAAGACCAAGCACAGTATGAAAACACCTTCAGTGAAAGCGTAATAGATTTATACCCAGACTTCACACATACCAAAATTATAAAGACCGACTGAGATTGCACCAAAAAATTATCAATAACAGCCTCTGAGAAAAAGACTAGCAGCTAGGGGTGAAAATCGGTCGGTTCGGTTTTTGGGGTGTCCGGGACCGAACCGATTGGTTCGGGGTGGTTTTGCTGGGAACCGATCCCGACCGAAAAAAACAATGGACCGATCGGTTCGGGGTGGTTCGGTTTTTTTCGGTTCTTTCGATTTTTTTCGGTCCGGCGTTAAGATTGAGATGGACGGCTAGGATTTGTAATTTTTGGGGGGTCAAGATCGTTTTTTTGGGTTTTCGGTCCAAATAGGGGTGGTTTCGGGGTAATTCAGTCCAAATTGGCATGATTTCGGTTCGGTTCGGTCCAAGCCAATTTCCAGGAAACCGAGACCGAACCGATAATTTTTCAGTTCGGTTCGGTCCAAACCGAAGTCAGCCGACACAGCTTTTCCCCGACCAAAAACCGAACCGGTCGGTCGGTTTTTTTTGGTTTTTTCGGTTTTTCTTTCACCCCTACTAGCAGCAGCTGCAGCTATTTTGCACTGGGAATTTGGGACTGTCCAATACTTGCTCCTGAAGGTTCTCCTCGAAAGCATGCCCCATAGCTTCTGCATTGAGACTCTACTGGGTAGTTGAGCACCTTGTGAGACTTTAAGTGCTGTAGGTATTTGTATTTCCTGTAAAGAAATAACTACTAGTTGTTAAAACTTTCCAACCAAAGTTATGTACAGATGATTCATGAGAATATCATGTATTACCTCCAATGTATGCATGTTTCTCTTCTTCCCAGCCAATGCCTTCTCAAGCCACTTTCAATTCGCAGCATTTCACAATCAGAGACACACTCTATCTTTAAACCCTTTGCTTTAATGGAATTTTCCTTATCGACACAGCCTCCTTTGTCATTGCCCTCATTCTTCTCAAGTGTTTTACAAGTGACAACTACTATGTAAATCTAGCATGTTTTCAACAGCTAAGCAAATTCTTCCCATGCTCAAAAGACACCTCATAGGTATCTTCCAGTTCGGAGGCCCAAGATGATACTTCATAAAAGAGGGAGCACAGCTTAAATCAGCAATATGATTTCCAGAATCAGCTTCAATCTCGTGTCCTTAAAAATCTGATCAAAAGCTGCATTGAACTATAGATGGGAGACAAGAGAGAACCAGCAATATGATTTCTAGTCAATCCTAAAAGGCTCATGAAGGAACTTTCATCCTCTTCAGAAGGACCTACCACACAGATAACAGAGCTTGATAGAGAAAGCATGTAGCCTCTACACAGACAGCCTAAGTTCATGAATAGTTTGTAAGATGCAAAATCATAAAGAATCATAGTTTGTAATATTCTGGAGCTTTTCCTAGCTAGTTTATTTTTCTATTCTTTTTCTCTTCCCATTATGATATGTAATGTACAAAATAATCAATTCTGCATCTTATTTTGAGGAATTCATTTACCTAAAAATAGACAACAAAAAACTTATAGCGACACATAAAATAAAACACTATCATATCTGTATTTGCATAAATAGATCAGAAGTTCCGCATAGAAAAACACTACATTCTCTTGTAGAGAACAAGTAATAAAATCAAACAACTTAAAGGAAAGACATCATAAGTTACATCTTACCAAAAAAGTAATACAAACATTTATTCACATAATGAAGGGAAGACTTGAAGATCTTTATCATTCCTTTGATGCACATTCTGAAGTTTCAAACCCTGCGCTTCGCTCTTATTCACATTGTGAACAACATTAGCGCTGATTCCAGTTTACAACTTAACATTAACTATTCTTCCCTACTCTTTAGGAATACTTTCGCCAGCTCCGTGGCGCTCAGCACAGTTTCTAAGACATTACCGATTAAATGTAGTTCATGTTCGAGCAGAGATATATCTCCCCACCATTTTTCCTGAATTTCCTCATACTTGCTCTGCAAAATTATAAAATTTTCTCTTCCCTTTTACTCTGGCTCTTCAAAGCTAAGAATTGTGAGTCCACCCCTTCTTAATCAGATAAAATAAGACATCCATGGCGCAAGAAAAGCTTCCTCTGGCTTTCAGAAGGCAAAGATGAATATGGCAGGATAATTTTCCTCGGTGACGGCCTTGAAATCACCATCCACTCTATCAAATGATTCAAATCAGAACTTATATTATGACAAGAAGTCAAATCTATCTTTCTCAATCTTTTGCAATTTCTCAAAATTTCTTTCAACCCAACTGTTGTCACTCCCAAGCAAGCTTCCAAGTTCAATTTAAGGAGCCTTCCACATCTACTCCCAATAACCACCAACCCATCATCATTAATCCCTGATCTAGCGGCTCGAAGAGCCTCCAATTCGGAGAGTTCAAAACTATTTCCGACGTTCCTAATCCCCAGACAACCATCTATCCGCAACTTCCTAATCTTGGAGCCGCTCTTCCAAAATTCAGCAATGCCTTTCTCTGTAATACCCTTACAGGAAGACACATCAAGCACCTCTACACTGGGGCATACCGAAGCAAGTTTTGCAAGACACTCATCACTCAAATTCGGATTACTTCCCAAGCTCAGGGACTTGATTCGTGTGTTTTTTACATCGGTAGCACTATCTCGTCCTCCTCCAAGATTCGTTACCACCATAAAAATATTCTGAAGTAATGGACAATTCTTTGCGAGCATGAAAAATGTTGACTCAGTTAGATTAAAGCAAAGAGAGAGCCTTATCGTGACTAAGGCAGAGAGACATTGAGATAAACCATTCATTTTCTCGTCAGTTAGAAAATTTATTCTATCTAAAGATAACCACTCCAGGGACCGGTATTTGTTTAAGAGTGACGAAATTCCAGCAAAGGTGAAGCATGAGCGCATGCAATGAGAAAAAGAGAAACCCTTTAAAGGCATTCCAGCCTTCACAAGCAAATGGAGATATTCATCAGGAACTACCGAATCATCGATTACAAGATTTGATATGTTTCTTGCACAACGAATTGAATAATCGTCAAATCGACCCAAATCGATATTGTCAACCAACAATGAACTCATATTGCAACTATTGCGCATAACAAATTCGATTCCATACTCAGTAACCAACGAACAGTTTAAAACATCAATTTCAGACAAGTAGATACAATTTGTGGAAAGAGCCATAAGCGACTTATCGGTGAGATATTTGTTACTCGATATGTTGATTTTTCGCAAACCCTTTAGTTTCGACGACAACACCTCGATCCCGCTATCGGTCACGCCCACTTCACCCAGGCTAGGAGCCTGGAATTCATCAGGAACATAATTAGTAGGATTGGAGATATCTAGTTCCTCCAAACCGGGCATTGAATCGGCAATAGCAACCAATTCAATGTCACGTAATGTGCGAATATTCCTACAGATCAAAACCCTCAAGTTCTTCAAATGGGATCCAAGTATCCTCCAACTCTCCAAAGGGAGACCATCAATGTTCGTGAAATCTAGGGTTTTAAGGTTTAAATTGGAGGTTGCGATGTCGGTGATCACGGGGAAGAGATCGAATGAGTTAAACCAGCGTAGGTATATAGAATCGATGTTGGGAAAACGGTTGAAGAGCGTGGAGATGGGAAAGGCCATAGCTGGATGGAGGCGGAGGCGGAGGCGGGTTCGAATGGTGTTGGTGATTGAGAGAAAACGCTTGCAGGAGAGGGATACGGATTCCAGATGAGAGTGGTGGATTATATGTAATTGATTGAAAATCAGTTCCCAGCATTCGTCTGGAAGATCTTTGCAACTATTTGCCATTTTTGTTAAACTGTCTGGAGAGATCAATAGGTTACTCCCTTTCCTCTCGGATGGATGGAGAGCTTGATGAGAGTGAGAGAGCGAGAGAAGTGAATACTTTTTAACAACAGAAACCTCCCTCAGCTTTTTTTAAATTTCACTCTCCTTCTGTCTGTTTTGGGAGAAAATTGTGGGTGTCTAAGCGTCAATTTCACCCGTCCAAAAGTATTTTAGACGGTTCAAATTTTTTCTCCCTCTTTCTCTCTCTCTCAAATCTAAACTGTTCATAACACTTTTGGACGATCGAGATGCGCATTGCGTACTACCCTGTGGTACCTACCCGACACCTAAGTTTTTTCCCTATTTTAGTTGTTGGCCGAATATTTATTTTAGTTGTTGGCCGAATATTCATACTCAAGGTGATTGTTTTTTTCTTTTTTTCGTCATTTGTCATTCCTAATCTATTACATGGGGAGGGGAGAATGAGACTCGATTCTGGGATGCAGTGTGGGGCATCCAAGAGCTTTACCGTATGAGCTAGCCACCACTTGCCTCAAGGTGATCGTTACTAAGGTCAATTTTCACAACAACATTATTGACATTTTTCTGTATTTTTGGACAACCAATTGTCAAATCAATTTATGTATGTGAGGAGAATGGCTTATAAGAAAATACAAAAAATATCGAGAATATCGAAAATACCTTAGTGGAAACTCAGATTTTGGGTTTCTCGTAGTGATCCAAGTCACTACACCACCATAGTAACCTCAATTGCGAGTCCTCTATAATTTGTATTTGGGATCGAAACCGTACAATTTGTCTGGAATGTTGAGTAGAGCATTCATGTAAAAAATCAAATTAATTAAATATTGGCAGCCATATGGTTAGATACCATTTACATGGACGGTCGATATCATTTCGAGAGTACACTGTAAGATAAATTTTAACCAATCTCCGATAATTGTAATTTTTATACCCATAATGTGCACAACATTTCTAAAAAAAATATATGAACAGTTCGGATCCCAAATTAATATTTCAGAGGGCTCACAATTGAAATCACTATGAGAATTTAAGTGACTTGGGTCACTAACACTACAGAAACCCCAAGTCCTGGAAACTTAGCCTAAGTAAGAAAAAATTACTGAGGTCACCGGCTAAATCTATATAGTAACCCATTTTGCGCTCATATATTATGGTAGACATAAATGTCCTTTCAAACTCACAATTTAAATGTCGCTAATCACAACTATGTGAATAAACCAATTTAGAGGATGTTCCACAAAAATGACTTATTATTACCAAAACTAAATTATTGCGCTTTATGAGACACGTCTTTCTCTCACAATACATCAATCCAAACTTATCCAATAGGGTGTGTTTCCCACTTCCTAAACTCATTTGCTTTTCATCATTTGCTAAAATCAACTATTAGATTATTTGCTAAAATCAACCGTCGATTTTAGCTAAAGAAGAAACAATTTTGATTTTAGCAAAGGGAATGGTACATGAACTATTGGGTGAAGATTTTAGCAAAATTGGCTTTTATCAAAAGGTAATTTTAGTAAGTGGTGATTTTATGGGATTTTTCATTTTATCAAATGGGAAACCCAATTGGAATAATAAGTTAAGAACAACAACCCCTTAATATACATGGGTATTCTATTTGAACCCAAAAACACTTTCTAGCCTCAATTTTTTCAAACCCATTTGGAGGGATTTGTGGTCCCCGTAGCGACCTCAATTGTGGGTCCTTTATAATTTGTATTTGCGATCGGAATCGTTCAATTTGTCGGAAATGTTGAGTAGATCATTCTGTAAAAACTCAAATTAATTGGATATTGGTAACCATATAATCATATACCATTTGTTTTACGAAAATGGATTGATTTATCATTTAGAGAATAGATTGTAAGACAAATTTGTCTCAGTTGTTGTCTACCAATCTCCGACCATCATAATTTTTTGTACTCATAATGTGCTCAAGATTCCTGAAAAATTAACGGTTCCAATCCAAATTTGTGGAATATCTACGCTTTCTCACCGAAAAATATTGAATTCTGTTGAGACATTTTTTGTGTGGTTATTCACACTTTAGCACAATGTGTTCAAATAGTTCCTAGGCTTTCACAGAATTCCCCGCGGGGCGAATTATTGTTGGTACACATGAAGAATTTGACGAGCTCTACGCTGTGAACGTCTCCAATTCTCGGCACGACGGTGCCATGCCTTCACAACACGTTGCGCAACACGCCAACACCCACCCGGTTTTACTTTCACCCTATTTCATCTCTAAACTATCTAGATAGTAGCAATTAAGTGCAAACCATGACATTTGCTGTCAAAATACACGGGTTTCATCACATGTGAGTCTATGTAAGCTTACACTGTAAACAAAGTTGATCGGTTACCTATTTTCCCCCTTTTCTTGAGATGTCTGTAATCTTTACTGTTTTTAAAAAAGCTGATCAAAATATTGAGAGAGTTGAAGATTGTTTGCTTTTTTGGCCGAATAGAGCCTAGGGCCATAAACTAGCTGAACCAATTCAGAATTTTCAAGTTTATATGGTAAGTTAATAGCGAGCACTAGCTCGACCCCAATGACAATTTAATGACTGATGCTTGCAAGGATGGAGCTAGGGGATAAGGGGTGGCGGCCGCCAACACAAGGTTTTCAAAAAATGCAATTATGTAGAAAATAGAATTTTATCCCCGAATTAAATATATTCGACAGAACTAGAAAATAAGTTTTTAAACCGAAATTACTCTTTTTTGGTACTTTACGTGCATATATGTTATTACAGTTTTTCGTAGAGTGGGTGAATATTTATAATGCAATTTATCTTTTTATTTTTTAATAGCGCGACCTAATGCATTAAATGCTTGTATGTTTGCTTGCATTTGTTTTTGCTTAGGGATTTTGAGAAGCTCAAATTGGGGTTGTCTCAATCTTTGGCGTCACTCTTATCAAACAATGATATCCAAGTTCCGTCAATGAGGGGCAACTGTAGACACCCCAATTTAGACCCTCCAACTATCCTTAAGTTGTGGCCAGTAGGCTCCCCAATGATGACATGATCAAAACGTGCCTTGTTTCGACAATGCTTTTTGTACTAAAAACCCAAATGAAAACCTTTTCAAAATGAACCTTAGCCTACACCATCCTCTAGTACATTCAAAACCCTATTTTTCGATGTGTAATATGTCTCAATCCATTTTAAAATGAGGGAGATGTGCAAGTTTAAGTAAAATGACTTGTTTTCCCAACCTTCTGAGGATAAAATGGTCATAGATTTTTTTGCACAAATTATTTTGGATCCAAACCACTTGGGCTAGAAATTAGACTTAACAAGCTTTCCAACGCTTCAAACCACGTACAAAACGAAGTTCGGTGGCACCCGAGGCAGTCCCGCAAAGTTTGGTCTACTGTGTAGTTGAACTGGTGTGCACGAGTTGCAACTGATGCGCACGAGTTGACTGTAGGAATCTGGAGGGAGAATTTCATGATGTATATTTGATTCCTGGGGTTACCCAGATGCTTTCTTTCCCCCAAAACTTGGTCCCGTGTTACCAGGGGTCTTTTGGCCCTTTGAACCCTCCTTTTTGCACCCCCTAGTCTATAAATACCCCCTTCCTCTAAAAACGTGGTTACACTCTCTACTTCACTCTCTCACTCTGAAATCCAGCCCTTCAACCATCTCTTAAGCCTACTAAAAAATCCCAACTTCATTTTCACATTTTACTTCCATATTTCTCCTTCTTCACCAATCTCCATAATCATTTAGAAATCCTTCTGAAGAACCATCCATACTCTTTTTAGTCCCAAATAACCAGAAATATCAACCACCTTCAAAAGCTCTACCAACCAAGGTCCAAAGGAGCATTGTTCAAAGCATTTTGCAAAGGTAAAATCGGTCTTTAGCCCAACATTTTGGCCCTTTGAGGGGACCCTTTAAACATATTCCAGTTCCTCACACTGGTAGTGTGTTTAAGACGGGGTTTGCATATTATCAAAATAAATCTTTTCAAAAATCAAGTTTCTTGGATGACTTGTGCACACAAGTCTCAACTCGTGCGCACAAATCCTCCTCTCGAACCCATTTTCCTGAAAACTGGTTCTTTCATTTTCTGTAAAACTCTGTGTTCTTATTGCAAGTCATATTAGCATTCTCCTTTTTCATTTCTTAAAAAAACAAGTTTGTCTACCGCGGTCAGATTAATCAGAAAATCAATTTTTAGAAGTTAAAAAGGAATAAACAAATTCTCCAAATATATTTCAAATCATTAAGTAAGAAAACTCGAGTTGTGCCAAAACAAAACAACTCGTGCACAAGAGTTGTATATAGTAAAGGCCCAGTGGCAGCGTCCACAACAATTTGTCTTTTTATTTTTTAAGTACATATTTTCACCACCACAAAAGTAAAATCTAGGCTCCATCCCTGAATGCTTGAGTTGATCAGCTAGATACCCCCTAAATTCTCCATCTCTCTCTCTCTTCCAATCCTCCTTCATTACTCATTCTGTGAATCAAAGCAAAAATCCTAATTCCACCCCCAATCCAAAATAAAACCGCCACTCTCCCGTCTTGCATTCTCTAATGAATACAAAAAACAAAAAAATCGTTCTCCTTTCCTCTCCTCTCCAATTCATTTAGGTTCTGTTATAAACAACACGAATTTCCTGTGGTGTCAATTCATTTGAAAGAAACCTTCGCCCAATCCGTGGTTCAACGGCTATTAAGGCCCTTGTAACCATCTGTTTGCAACGACAAATTACCATGCCAAGTTCGAACATTTGCAGGAAAGAGAGCTTGATCAAGTGTGGACGCGGTCTCCATAGCAACAAAATGGATAGAGTAAGCACATAAGTTATTTTGATCTTCCTTTGTTCTCTTGAGTTCTGCAGGACTCAAGTCTTAATTTTGATTTTCTATTTCATCTGCACAGTTGTTGTGGGTTGTATTTTGATGAATTTGGCACTTACTGATGATGTATTTGAAACAAATATATGTAATGAACTTGCTTCATGGGTTGTTGAATTGCAGATCAGCTTTCCTTGTTCTTTTTGCCTTAGAGATTGAATTGAATCTGATCACTTTTTGCATGGGCAGAGCATTTCACTCTCACGGTCCCACACTCATTTTTGTTCCCAAGTTAAAAGGACCAAGATGAGCAATACCATCAGACATCATTTTTTTTTTTGCTAAGCAAAGAATTTATTAATCTTTGAAAACGAATTACAAAGATTAAAGGGACCCAAGGCTGAAAACGCCAAGGACCCGGAGGGGAAAAACAAGTTACAAGGACGGTGGCAAGAAACCAACCAGAAACTGAACCAAAAACCAGAGGAAAAAAAAAAAAAAAACACTCCTGAAAGCGCCCCCAAAAACTACAAGAAGATAAAGATACAACCTAAGAGCTACCATTAGCAACAGGGTCTTTGGTCCTAGGATTAGTCTTGATTGTTTGTTTGTCTTTTGTGATTTTGCTGTTTTGCATCTCTTAGGCTGTGGGAGTTTGGTTTTGTGCCTTGATGTTGTTGGTTTTTGTTTTGGTTTTGTGCCTTGATGTTGTTGGTTTTTGTTGTTTAGGGTCTGCCCCTAAGCTCCCGTATGCTCAGGTTTCATAAAATCTACTGCTCATTCAAAAAATAAAAGTAATGACCATGTTTCTTTCATATACCAATAGCAATGACTAAGATTAGCCATCAAGAACTTGCTAAAAGCTAGATAGATACCAACTGAGATTGTAAAAAAAAACGTTGCCAGAACTATAAAGACGAACATATTTTCTGCACATACTTGAATTTATCAACACCAGCAACTGATATATCTCTTCCCCAGAGACCAAAGACATCATAAATACACCTGCAGTATATATTCATACCCAGACTTCATACGTACCAAAATTATGTAGACCAACTGAGATTGCACCAAAAATTACCAATAACCGCCTTTGAGCAAAAAGACCAGCAACAGCTGCTGTGCAATACTTGCTCCTGAAGGTTCTCCTTGAAATAATGCCCCAAAGCTTTAGCATTGAGACTCTTCACTGGTTAGCGAGCACCCTGTGACATTAAGTACTGTAGTCTGTAGTCTATCTGTAGGTATTTGTGTTTCCTGTAAAGAATAACTACTAGTTGTTGAAACTTCCCAACCACAGTTAAGAATATGAGTACCAATGAGAACAGATATATGTATTACTTCAAATGTATGCATTTTTTCTCCTCTTCACAGCGAATGCCTTCTCCAAGCTACTTTTAATTTGCAGCCTTTCATGATCACACTCTTTTTCTTGAACCCCCTTTGCTTTTTTTGGATTTTTCCTTATCCACACAGCCTCCTTTGTTGTAGCCCTCATTCTTCACAAGTGTTTGACACCTAAATAATTCTAGCATGCTTTCAATAGTGCCAAGTAAATTCTTCCCTTGCTAGAAAGACACCTCATAGGTTTCTTTTAATTCAGAGGCCCTCAATGATACTTTATCAAAGAGGGAGCATACTGGTTATATCGGATACTCTTTTCAACTTAAAATCAGCTTCAATCTCGGGTCCTTAAAATCTGATAAAAAGCTGCATTGAACAACAGATGGGAGACAACAGAGAACCAGCAAATCTGATAAAAAGCTGCATTGAACAACAGATGGGAGACAACAGAGAACCAGCAATATGATTTCTAGTCAATTCTCAATAGTAAAAGCGTCATGGAGATTCCAGGGGATATGGTAACTAGGAGATTTCATGAAGACATCAAAGAATAGGAATTGTCAAGCAAAAAACAACCAACTAAGCCACCAGTACTTCATAACCTAACTTTGAGACACGCGAAATTACAAGGAACTTGCATCCTCCTCAGAAGGCCCTACCACACAGATAATACAGCTGAAATAGAGAAAGCACATAGTCTCTACACTGATAGCCGAAGTTCAACATCAATAGTTTGTAATAAGCTTATAACAAAATCATAAAGAACACACTGCAAGATCTTGGTTGGAGTACAGGGCACAAAACACTATTCTGGAGCTTTTCCTAGCTTGTTCATTTCTTTATTCTTTTTCCATCCCGCGATGATTATGTCAAGTAGAAAATAATCAATTATGCATACTATTTTGAGGCACTTCATTTACCTAAAAATAGATAACCAAAAACTTATGGCCACACAGAAAATAGAACACTATCATATATGTATCTGCATAAGCAGATCAGAAGTTCTGAATACAAAACATTCTCTTGTAGAGAGCAATTCAAAATATCCAACAACTTAAAGGAAGAACATCATAAGTTATGTCTCACCAAAAAAGTATCGAGTATCGACGTACATTTATTCACATCAGGAAGGGATCACTTTACGCTCTTTATCATTCCTTTGATGCACAATCTGAAGTTTCAAACCCTGCGCTTCTCTGTCTATTCCTTAACCAGGCTCATTTCATTTTCAATCCATCAACCTCTTATCCAGCATGTGAACCACATTAATGATTCAAGTTTACAACTTTTAACATTTATTTATTCAATTTAGCACATCTTCTTCCTTACTCCTTAGGAATACTTTCACCAGTTCCACGGCGCTCTGCACAGTTTCTAAGACGTTACCCATCAAATGGAGTTCATGTTCGAGCATCATTTTTCTGAATTTCCTCGTACTTGGTCTGGCACACTGTAAGATATCTTTTATCCTTTTAATCTGGCTCAGCAAAGCTAAGAATTACAGCTCCACTCCTGCTTGTTCAGACAAAACAAGACATCCATGGCGCAAGAAAAGCTTCCTCTGGCTTTCAGAAGGCAAATGTGAATATGGCAGGATAATTTTCCTCAACGATGGCCTTGAAAACACCATCCAATCTACCATCTCCCTGCTCACATTAAGACACCCAATCAAATTTATATTTCTCAATCTTTTGCAATTTGTCAATATTTCTTTCAACGCAACTGTTGTCACTCCCGAACAACCTTTCAAGTTCAAATGCAGGAGTCCGCCACATCTATTCCCACTAACCACTAACTCATTAATCCCTGACCCAGCTGCTCCAAGAACCTCCAATTCGGAGAGTTGAAAACTATTTCCGATGCTCCTAATTCCCACACAGCCAGCTATCCGCAACTTCCTGATCTTGGAGCCCCTCTTCCAGAATTCACCAATGCCTTTCTCTGTAATACGCTCACAAGAAGACACATCAAGCACCTCTATACTGGGGCATACCGAAGCAAGTTTTGCAAGACATTCATCTGCCAGATTCGGATTATTTGCCAAGTTTAGAGACCTTATTCTTGGGTTTTGGACAATATTGGTAGCCATATCTCCTCCACCTCCTCCAAGATTCGTTCGCTCCATACTTATATCCTCTAGTAAAGGACAATTTTTTGCAAGCGTGAAAAAGGTCGACTCAGTTAGATTATAGCAAACCATGAGTCTTATGATGACTAAAGCAGAGAGACATTGAGATAAATCACTCATTTTCTCATCAGAGAGAAAAGGTATTGCAGCTAAAGAGAGAGATTTCAGGGCCCGGTATTTGTTGAAAAACGAGGAAATTCCAGAGAAGGTGAAGCATACGGGCGTGCAAAATAAAAGAGCAAACGTCTTTAAAGGAATACCAGTATTTGCAAGCAAATGGAGATATTCATCGGGAACCACTGAACAGTAGATTTCAAGAGTTGATATGTTTCTTGCACAACGAATCGAATAATTATCCAATCGACCAAAATCGATTTCCTGAAGTGACAATGAACTCAAATTGGTACTATTGTGCATTACAAATTTGATTCCATCAAGAGTAACCAACGAACAGTTGCGAACAGCAATATCTGTCAAGTGGACACAATTCGTGGAAAGAGCTAAAAGTGACTTATCGGTGAGAAATTCATTACCAGAAACGTTGATCTTTCGCAAACACTTTAACTTGGACGACAGCACCTCAATACCCATATCCGTCACGCCCACATCACCCTGGCTCAGACCCTGGATTCCGGGATCCGAACCGAAATTATTTAGTGGATACGAGATATCTAGATCCTCCAAACACGGCAACGAAGCGGCTATAACAAACAATTCAATGTCACGTAACGTGCGAAGCCACGGACACATCAGAGCCCTCAAATTCTTCATACGGGATCCGAGTATCCTCAAACTCCCCAAAGGGAGGCCATCAGTTCCCGAGAAAACGAGGGTTTTGAGGTTTAAATTGGAGGATGCGATGTCGGCGACCACGCGGTCGAGATCTCCGTTGCGAAAGCTGCTGAGGTCGATGGAATTGATGTTCGGAAAGCGATTCAAGAGTATGGAGATGGGAAAGACCGTTGCATCGATGAGAGTGAAGTTGGTTCGAAGGGTGTTGGTGATAGAGAGGAATCGCTTGCAGCAGAGTGATGGGGATTCGAGATGAGAGTGGTGGAGTTTATGTAAGCGATTGAAAATCAGTTCCCAACACTCGTCTGGGAGATCTTTGCAACTCTCGGCCATGCTTGTTGCTGTCCGGGAGGACCATCAGCTCAATGATAGGACTGTGGTTTAAAATGGGAGAGAGAGAGAGAGAGAGGGAGGGGTTTTGGGGCGAGAGAGAGATCAGACTGAGACTACACATAGAAACGCCTTGACTGATTTGGGTGGAAGTTTAGGAGGCGAAATGAAAATTTTCAAAACCTTTTAATGTCTTTTTTTCTAGTTATTTTCACCAGAAACAAAAAATTTTAAATCATTTTATACTTTTAAAGATAATAATACACAATTAACCGTGATTGATTTGAAAAAAAAATTTGCTTCCACCAAAAATTTGAAATAACTTATTCTCTTTTGACTTTTACAAGTTTGGTCTAACAATTCTTTAACAAAAATTGTTCATCTAAAGATTAAGTAAAAAAAATACCAAATTTAACCACAAAAACACATTTTACAATTTAGCAAGTCACTTTATCAAAAATTCAAAAAATCAGACTCTCTATCCAAATTTTACTATATTAAACTATTCCCCTCAAATCTTTAAAAAAAAAAAAAAAAACTAACACGGAACCGCCTGGGGAAATGTTTTCGGAAAGTGCAGTGGTACTAAATAGCACCTTTACCATTTAAATATCCCCCCACCACACACACTTAGCCATGTGTAACAGACCCCACCCTCTCCTATTGACCTCCATCTCTCTCTTCTGACGCAACCTCCCTCATTCTCTCCTGTTCACAACCCGGGAAAAGCAACAACAACAAAAAACATTAAAAAAACAAATGGTGCGTGAACAGTGCCGCACCAAATTTGGTGCGGTACTGTAGCAAAAATTATTTGAGGAGTGAGAATAGAGAGACTGATATTGGAGGTTTTTGGGAGTTTGGCTCCCTATTTTAACTCAAAAGTTAAAATAGGGGGCCAAATGAGGATGCTCTAATTCACCTAGACACCCCATCAACTATACCTCTTTTACCTAGACAACCACAAAACTAATTTAACCCAGACGTCCTTTCTGTTAACATTTCGTCCACTTCCGTTACAAAATGTAAATTTTCTTTCCAATATGGTCCTCCCCTACATTTCGATATTATTACTAAGTCTTCATACTAAGCTAAAATTAAATACGTCACATGAGGGCATAACAATATCAAATTAGCCATCTTCTATACTGAATAATATCAAATTAATGAATCTGCCATTAAAATGGATTTTAAGCTTCAACTGTCATCACTAATAAACCTTCCCACACGTGTAACTTTGTTTTAACAACTCACGCACCGTTCCATTAAAATGACCATATCTCATCTTTAATCTTCCAATCAATTTAGTTGTTTTCTTCTTTCTCTCCCCATCAATTTCAGTGACTGGTGTTCATCCCCCTTCTCTCTCACTCTCTCTTTCTCTCTTTCTCCAGACATTACCAGCCTTCTCAATTTGGAACCGGGTTTCATTTCCTTTACATCACCACGGTTTGGTTCATTCAGGCGTCATTCCAAACTACATCAATTATATATGTATGCATATCCATAAGGACCATAATCCATATATAAAGAAAACCCCCTTTGATCCGCTTCAACATTGTTAGGGTTTCCTCATTTCCCAAAAATTGTCAACACCCATCGACTAATTTGATCTCTCGTATGCCTACTATCTGCCAAACCGGCCCGGTTCAACTTCGAGTATCCATTGTATTCGCGTATGAGTTTAGAGTTTATTGAAGATGTTGGAGGGCTGGATTGCAATTCGGAAGAAATCGTGTGGAGGATCGGTTTTGCAATCCGGCCAAGGAGGTGGTGGTGATGTCAGGTGTTGTGGTGGAGTCAATTAAGTAATGAAGTGTGAGAGTTGTTTTGGGAGTGGAGGGGTTGGACCGAAGTGTAGTAGGAGAATCTATATATAATGAAGGGCATACATGTCTTTCACCTCTTTTTTTTTAACGGAGTTAGGGCTTTTAAACCTTTCCGATAGTTGAGGGTGTCTCGTCATAGGTTAAATTAGTTTTGGGGTGTCTGGGTAAAAGAGGTATAGTTGAGGGGGCGTCTAGGTGAATTACCATTCTTTAATTTTCAAATCCTTATTGTTTAGATGAACTAAAATATATAGAATAATAGTAGTAATTTTCTGGAAACAAAAAAATGCTAAGATTAAATAAGTTTGCAGTGGAACGCATGATTATTTAACCTGGGAGATACTATAAATTTCCATATTAAGCAATGTTAAATTTGAGCAACAATATTTGAGTAAAATCTCTAGTTTGTATGGCTCAATCCAATGGAGAATCTATTTTTCACTCAAATTCTGTTTAAAAAAAAAAAAATACTCTTATTACTCTCTTTTCCCTTCACTAAACTTAAAACAGGGAAATCCTCTCTTCCCTACCCCAATGCGAACCTAGTTTTTTAGTTGTCCAGTTTGGTCCACTTTTGGACCCCTCCCTAGCCGACACCAATGATCAGAATCGTCATTTTTTGTGTGGAGATTAATCATTTTTTTCGGGTATTCTAAGCATTTTTCATATTTTAAGCATTTTCGGCTTGCCACATAAGCATTTTCCGTCATGAATTTGACAGAAGGGAAAATTGAAATTCATCTGAAACTATAAGGACGAAATTGACACAAAATATTTTGTAAGAACGAAATTGAAACTTGGTGTATTTTTCAGGGACTAAAATATTAGATAAACCTATACTCTAATGTATACAACTAACAATACTGACTTCAGCAGAGCCAAAAAAAGAAACTCATGACTTAATATTTTGATGTTCTATTTCATCTGCGCAAATGTTTTGGGTCGTGTTTGGGTGAATTTGGCCCCTACTGATGGTGTACTTGGAACAAATATCTGTAATGAACTTTCTTCTCTATTGGTTGCTAATTGTGGATCAGCTTTGTCTTTCTTTTCGCCATATCAATTGATTGAATCCAATCACTTTAAGCATGGGTAGAGAGACCCACACCCATATTTGTTGCCAAGTTAAAAAGACAAGAAGTAAAGAACATGTTTCTTCAGTTTGGGGGGTGGAGGTCGGCCATCATCCTCCACCTCTGCCCCCCCCACCCCCTCTTCCCCTTCTCTCCCATACTCCCACCTGTCGGTGTGTACCCACCCATCCCGGCTCGTCTTTTTTATTCGTGGTAGTTTTGTTCCTGGGTTTGATCGGCCCTTTGGCGGTCTCCGACGAAGGTGCGGTTCTAGCTTCAAGGGATCTGACTGGTACGGTGAAGATGGAGTCTGGGGCGGTGTTCGGCGGCTGGAAGAGTGGTAATAACGGGTGAGAGCGGCAGGCGGTGGTTTTCCTTGTTTTTTGCTGTTTCCTGTCTTTTGTTTCCACCGGCTGGGTCCGGCTTTGTACCGATCTGGGTTCTCCCCAGATCTGGTGGGTGGTGGTGGGTTAATAAGGTTGATTGTTCTTAGTGTTTTTGGTTGTCTGGTTCTTCCCGGACTGGTTCACCAGTCTCCGGTCAGAGATGCTTGCTTGGAGGTCCGGCTCGTTGTGGGTTGTCTAGTCTTTTACCGCGCCCGGAGTTTCGAAGTGTCAGCAGAAACTTGCATTGGAGCATCCCTTTGCGATTGTGAGGGACTCGCTTTCCTTACGTCGTGAATGCCAACGTCAGCCATTTGAGGACCGTTCTGATGGATTGAGCTCTGGGATGCTCTTCTACTGGTTCTCGGACGGACCCTACGCCGCATTGTGTCGGTCTGCTTCGGCAGTAATGCGTCTTTGAGCATGTATGCCCTTTTGTGGTTGCTCGCGTCCCATGATTAGTAGTTTTAGCTCTTTCCGACTTTTATGATTATTTCATGTAAGTGCCGTTAGGCTTCTTGGAATGAAATTTGCATTTGATCAAAAAAAAAAAAAAAAAAAGAAAAAAAAAGAAAGAAAGAACATGTTTCTTTCATATACCAAAAGCAATAACTAAGATTAGCCATCAAGAACTTGCTAACAGCATAGATACCAACTGAGATTGTACCAAAAATTAAAGACCAAAACAAATTTTCCCCTCATACTTTAATTATCATTGCTAGCAACTGATATATATCTCTTACCCAAAGATAACTCCTGCAGCTAATAGGCATAGGGAGGATGATCTAATGAGGACCTTAATATAAGGACTTCGTGCGGACCTCCTGAATCGGGGTCGAATCTCAACGATCCGAACCGCTCAATGTGTTTAAAATGTGTTTTTAGAAGCAACCGCAAGGAATCGTAAAAAAAAAAAAAATACCCAGAAGGGCTTCATTCGAGCATTTTTCGATAAATTGTATATGTACGGTTATTATGAAAAACTACTTGGATGAAGCCTTCCGGGTATTTTGTTCAGGCGATTCTTCGCGTTGGCTCAGGAAAACACATTTTAAACACATTGAATGGTTGGGATAGTCGAAATTTGGTCCGGAAAGTCAAAAAAGGGGTGGTCCTTACGGAGGAGATCCGTGAGGGAGTCCTTAAGAGATCATGACTGAATAGGTATATTTCCATTCCCAGATTTCATACACACGAAAATTATAGAGACCAACTGAGATTGCACTATAAAATTATTAATAACAGCCTTTGAGCAAAAACAGTAGCAGCAGCTGTGCAGCTATTGGGACTGGGAATTTGGGACAGTGCAATACTTGCTCCTGAAGGTTCTCCTTGAAATAATGCCCCATAGCTTCTGCATTGAGACTCTCCATTGGGTAGTTAAGCTACCTGTGACGTTTAGTACGGTAGAATCAGAGACACTCTTTATCTGTAACCCCCTTTGCTTTTATCGAATTCTCCCTATCGACATAGCCTCTTTGTCATTGCCCTCATGCTTCTCAACTGTTTGACAACTACTATGTAATTGTAGCACGCTTTCAACAGTTCCAAGAAAATTCTTCCCTTGCTCAAAAGACACCTTATATGTATCTTTTAATTCACAGGCCCTAGATGATACTTTATTTAAGAGGGAGCACAATGATATGTATCGGACACTCTTTTCCAACTTCGAATCAGCTTCAATCTCGCGTCCTAAAAAAATCTGGTCAAACGCTGCACTGAACTAATGGGAGACAAATGAGAACCAGCAGTATGATTTAGTAAAAGCCTCGTGTAGATTCCTCGGGCCTATGGTAACTAGGACATTTCACGAAGACATCGACGAATAGGAATGGTCAGACAAAAAAGCTATAAAAGCCTCATGTACATTCCTCGGGCCTATAAGTAGGACATTTCATGAAGACATCGACGAATAGGAATGGTCAGACAAAAAAAGCTATCAACCTGAGCCACCAGCAAATTCATATCCAATCTTTGACACACACAGGAAACTACAAGGAACTTGCATCCTCCTCAGAAGGCCCTACCACACAGATAATAATCATAATACAGCATAAATAGAGAAAGCACATAGCCTCTAGGCCCTCTACATGAACAGCCTAAGTTCAACATCAATTGTTTGTAACAAGCAAAATCATAAAGAATCACTATGGAAGAGCTTAGTTGGAGTACAGGGCATACAACACTATCCTGGAGCTTTTTCTAGCTTGTTTATTTCTTTATCCTTTCTTCCTAAGGGATGGTACATCATACAGAGGCCAATATGTATCAGTGTCTGTTCCCAGATACCGACACACCACACCATTGCTTATACACCAGTTTGTAACACATATTCATCATATAGACAATCCGCAAGCTGGTTGACATCCCATAAAAGGATTTGGTTTCACTGCTCTCAAACAATTTCCAACACCAATCATTTCAAGAAATTCCCAATCACATCGCAAAATATATCGCTTGATAATCCAGGTACTGCTACACAGCCACCAATTCAGATCCCTTTCTCAAGAGTCAAACTGCTATTTAAATCGCATTTTGTCTCTGTGTGTATACTTATTTTAGACACATTCTAGACAACAGTTTACTAATTACTATCAAGGCCTAAGGCTACAACTGAATCAAAATTTTGCTGCATTGTGGTTGAGAGGGTTCAAAGAAGGAGACATTTTGAGAATGCCATGAATGTGAGACAAAAACATGCCCAACATACCTTATGCCATTTAGCAGCCTAATGATAGACGACTCGTCGAGGATGTCTGCTAATGGGATATGCTCTATCTATCACCTTTTCCCAGCTACTCCACATGGTTGGAATATGTGGTGATTAATGTCTATTATGCAGTTAAGATCGGTTCAAGGTTACCTCTAGCACATGCTAAGGTTGAAGAAGGGTCAGCTGTTGCTGTTATCCGACTAGAAGCTGTTGGATTGGGGTACGCACTATTTACTATATGCTAATCTTTTACTTTTGCTGTCTGTGACAAAATAGTTTGAAGGATCAACTAAAAGGTGGGCCAAGGGAAAGAAACTAGAGAGTTGGATAATCCAAAGTGGAAAATTGGAAACAAAAATAGGATCAAAACCATCGAAAACAATGGTGAAATATACAAAGTCGACATTAGAACTTTCTACAGAAAAGTAGAGGAAGAAGATCATAAACAGCGCCATAATACTCCACAATTTTCCATGCAGCCTTTTCAGCTTCTCTTCCAGTTTTAGATGCATAACTACAGGTACATAACCACAGAACACAAGGATCAATTACCTTTAGTATCAACTATCTATAGCAAGCACAAAACACAACCCAAACACAACTGGAGTTAAGTGGGCTCTTTGGAATGTGAAGCAACAGATATTTTCGTATTAACTTGACAGTCTCCTTTCTTAATAGAAAATCGAGTTTAGTATTACAGATATTTTTGTTTCTCTAATAAGTGAGATTGGATTTACTGAACAACCATAAGCAACCCTATTGTCTGTCCTTGCCGAACTAAAAAAAGGAGAATTTGGGGAAACCATTAATGGAGACAGTTCGAGTGCAAAGGGCTGCTAGAATTATTGTCATTGACAAGAACGCAATGAAAGGCAAAAACGGGGAAGACTTTTGGAATGACTGATTTCCTAAACCCAGATGATAACTACCATGACATCCAATTATGCCATGATGAACACATCACCTGAATAAGAGGCTTCACTCAATCCATAAACACACCGAAAAACTCTCTCCATTCGCAGTCAAATATCCTGCCACAAACTCAAAAGCAGATTGCAATCAATGGAACAACACATAACATGCAATATAACAACAAAATCCAAGGCAATCACTGTCTAAAAGTCGAGCTTAGATAGAATTCTCAGCAAAGATGTGCGCCAAAAGACTATGTCATAGAGAATGCATGTACCCCAGCCCATACACTAATAGCCTAAGTTCAACATCATCAATAGCATGTAATGCACAAAATCACAAAGAATCACAGTACAAGATATTAGTTGGGAGCACAAGGCATACAACACTGTAATGGAGCTTTTTCTAGCTTGCTTATTTCTTTTTTCCTTCTTGCTTTGATTATTTTGCACAGAAATAATTCCGCATATTATTTTTAGGCACTTCATTTACCCAAGAATAGAAGACCAAAATGTTATTGCTTCACAGAGAAATTAACATGGTATCATGTACGTATCTGCATGAGTAGATCAGAAGTTAAGAATACAAACACTGCATTCTCTCCTAGAAAGCAAGGCATAACATCAAAGAACTTGCAGGGAAAAAACATCATAAATTATGGTTTACAAGAAAAGTATGACGTACATTTTATTTACATCAGAAAGGGAAGACCTTATGCTCTCAATCATAGTCATTCCTTTGAAGCACAATCTGATTTTTCAAACCCTGCTTGTTCCTGTGAAATCCTTAAGCAGTCTCACCTCGTTCTCATTATCCATCAAACTCTTATCTAGCTTTTGAACCACAATTAAAGATGCTTCTATTTTACAAGACACCATCCTTTCTCAACGTTTAATCATTTGATTTTGCGAATCTTCTTCCTCACTCTTTTAAGAGTTCGTTGGCCATTTCCATGTCGCTCTTTTTACAGTTTCTAAGACATTACCCATCAAAGGGAGTTCACATTCGAGCCGATATATCTCCCCATCCTTTTTCTGAATTTCCTCATAGTTGGACTTTAACAAGTTCTTAATCACATGGTCCCGCCACTGAACTTGCTAACTAAAGTAAAATGAATATTCTTCTACTTTCGCTCGTCAAAGTTAAAAATTACGAATGCATTACTTGTTCTCCAAACATAACAAGACATCCATGCTGCCAGAAAAGCTTCTCTTGGCTTTCAGAAGGCAAACATGAATATGAAATAGTAATTTTTCTCAGTGATGGCCTTGAAAACATCATCCAATCTACTGTCTCTGTACTCACATTAAGACACCGATCAAATTTATGGCTCTCAATCTTCTGCAATTTGTCAATATTTCTTTCAACCCCACTGTTGTCACTCCCAAGCAACCATCCAAGTTCAAATTCAGGAGCCCACAACATCTGCTCCCTATGACCACCAACCCGTCATCATTAATCCCTGATTTAGCTGCTCCAAGAACCTCAAATTTGGAGAGTTCAAAACCATTTCCAATGCTCTTAATCCCCCCACATTGATTGATCTCCAACTTCCTAATCTTGGAGCCGCTCTTCAGGAAATAAGCAATGCCATTCTCTGTAATACCTTTACAAGAAGAAACATTAAGCACCTCTAAACTGGGGCACACCGAAGCAAGTTTTGCAAGACATGCATCGCTCAGATTCGAATTATCTTCCAAGTTCAGAAACTTGATTCGTAGGTTTTCCACAATATTGGTAGCCCTATCTCTTCCTCCTCCAACATTGGTTCCCTCCATACTGATATCCTGTACCAAAGGACAGTTCTTTGCAAGTGTGAAAAAGGTTGACTCAGTTAGATTCTTGCAAAAATCGACCTTTATGGTGACTAAAGCAGAGAGGCAGTGAGATAAATCACTCATTTTCCCATCAGTTAGAAAATCTATTTTAGTTAAAGATAAAAACTCCAGGGACCGGTATTTGTTGAAAAGCAAGGAAATTCCAGACAAGGTGAAGCTCAAGCAGTGATCAAGAGTGAACCTCTCTAAAGGAATACCAGTCTTTGCAAGCAAATGGAGATATTCATCGGGAACTTCTGTATCGTGAATTACAAGTGTTGAGATGCTTTTTGCACAACAAACTGAATAATCATCTAATTGACCAAAATCCATATCGTTAGTTGACATTGAACTCAACTCGGTACTATTGCGCATAACAAAATTGATTCCATGTGGAGTAACCAGCGAACAGTCTAGAACTGCAATTCCTGCCAAATGGACGCAATTCGTTGAAAGAGCTAAAAGCGACTTGTCGGTGAGAAATTTGTTACCAGATATGTTGATTTCTTCCAAGCCCTTTAATTTCGACGACAACACCTCGATCCCGCTATCTGTCACGCCCACTTCACCCGGGCTCCGATCCTGCGATACAGGATCGGAACCGAAATCATTTTTAGGATAGGAGATATCCAATTCCTCCAAATAGGGCATTGAATCGGCTATAACAAACAATTCAATGTCACGTAATATGCCAAGACGCGAACACCTCAAAGCCCTCAAACTCTGGATACGGGATGCTAGTACCCTGAAACCCTCCAAAGGGAGTTGATTGGTTTCCATGAAATTGAGGGTTGTGAGGTTTAAATTGGACGTTGCGATATCCATGATCACGCGGCCGAGATCATCGCCGTGAAAGCAGATGGCTTCGAGGCGATGGTACCGATTGAAGAGTTTGGAGAGCGGAATGAGTGATTGATCGAAGATAATGAGGTGGGTTCGAAGGGTGTTGGTGATGGAGAGGAATCGCTTGCAGGTGAGGGATGGGGATTCGAGATAAGAGCGGTGGAGTTTCTGTAAGCGGCTGAGTATCAGCTCCCAGCACTCGTCTGGAAGATCATTGCACCCTTTGTTAGTACCCTTCGCCATGAGAAAGCAAACTAGGGAAGAAATCTACCGGACTGTGGAGAGATTTGGGAAGATAAACGGGCATTTCCACTTGGGGCTGTTTGTTGGAACGACATAGGCATAACCATGTGTTTTTTTTCCCCTGGATATACGTCGTTAGTGAGTTATCCGAGGGATGGGCCCTAGAAGCTATTCATAGAACCCTGGTTTATAAGCTCTTGGTTTTTTAATGGTTCATGTTATATCTTTTCATGATTTTTGTTATGATTTTGGGGTAATATTGCAGAAAAAAAAAAATTTGAGTCAAATGCCTTTTAATAGTTTTTGGTTGTGTATTTTAATGGTTTTTTATTATGGCTTTTAATGGTTTTTGGCTATGTCTTCTAATGGTTTATGTTATGCCGTATAACTTGTTATGCTTTCTAATGGTTTTTGGTTACATTTTTTTAATGGTTTTTGGTTATGCCTTTTAATGGTTTTGGGGATAACATTGTAGCATCTTTCGACGGATATAGTTAACAGCTTGATCACTTTATTTGATTTGTCTCGCAAATTTATGGATGAAAATCGATCATATCTTTATTGATATCGAAATAACCTGACTTTTTATAAAGACTTTTTACATTAAAATATGTTTTAAACAATTTAAACCCGCCTCATATTGTGCCTTGTGCTGGAATGGTATTTCCTACCGAACTTTGCCAACTTCAAAATCGTTTTGAATGAAATGGGTGAGTTTTGGATGAACCACTTACGCACGTCGGATTGAGGTGATTTCTCGGAACACCCTTTGAAAAATTATTCTGAAATGAATCAACGGTTCAGATTGCTCGTGTGAGACCCACAAGTGAGTCCCGAAACAGATCTGTGCAAAATATGTGCATAAGGGTCTGTACCCCTAGCACTGCCCTTCAATTAGTATTTGTGTGAGGACCTCGGTGTACAGAACCATGGGCATATTTGTGTGAGGACCTCGGTGTACAGAACCATAGTTTTTTGTGAATTTCACTGTATGGTTGTTAAAGTGAATGGGCTCAATTTTATGTATACAAAACTGAAAAATCCTAGTTTGCCTAAGTTTAGTGATTTGCTATGTTCTAATTTTTTTGTATAAAAAAATATTTCACCAATCAACAAAAAGAAATCAATCAATCACACAAAATAAATGCAACCAAATAACAAAACACCAGATATACGTGGAAAACCCCAATACGGGTAAAAACCACGGGAATGAATCAAAACACTATACTCAATGTGTAGTTACAAGCAATCTTACCAATGACCGTGAATCCTCACCAATCGAACCTAAGAACTACTTGTCGAATCCTCGTTCACCACACCCAGTGCTTTGACCGCCGCTGCCATGAATCCACAAGCCTTCCGATCGCCTCCCGGAATCCACCGAAGGACTTTGTAATGCCTAGGAATCCTCCGTAGGTCTTCTCATAAGATTGTAGTCGTTGATGATAAACACTCTTGGAGATTAACGCTTCATGATACTAAGATTGTATCCGTACTCCAAGCACAATAAATACTCTCCACTAATTCTCACCTTTGGGAGAGGGAGAACGGTGTCTCTCAAATAAAACTGACCTAATACCATCATATTTATAGCCCTCATGATCTGTTGGTACAACTGTAAATAATTTGCTGGTTTTGCTCGAGCAACGCATAAATTCGCTCGAGCAGCCAGTCACCCATGATCCACTGCATCTCTTATGATCTCTTTCCAATTCGACACACTCCTTTCCTTCATAATCCAACTTTTTCAGCAGAGCAATCTATCCATATTTGACGAAGAAGAAATCTTTCCATGTACGACAATTCACAATTTTCACCAACTTCTCAATCTTCATTGCAACTGAAATCTTCCCAAAAAACTTCACAATATTCCCAGTCTTCATTGGAAACATAATCTTCACAAATTGCACAATGTTCTCAAAACTTCCTTAGACGACTACCGCACTCAAAAAACAATACAAATAAAAATGATTCATTGTCTTACCTATACAGACACTCTAGAATAAATGGAAAATAATAAATACAACTCAATAAATTGGGATACACAAAATGTGTGTTTTGTCAATGAAATTGCCAACACAAAAGAGCTCGGCTTTTTGGAGCTTACAAAAACATCAATCATTAATCTAAAACTCTTCTCCCTCTTTTTTTCTCTCCTTGTGTCTGTCACTGTGCAAGTCATAGAGTAATGAAGGTTTAAAATCCGACACAAAATTGAATTAGAAAATAAGGGTCAATTTACCACGCCAGAGTACAAACATTTCCAGGAACGAGAGCTTGTTCAAGTGTGGATCGCCTCACAAAAGTTATTCTACTATTTTTCCTTTGTTCTTTCAGTTGCATTCCCTGAAAGACTCGAGACTTTTGCATGTGGAGTGGTGGTAGCCTTATACTCCAATGCATTTGACTAGGCTACAACTAACAATACTGACCTCAGCAGAGCAAAAGAAAAAAGAAGAAAAACGTAAAGACTTTATATTTTGATGTTATATTTCATCTGCGCAAATGTTTTGGGTCGTATTTGGGTGAATTTGGCTCCTACTGATGGTCTATTTGGAACAAATATCTGTAATGAACTTTCTTCTCAATTGGTTGCTAATTATGGACCAGCTTTCGTTTTCTTTTCGCCATATAAATCGGTTGAATCCAATCACACCCATTTTTGTTCCCAAGTTCCAAAAGATCAAGATGGGCATTACACAAACACCAGAGTCATCATTTGCAAAGAAGTAAAGAACATGTTTCTTTCACATACCAAAAACAATGACTAAGATTAGCCATCAAGAAACTTGCTAACAGCTTACATACCAACCGAGATTGTACCAAAAATGTTAACCAAAACTTAAAAGACCAAAACAAATTTTCCCCTCATACTTTAATTTATGAATGCGAGCTGTAAGCTCCATAGGCTGAGCTCCTTTTTCGGTTGGCAATTCCATGACACACTATCGAGTTGTACTCTTTATGTTCAATATTCTAGATGCGTCTGTTTAGGATGTGGAAGGAATCATGTTGTATTTGTACTAGTGCTCGAGCACATTTTTCTCTCGTATCAAGCACATTGGCTGTTGGCAAAGCTCTAGCATAATGCTCAAGCACTTTCATGCCTCGGTCCAGCAAGTAGGCTGTTAGGAAAGTGCTTGAGCACCTTCAATGTGCTCAAGCAGGCGGCAAAACATCCTATAAAAGGGCAGCAGCTAGGGTTACGGTTTTGATATCTTTTGTAGCCGATTTTTGACATAAAGAAGTAAGGAGAGAGGCAAGGCTACGTGTGGCATTTTTGTGGTATGGCTTGGAGTTCTTGCATGAAGTTTTGAGCAACCAAATCAAATACTCCAAGATCTTATTCAACCTTTGATTCAATTGTTCTTCCGGTGGATTTCTGGAAGTATCTCGGAAGGCTTGAGGATTCAAGGCTTGCGGCAATCAAACACTTGGTGCGATGAACGTGGATTCGGCAATCGGGTCTTGGGTCAATTGAGAGGATTTTCAATTGTGAGTATAGGTCGATTGTAATCGCACAACGGTATTTTTTAGTGTTTTGATTCCTTCCCGTGGTTTTTACCCTATTCGGGGTTTTCCACGTATATCGCGTGTTCATAGATTATTGTTTATTTTCTGTGATCTCATTAATCATCGTGATTAGCTAAATAAGTTTTTTCAAGTGGTATCAGAGCAGGTCACTCCCGTTAAGTAGGAAGTTTTTCCTCGAGTGGATCCTTGCTTTCACGATGAATATGAACATGAATCACCCCTCTAGTCGTATCCCTATTTTTGATAGTGAAAACTTGACGACATCGGAAATCGAGGATCAAAGCTATAATGAGATCGGTGATGAAGAAATTTGGAAGTCATGTGCTAATGGATATACATACCCTCATTATGGTGAATAATCAAGCGTAACCCAAACCTAGTTCCGAGTTATCTGTTGCAGAAAAGGCAGCATTACAAGCAAATAATAAAGCATTGGATATTTTATTTAGTGCAGTGGATGTAAATGAACACCGTAAGATAGCAAACTGCGAAATAGCAAAGGAAGCTTGGGATATTTTAGTCACGTGTCATGAGGGTACGGATGTTGTCAAGCAATCCAAATTACAAAGGCTTACAACCGAATTTGAGGTTATTAGAATGCAAGAAGACGAGACATTCAACCAGTTTTACTCTAAGCTTATCTCTATTGTTAATAGCTGTGAAACTTTAGGTGAACCTATCCCTGCCTTTCGTGTTATTAAAAAAATTTTACGTTCGTTACCTGAACGATTTAAAACTAAGGTAACAATGCTTGAAGGAAAACGAAAACTTAAAGAAAAGTCTGTCGAAGAGATCGTCGGTCTTTTGCAAACTTATGAGGCTGACATGTTACCTCCTGAATCTCAAAAATCTAAAACTAAACCTTCGGCGAAGCCGATTGCATTTTCTAGCTCTCAGAGCGAGTTAAGAGATTCAGATTGTGACGATGAATATGACCTTGAAGCTATGGCCTTGTTTACAAAGAATTTTAAACAATTTTTTAAAAAGAACAGGGCAAAAAATGATTTCAATGATAAAAAGTTTGTTCGCAAAGGAAAAGGTGAGTCTTCCTCTAGCAAAGAGAAAAAAGGAGTTAAGGGGCCACCAGCAGGACCTAAATGTTTTGAGTGCCAGGGTTATGGTCATCTTGCCCATGAGTGTGTTAATAAGTTGAAAAAGAAGAACAACTTCAAAGCCAACATAACATGGGATGATGATAGTGAGTCTGAAGAGTCAGAAGAAGAACAAGAGGATAACACCAATTTTATCGCTTTTGGAGCATCTTTGAAGTCACATCTCAGTGAGAATGAATCGTCTGATGAGAGTGAGGATGGAGAAGAATTTGAGGTTGAGAGTATTGGAGAGTTGAAGGCTTCCTATAACCACATGTACAAAGAGAGTATAAAAATTAGTGAGACAAACCTCAAGCTAGCTGAGAAGTGCAATAAGTCCAACGTGGAGTTGGTAAGTGTGAAAAAACAAGTGGTAGAATTGCAAGAACTCTTGATCAAGGTCACTAATGAAAAGGACAGGCTGAGGAAGGAAGTTGGGATACTCCAAGAAAAGAATAGATTTTTGATTGATTCAAACACTGTCTTTGAAGGTAAAATAGAAGCCTTAAATTCTGAAATTTCTAATGCTAACAGTTTGTTTGAGCGTATGAGTGCAGGTTCAAAGACACTGGATCATATTCTTGGTATCCAAAGATCAACAAGCGACAAGTCAGGCCTTGGCTTCTATGAAGCTTCATCCTCAAAACATCCGGAAGTTATTGTGAATAAGGTAAAATCAAAAGAGGTACTCTCAAAGCTTCATTCTACTAATATTGACAACAGTGGTAAACAACATAATATTGTTAAAAAGACTAATAGTGATAAATTTATCCCTGTGTGTCATTATTGTCAAGCTCGAGGTCACATTAGACCTAAATGTTTTAAATTACATGGTTATTCCGAGGTTGCTCGAAAGTATTTTCATCAGAATATTAAGTTTAATAACTCTAAGTATATTAATGCCAAGAACATTGAAAACTTTTCCCATCCTAATCACAAGAGGTACTTTGCTCAAGTTAGAAGTAAAAAGGTTTGGATAAAAAAAAGAGATTTGCATTGTTTTGTTGCTCATACAGCTATGAAAGTTAGAGATTCACAGGTATGGTACCTTGATAGTGGTTGTTCTCGTCACATGTCTGGAGATAAAACGTTCTTTGTTAGTCTTGAAAAATATGATGGAGGTATAGTGACGTTTGGTGATGGGAATACCTCTAAAGTTGTAGGTAGAGGAACCATACAAGCTCCAGGCATAACCTGTCTTGAGAATGTGTTATATGTGGATGGTTTAAAAGCAAATCTTCTTAGTATTAGTCAAATGTGCGATTCTCATCATGAAGTTCGTTTTTCTAAAAATGATTGCTATGTGTTAGATAAACAAGGGAAATGTGTCATGCATGGTACACGTACTTCTGATAATTGTTATGGTATATTGCCCACTGATAGCTTAATTTGTCATTCTATTCAATTGAGTGACACTGAACTTTGGCACCAACGTCTGGGTCACATTAACTTTAAAGATCTTTCGTTTTTGACTAAAAGAGAATTGATTAGAGGTGTGCCTAAGCTCAGCAAGCCAAAAAATCACGTCTGTGGGCCATGTCAACTTGGTAAGCAAATCAAGGCTCCTCATAAAAAGACAACTAGAATAGCCACTAAGAGACCTCTCGAGCTTCTCCACATGGATTTAATGGGACCTTCCAGAGTGGAAAGCATTGCAGGTAAAAGGTATATCTTTGTCATTGTAGATGATTTTTCTCGCTTCACTTGGGTAAGATTTCTCCGTGAAAAATCAGAAACTATATCTCTATTCAAAGTTCTTGTCAAAAGTATTCAAAATGAGAAAGGAGTGAAAATTGGGTGTATTACTCGTATTCGCTCAGATCATGGGAAAGAATTTGAAAATTCTGAATATGCTAATTTTTGTGATGATCTTGGTATCCGACATGAATTTTCTGCTCCAAAAACCCCACAACAAAATGGGGTCGTTGAGAGGAAAAATCGTGTAATTCAAGAGATGGCTCGTGTAATGCTTCATGCCAAACACATTGCTCGTAGGTTTTGGGCTGAAGCAGTTAACACTGCATGTTATGTTATAAATCGAGTCTATCTTAGACCTGGTACAATGAATACTCCCTATGAACTATGGAAAGGTAAAAAACCTAGTGTTAAATATTTCAAAACTTTTGGGAGTAAGTGTTATATTATGAGAGATAAAAAGCAACTTGGAAAATTTGATGCTCGTAGTGATGAAGGGATTTTCTTAGGATACTCAACGGATAGTAGAGCTTTTCGTGTGTATAACATGCGTACTCAAAATGTCATGGAGTCCATAAATGTAGTGGTTGATGAAAGTCCTTTGGATGAAATTAACATCACTACTAACGAAGTGTACGAGTCTTTGATTGAACAGGATACAGGTCATATGCATGAGTCAAACTCAGATGATGATACTAAAGACGTAAATTCCTCAAAAGAAGAGGAGCAAGAAGGAGATGAGGAGAATCATGAAAATGATGTTAAAATTCAAGAATTGGAACCATCAGCGCGAGTAAAACTTCATCATCCTACAAGTCAGGTAATCGGGAAAGTGACAGACCCACTGAGAACTCGCAAACAAATGCGCGACGAGGTATCATATCTATGCTATGTTTCCTTAGTAGAACCTAAAAATGTTAAGGAGGCCTTAGTTGATGAGTGTTGGGTTACTGCTATGCATGAGGAACTGCATCAATTTGAACGTAATAATGTGTGGGAATTAGTCCCTAGACCGTTGCATACTAATGTAATTGGGACAAAATGGATTTTCAAGAACAAATCTAATGAACAAGGGGTGGTAGTTAGAAACAAAGCTCGACTCGTAGCTCAGGGTTACACTCAGGTTGAGGGAATTGATTTTGAGGAAACATTTGCTCCCGTAGCTAGACTTGAATCTATTCGTATTATGCTCGCTGTTGCCTGCCACCTAGGATTTAAACTTTATCAAATGGATGTCAAGAGTGCTTTCCTTAATGGTATTATTAAAGAGGAAGTGTATGTTGCTCAACCTAAGGGTTTTGAGGACCCTCATAAACTCGATCATGTCTATCGGCTTAACAAAGCACTTTATGGTTTAAAGCAAGCTCCTCGTGCATGGTATGATAGATTAACTACTTTTCTTCTAGGAAATGATTTTGTTAGGGGAAGTGTCGATAAAACACTTTTTGTTCAACATAAGAATTCTCACTTGCTTGTAGTTCAAATTTACGTTGATGATATTATCTTTGGGTCTACATCTCCTACTCTTGTTAAAGAATTTTCCGATTTCATGCAAAGTGAGTTTGAGATGAGCATGATGGGTGAACT
This sequence comes from Vaccinium myrtillus, assembly GCA_016920895.1. Classification (NCBI taxonomy): domain Eukaryota; kingdom Viridiplantae; phylum Streptophyta; class Magnoliopsida; order Ericales; family Ericaceae; genus Vaccinium; species Vaccinium myrtillus. The sequence goes on from CM029273.1 coordinate 14,467,190, forward strand.
TACATATTTTCTTGGGTTTCAAGTTCGTCAACTTGAACATGGTATTTTTGTTTCTCAATCTAAATATGCCCTTAATCTAGTTAAGAAATTTGGTCTTGACACGGCCAAACACGCTAGGACTCCCATGAGCACTACTACTAAACTCTCTAGAGATGCTGATGGGGTCTCCGTTGATGAGACTTTATATCGTAGCATGATTGGTAGTCTTTTGTATCTTACTGCGAGTCGTCCTGATATTGCTTTCAGTGTTGGAGTGTGTGCCCGATATCAAGCTAATCCCAAAGAGTCACACCTTACAGCAGTTAAACGTGTCATTAAGTACGTTAGCGGTACTGTGGGATATGGTATTTGGTTGTCTAGAGACACGAACGCGGACTTAGCAGGGTTTTCTGACGCTGATTGGGCTGGGTGCGCAGATGACCGTAAGAGTACTTCTGGGGGCTGTTTTTATATTGGAAACAATCTAGTTGCCTGGCTGAGTAAGAAACAAAACTCTATTTCTCTATCTACTGCCGAGGCTGAATATATAGCTGTTGGTAGTGCATGTACTCAGCTTCTTTGGATGAAACAAATGCTCGCTGATTATGGTCTTCCTCCGTCTAGTATTACTCTCTTTTGTGACAATACGAGTGCTATAAACATTTCTAAAAATCCCGTGCAACACTCTCGTACGAAACACATCGATATTCGGCATCATTTTATTCGGGATCTTGTGGAAGATGGGACTATCACTCTCGAATACATTGACACCACTCATCAAAAAGCTGATCTTTTCACAAAACCTCTTGACTATCATCGCTTTGATTATCTTCGCAAGTCGGTTGGAGTGTGTCTCATTGATTGAGTATTTCTCTAAGTTTTTTTTTGTTTGTTTTTCTTTTTTGTGTCCACTGTTTGTTTTTTTTGTATCAGTTTTTTTTACAATCTCTTCTTATTTTACAAAATATATATATATGAAAATATCTAAGCATCTTATCCTTGTCACATTGTGGATGTCTTACGGTTTGAACTTGATGTTATGGGGTTTGCGTATCAAAATATCCTTGATGGTGCATGAGCATATTATTTAAATTTCTTTTATGCATCGTATGTAAGACCTAAATGTGACATGGCACATGTTTCTGTGATACCTCCTCTACACTTCTACACATCATAGTTAAAGAGATTACTTGACGAGGCAAGTTTGATTCTCATGCCCCTGGATCTGTCTCGTATTTTTCCTAAGCGATTGACCGTTTTTTGGCCTTCTATCTGGATACATTGTTGTGTCTTTCTATGCAAAAGCAATAAAAATATATATCTAACTAGTTGTGGGTGAGATAAATGTTTATCCGGGCGTTCACTGAGTAACCGGACAATTGGGGTGAGGTACTCTCCCTCTAAGCGTTCGCGTCAAAAAGTGGATAGACCTCGTGAAGACATCTGTATTGGACCATTTGCTTAGTAACCGGGCATTGGGTGTGAGGTACTCTTACTCCCAATTTTCGCGTCAAACGGTGGTGGGGTAAAAGAGAATTAACGCATTTGTGATTGGACCATTTGCTTAGTAACCGGGCATTGGGTGTGAGGTACTCTTACTCCCAATTTTCGCGTCAAACAGCAATGGGGTAAAAGCGAGAACACGATTATGCAGTTCTATCTAGTATTACATATTAAGTTGCGGGGGAGTTGTTTTTTTTAAGGGGACATGAATAGTATCGATGGGTGCATGGTTTGACCTCGTGAGGGGGAGAGTGCGTGACAGTCCATCGGTACATGAGCATTTTTCTGGATACTTGGACGGTAATCTTCCTTTCCTATGATGTGTGACACACACTCACCAATGTCAGTAGTTTCATGTGTCATGGTACATTCAAGTCTTCAATGGATCCTCGAGTGAATTTATTTGATCTGCATAGGCATGACAATTATGTTTTCTCACTCAAGCCCCATAGCCACATGCTTCTACGTACGTCAAATTGATAATGTGATATGTGATTTTGGTGTTCAATTTAATTTCGAGACTTTGTCGGACCGTCTTTCTAGAGTTTTATTTTTCGGAAAAATGCTTGACCATCTTTAATTTATGCTTGAGCATGTAGTCAAGCACCTCCACTGTTTTTTTTCCTCTGCCAGCTCTTTAAAGTTTTTGCTTAAGCATTCTTTCCAGCACTTCAACTGTTTTTTCTCTTGCCTTGCGTCAGTGTTTTCTCTTTTAACAATATAAAAAAATAAAAAACAAAAGGGAAACAAACGTGGCAAAATGGTTAGTAATTAGTATTTCCTTGCTTTGTTTTTTTTGGGAACTATCACACAGAGGTGAAACCCACAAAGGGAAGTTTATAGTATTTTGTTTCCTGACTTGTTTCCTTCTTTTACAATATTTCCTGTCTTTTAATTGGAAACATTCACCAGCATAAGGCATGTGTCTCTTTTCTTCTCCTTTATTGTGCCTCTTCCCAAGTTAAAAGCCCTTGCGTGTTTTTTTTTTCTCTTCTTCTTTACCCTGCTCCTTCTCTCTCGCCTCTCAACCATTCACGGCTCCAACCCTTTCACATTCCGTTCAAGATTCGCTGGTAAGATATTACTCCCTCTTCTCTCGACCATTCCTTTTTTTAATTCGTTTTTCTCATTCTTAGAGTTTTTCGTGTTAGGGTTCCTCATCCCGATCGAACTCTCTATAGATTTTCGATTAAGGATGAATATTGAACCTATATTACTGATTGAACCGATCGAACTCTCTTTTTTTTTCTCCATGGGTTTCAAGTTGTTTTTTTAGATTCACTAGTCTCATTCAACAAAACAAGGGGTGGGTGCTACTCGAATTTGTTACTTATTTCATTCGGTTTGTGGCTTCTTGTGTGTTTTTTCTTTTTTCAGTGAACAATGGTTACCAGTACTCGCCGCGGTAAGGCTTTGCCTCAGTCGACCTCTCCTCCGATTCGTAGGTTCCCTTCGCCTGAGTATGAAACAAAATTTGAAAAGTTTAGTTCTCGTACTGTTTTTGTCGAGCGTCAGTTAGACCTTGTTGATCTTTCTGGGTCTCAGATTGCTTCGTGGGTTAATAATCAGGATTGGGGTAATCTAGCCTTGCTCGAAGGTCTCGTCAATTTTACTATGATTCGTGAATTTTATTGTAATATTTCTCTTGTTAATCTCGAGTCTGAGGTTGTCCAGTCTCATCTTCGCGGTCGTGAGGTCTGTATTACCCCAACTCTTCTCGGTGGGATACTGAATCTCACTCCGCTTGCTGTGTCCGATTATCCATTTGCTCCTGGCTCTCGACATACTCATATTAATGGGAAACGTGATGCGATTACTTGTGCTTTGACAGAAAAGTTGTCTCATAATTGGGGAGAGGGGTGTCTAACGCAGGGTGATCTTACTGGTCCATATCGCCTGCTAAACTTGTTCTTTTGTGCGTCTGTCGAACCGTGCTCTCATACGTCAAGCATATCTGCTCAACGTGGTTTCGCACTTAAGTCCATAGGGGAGGGTCGACCTGTCGATTGGTGTCGCATTGCTTTCCGCCAAATTGCTCGTTTCAAACCCAAGGGTTTTCCTCTTAGTGGGTCTCTCCCATATAGTGTCATATTGTCTAAACTTTTTCTCTCTATTCTTCACATTCCCACACTTCCTGATGATGTCACAAAATACTCTACCAAAATCTGCAGCCCCCTTGATTCCAAATCCCTTTCTCTTAGTGTTGCTCATGCCACTGAGCATACCACTGTTGAGGGTGCAGTTTCGGAAGCCAATGAAGAAGAGATAGGGGCCCCGTCCTCCTCTCGTGGTCGCCGCCCTCGTGCTAGCCCTTCTCTACCAAGTTTGGATATTGCTGACCCGAAGATTGTTGAGTTACTCCAAGTGCTTCGACAAGATCAGATTCGTCATGAGGAAATTTTACTTGATCTTCAAGCTTCTCAGAAACTTCTTGCTGAAGGCACATATGCAAGAAATGCGGGAGTTCTTCACACCCCCTACCATCCTTTAGTGGTCTCTTGGTTATTTCGTTTTATATGCTTTCGTATTACTACTCTATTGACTAATGTTCATTTTTTTTTAGTTATATGGTTGCCGTATGTGGCGTTTGGCATTGTGGTTAGTTAGTTTTTTTTTTTTTTTTGGATAGTGGTCTGCTACTTATAAATTTATGACACTTGAGTTTTGGCAATTTCAATACTGGTTTAGCTCTCTCATATTTGTGCTCTCTTATTGCTCTTTCTATTCTCCTCTAGCACTTGTTTCTGGCTTATATTCAATGTTTGTTTTTCCTACCTTTGTCCTTCCGTGACAAAAAGGGGGAGAAGTTTTTTGCCATGTGTTTTTCTAGTGTTTGTTTTGCAGCTTCACAGGACGGACGCCTTCACACTATTAGGGGCTTGTTTTTCTTTTAATGAATAGTGTGTTTTTGTTTTGTCATGGAAGTGCCAAAGGGGGAGATTGTAAGCTCCATAGGCTGAGCTCCTTTTTCGGTTGGCAATTCCATGACACACTATCGAGTTGTACTCTTTATGTTCAATATTCTAGATGCGTCTGTTTAGGATGTGGAAGGAATCATGTTGTATTTGTACTAGTGCTCGAGCACATTTTTCTCTCGTATCAAGCACATTGGCTGTTGGCAAAGCTCTAGCATAATGCTCAAGCACTTTCATGCCTCGGTCCAGCAAGTAGGCTGTTAGGAAAGTGCTCGAGCAGGCGGCAAAACATCCTATAAAAGGGCAGCAGCTAGGGTTACGGTTTTGATATCTTTTGTAGCCGATTTTTGACATAAAGAAGTAAGGAGAGAGGCAAGGCTACGTGTGGCATTTTTGTGGTATGGCTTGGAGTTCTTGCATGAAGTTTTGAGCAACCAAATCAAATACTCCAAGATCTTATTCAACCTTTGATTCAATTGTTCTTCCGGTGGATTTCTGGAAGTATCTCGGAAGGCTTGAGGATTCAAGGCTTGCGGCAATCAAACACTTGGTGCGATGAACGTGGATTCGGCAATCGGGTCTTGGGTCAATTGAGAGGATTTTCAATTGTGAGTATAGGTCGATTGTAATCGCACAACGGTATTTTTTAGTGTTTTGATTCCTTCCCGTGGTTTTTACCCTATTCGGGGTTTTCCACGTATATCGCGTGTTCATAGATTATTGTTTATTTTCTGTGATCTCATTAATCATCGTGATTAGCTAAATAAGTTTTTTCACGAGCAACTGATATATCACTTCCCCAAAGATAACACCTGCAGCTAATAGGTATATATCCATTCCCAGATTTCATGCATGCCAAAATTATAGAGACCAACTGCGATTGCACCAAAAGTTATCGATAACAGCCTTTGAGCAAAAACACTAGCAGCAGCTGTGCAGCTATTGGGACTGGGAATTTGGGACAGTGGAGTACTTGCTCCTGAAAGTTCTCCTTGAAATAATGCACCATAGCAGTTAAGCACCCTGTGATGTTAAGTACGGTAGTATCAGAGACACTCTTTATCTGTAACCCCCTTTGCTTTTATCGAATTCTCTTTATCGACACAGCCTCCTTTGTCATTGCCCTCATGCTTCTCAACTGTTTGACAACTACTACGCAATTGTAGCAGGCTTTCCAAAGTTTCAAGAAAATTCTTCCCTTGCTCGAAAGACACCTTATAGGTAGTAGCTTTTGATTCACAGGCCCTGGATGACACTTTATTTAAGAGGGAGCACAATGATATGTATCAGACACTCTTTTCCAACTTGGAATCAGCTTCTATCTCGCATCCTTAAAGCTGCATTGAACTAATACAAAAGATAACCAGCAATATGATTTAGTAAATGCCTCATGCAGATTCCTCGGGCCTCACGAAGACATTGACGAATAGGAATGGTCAGACAAAAAAAGCTATCAACCTGAGCCACCAGCAAATTCATACCCAATCATTGAGACACACAGGAAACTACAAGGAACTTGCATCCTCCTCAGAAGGCCCTACCACACAGATAATACAGCTTAAATAGAGAAAGCACGTAGCCTCTAGGCCCTCTACACGAACAGCCTAAGTTCAACATCAATCGTTTGTAACAAGCAAAATCATAAAGAAACGCTATGGAAGAGCTTAGTTGGAGTACAGGACATACAACACTATCCTGGAGCTTTAATATCAACTATTTATAGCAAGCACAAAAAACAACCCAACACAACCAGAGATAAGTGGGTTCTTTGGAATTTGAAGTAACTGATATTTTCGTATTAACTAGACAATCTACTATCTTAATAGAGAATCGAGTTTAGTATTACAGATATTTTTGTTTAAGTCTCTCATAAGTGAGATTGGACCATAAGCACCCCTATTGCTGCAATATGTCTGTTGTTGCCAAACTCGAAAAGAGGAGAATTCGGGGACTCACATTAATGGAGAGAGCTCAAGTGCAAAGGGCCGGTACAATTATTTGCATTGACAAGAACACAATGAAAGGCAAAAACGGGGAAGGCTTTTGGAATGACTGATTTCATAACCCCAGATGAATCCAATGAACCTGTTTCAGACCTACTTAAAGAAATTACAGGCGGAATGGAAGGGAACTACTGCATTGAGTGCACTGGAGCTGTAGCCCTGGTACAGGAAGCCCTCGAAGCCTCTAAACCACTACGTATCCGAAACGGAAAACCATTTACGTTGAAAAATTTCTACGAGAATTACGTGGCATTGGATTATTTACTTATACATCAAAAAATTCTAGATGATCAGGAAACCTCAACTCTGCTTTTTTGGTTCTAAGGAAGACACTAACAAAGATTTCTTTTATTTTCCCCTGGGGTAATAACTGGTGGACTATATGGAGAGGAACCACAAAATCACGAGGGAAAGAAATTTTTATCATGAGAGAGCCAAGAGTTTGAGAGAGAGAATGGGAGAATTCAATACACACACACACACACACACACACACACACACAGAGAGAGAGAGAGAGAGAGAGAGAGAGAGAGAGAGAGAGAGAGAGAGAGAGAGAGAGCCAAGATTGGCACTACACGATTGGTGGTTGCAAAGTAGTTTCAAAGTGCTTGCTCTCCTATTACCAATCGTGCAGTGCCACGTAAGCTTGTGTGGTTGGTCGTGTGGTAGAGTGGTATGTCCCTACCAATATTGGCCGAGATTAGGGTGAGTTTTGTTGGGTCCCTCCTTATTCTTTTTTTGTGGGCCCAATAATTTTGTGTTAGCCCAAGTTATTTGTCTTGGTCCAAATAATTAAAATTAGTGGGCTTGTGTTAGGTAGAAGTTTCTACAACATTTGTTATGGAGGCACATGCTTGGCACATGTCATTTTGTTAGCTTCCCTTGGAAGCCAAATAGACTTTGTCTATTTGGAATATCATCAGTCTATCTACCACCATCATCTCTCGAGAAGACTCCCTGAAAGTCGGTCAAGGAAAATTAATTCAAGTGCTGCCATTCTTCCGAGTGCTACGGTCCAAAAAATAGGAGTTTGCAACCATTTGTTTACTCACTACTGAAGCTATTTCCAGCAACGTGTTTGTGCTTATTTGGGACAGATTCTGTTCTCAGTTTTGGCTCTCCATTTGCAGTTACTTTGGAGGTTTTTGTTCACTCAAAATTGGTGAGGTCTTTCCTCTTGTTATCTTGTGATTTGTTGGCTACACCTTTGGGTGTTTGTGAGATCTTTGCATCTCTTGTAACCCATTTGTACGAACTTTGGTGATAGTGGAATCGGACTTCGGTCCCGTGGACGTACCTCATATTTTTGGGGGAACCACGTAAAATCGCTTGTGTCTCGTTTGTTTGTTGTTTGCGCATTTCGGTTCTCATTTGCTGCGCATTTTATTCCCTCCGTGATTTACTTGTGGGAATTTGGGTACTCTATTTTTCCCAACAAGTTTCCCGTTCCCAACTCCCATTTGCTAAAAGCACCAAGGTAATTTTAGCAACTTGCTTTTAGGAAGAGGAGTATGTGAGAGAGAATTGGCTTTTAGCTAATGGGGAACAAATTGGCTTTATTTCTTTCTGGTTTATGAATTTTTGCTTCACTGTTTATCCTATTCGTCCTTTGTCCTTTCATGTCAAAAAGGGGGAGAATGATGACAGGGGGAGTAGGTTGCCTATTGTTCTAATGTGATTGGATGTTGAATTTTATTTGTAGCCTCTCTACAACTCGATCTCAGTTCGTCTTTTGAATTCATTTTATAAGAGATATTTTCGTTGTAGTGTGTTTTGTCATGAAAGTGCCAAAGGGGGAGATTGTAAGGACCAAATTCCGGAGTCGTCTTGTTTTGGCAATTCCACATGACAAAACACATATTTTTATCGAGTTGTAATTTTATTGTTTTTCCTTAATTTTCTAAGTAGCGAGTCTGTATAGGATTAGAGTGGAAGGAATCATTTTAATATGTAATTTGAGAGTTAGTGCTTTAGTCGTTTTGTTGCCGATCAATATGGTGCATTTAGAACGAGAAGATCGATCATGGGATCAATCGGTTTATTAGTCGGGTGTCTTCAATACAGCACAAGCCGCAAGGTTGCACAAGGCGTGCAGGTTCAGAGCATAACGACTAATAGATGGATCAATCGGGTTCTTGCTCGGGCAGCTTCAAAAATCAGATCTATAATGGTTCGATCAATCGGCTTACAATGCGATTGATCGGAATGACAACTCTATAAATATGTCACGGTTTTTAGATCTAGGGTAAGAATGTCGGCTAAAAGAGAATATTAGAACTACTTGTTTTCAAAGCCATAAAACCCTAGAGTATCGAGAGTGAATCTTGAAGCACAAGATCGATGGAACTTTAATCAAAGTTTCAAGAGGTTGGTTTCTACATCAATTATCAGTAGTCAAGTTCAAGGTTGTTTTCTGGTGGATTTCCGGAAGAACGTTTGCAAGGCTCGAGGATTTGAGGCAGCGACAATCAAATACTGAGTGTGGTGTACGAGGATTCGGCAAGTACATCTTAGAGCGATTGTGAGTGATTCAAATCGTAGGGTAAGATTACTTGTAACTACACAATGGTTTTATAGTGTTTGATTCCTTCCCGTGGTTTTTGCCCATTTAGGGTTTTTCCACATATATCTGGTGTTCATCAGTTTATTTGCTTTATGATTGTGATTGGGTCACATATTGATTGATGTTATTATTTTTATTGAGATGAAATAATCTAGCAAATTATAAAACCTAGGGGATCTAGGATTTGTCAATGTCAATATCTGTGTTTGTTGTCTTAATGGTCAGATGGTACTGCAATGCATTTTAACATGAACATATAGATGAATAGAAGTTGTCGAACCAGTAGCTCTAGATTGAGAGCCAGAGGCATCAGTAGTTGAGGCATAACCAGTTTTTAGGCTCTCTTTATGTGTGCCAAAGTTATGGATCCATTCTTATTTATTTGTTGTTTTTTTAATCACATATATAGTAAATTACTTTTACAGAATTAAAAGCGAGGAATTTGATACAAAAAAAAGAATTGAAACAAAGAAGACAACTTTTTGAAGGCGAAAAATGAACAAAGGGTTTCATTGGGCTGACAATAAGGCAATAACAAAATAAAAAAAAACACAAGTTCCAATGTACTTTTAACACACGTCTATATACTTTCACACATTTTTATACACTTTTCACACATTTCAATACATTTTTCAAGACTTATTATTAGCCCAATGGGCTGATTTTAGAATGTTCCTTTCAAATAATCATGTAGCATAGTACGACGCTAGACTCTTTCGGAAATAAAAACATTTTTAATGTTAAAAAATATATATCAAGAGTTAAATTCTTTCGTGTGCTGCGACTCCGTACATAGCACGGGTTTGATGCTAGTATCTTTTAATGAGGATATCAAAAAATATGCAATATGGATCTTATTTGATAGATCTTGATTTGTTCTATAATACGAAGTTCTTGAAACTATAAAAAAGATCATAAATTAAAAGATATAAGCAATAGACACAAAAAGACAAAAAGAATAATCAACAAACAAAATTGGACGGAGGGAGTATAAGTGTCGCACCTGTCACATGCGGCATTATTTTGTTAGTATAACTTAACAAACCTACAAATGCCAGTATTAGTTAACAGCTTAACGTTTATACACATGAAAATGCATTGCTGCGAACAAGGCTCCGCGACTAGCCCCGTACGTTGCGGATGGTGATGAAGCATAATTGAGGCCGTGCATATCCTGCCCCGGGGTCAAAATGCGAATTGGTTACTGCCATCGCGTACCTGGTAGTTTGAGGCCGTGCACGGACAGCTCCAGGATTTTCATGCAATGCTGACAAAAATATATAGCATGTCTAGCTATGATAAAAAGCTAAAAGAAAAAAAAAATCTGACTAGGCAAAAGAGATACTCCCTCCGTGTCATTTTGAATGTCCACTATAGGAATACGTGCAGTTTCAAACACCTAAAAAATATATTTTTCTATGTAATTTTATAATTTGTTTTCTATCAAATTAAAGTGTTCATTGAGTACTTTAATTCGGTACAAAAAAAAATAAAAAAAACTTTCTACGTAAGTATATTTTTTAACATCCAAAAAAATACACGTTTCCCAAAAAGGACATTAAAATGGGACGGAGGGAGTAGATACATATACATCACATCGTTTGACAAAAATAAATTTTGAAGTATGCTAACTAAACACCCTTTATCATTTGCCCAAGTTTATTTCTTATTCTTTTTTTGAGTTCTTTTTTTTTTTTTTGGCTGAAAAAGAAAAAGAAAAAGAAAAAGAAAAAAGAAAAAGAAAAAGAAAAAGAAAAAGAAAAAGGAGTCATCCACTATCCTTATTATATATTGGGCTCTCTTGAGTCGGAATTGTTTTGTTTTGTTAGGGATATAACAATTTCGTTCAAATTTAGTCGGAAACAGTTATTTAAACCTTGTACGAGTAACCCAGCGCTGACAATAGTAAAGAAAATCTAAGTTATATCTAAATTTTAATTTTTTCCCCTGCATTTTTCGAACCCAGCGAAGTTGCTTGACCTTACTAATAGAATGCTAGATTCGACCCTGAGGTCGTGCATATCCCGCCCCGGGGGACGAAAATGCTAGTTGGTTGGCGCCATCACGTACCCGGTACTTTGGGCATGCCATGGCGTAGACGGACCCAATTTTTGATTCCCGGAGACGGAAATACGTTACTGCGAATAGGGCTCCAGGACCAGCCCTATTAAGGGTTGGAAATGGTTGTAATGAAAAAGTAAGAAACATGGGATTATGGGAATGATGTCCAAACGGGTCGAGGCATGGGTCAGGTTTACAGGGGCACGTGAGGGGAGAGATTGCGGACCTGTGGGAGCATAAGGGTAGTCCGATCGGGTGTCCGGTTGGGGATATAAGGGGTTATTTCCTTTTTCGCCGTATCCGACACACAGGGGACATGGAGAATGCGGCATTAGTTTACTTGGGACATGGGGAATGTGGCATTGCGGACCTGTGGGAACGGCCTCTTAATATAGTTTGGGTATGCGGCATTAGCTTACATGGGCAGGATTGCCACGTAGGCGACCGGATGATATGCCGCAGGTGGGATATGCGGCATAGCATATTTTTAAAAATAGTTTGAAAAACGGTATATTTGAGTGATTAAAATAAAAATTTGGTATATTTCGATAAAAAAACTCACCACTGGAAAGGCACAATTCCAAAACTCTATTCACACTCCATCAATGTTTCATATGCACCAAAACTAATAACTTTGTGTAGATATTTGTGTTTGTTGTTGTTTACTAAATAGACCATTGTCATAAAAAAGAGGCATGTAGTGCCCGCAAAGCACTACTCACTGTAGTGCGCACCATCTAATTATCCACTTTTATTTTTCTATAATTGGATGTTTGGATATGCACACATCTCGACTAATTTTGAGAGACTAAAGGTAATGACCGAGCATAATTCCTAGTTGTTGATTGGCTTCCGTTAATTGTGGATCAGCTTTCTTTTTCTTTTCGCCATATCAATTGATTGAATACAATCACCTTTTTTTTTTTTTGGTTTTGTTTTTTTGGCATGGGTAGAGCATTTTACACCCGCACCCATTTGTGGGTTTTTTTTTTTTTTTTTTTTGATAACCGGATGTCCGTGGTAGCTTACGCGCACCTTGACTAACTCCGGGGCCCTGAAGTTAACGACCAGGCATAACCCCCAGTTGCCCCAAGATTTGGGATAGTTGGCGAATTCAAACAACGATCTCATGGTCAAACACTTATTGTTTCTCATGCCCACTTTGCCAGAGAGATCAAGATGAGCCGTACACAAACACAAGTGACATCATTTGCAGAGCCGTAAACACCTGTTTCCTTCATATGCCAAAAACTTGCCAACAGCCAGATACCAACTGAGATTGTACCAAAAAAGTTACCAAAACTATAAAGACCAAAACATATTTTTCCCACATACTTGACCATATCACACCAGCAACTGATATATATCTCTTCCCCAAAATTGTATAGACCAAGTGAGACTGCACCAAAAAATTAGCAATAACTGCAGCTGCAAATATTGGGACTCTGCAATACTTCCTCCTGAAGGTTCTCCTTGAAATATTGCCCCTTAGCTTCTGCATTGAGACTCTCCATTGGGTAGTCGAGCACCCTACGATATTAAGTAGTCTAGGTGGTTTAAATTCCTGTAAAGAAAAAAATTACTAGTTGTCAAAACTTTCCAACCAAAGTTAAGAATACAAGTACAAACGAGAATAACTTCATGTAATGTATGCTTTTGTTCTCCCCTTCAAAGAAAATGCCTTCTCCAAGCTACTTCTAGTTCGTCACCTTTCACGAGACACTCTTTTTCTTTAATCCCTTTGCTTTAATGGAATTTTCCTTATCCACACAGCCTGCTTTGTTGTTGCCCTCATTCTTCTCATGTGTTTGACAACTACCATGTAACTCTAGCATGCTTTCAACAGTTTCAAGCAAATTCTTCCCTTGCTCAAAAGACACCTCAGGCGTACCTTTTAATTTAGAGACGCTAGATGATACTTCATTAAAAAGGGAGCACAATGGAATGTATCGGACAAAATCAGCTTTGATCTAGCGTCCTTAGAAAGCTGCATTGAACTATAGATGGGAGACGAGAGAACCAGCAATATCATTTCTAGTCAATCGTCATTAGTAAAAACCCTCATGGACATCTCCCAGGGATATGGTAACTAGGAGATTTCACGAAGAGATCGAAGAATAGGAATTGTCAGACAAAGAACATCCACATAAGCCACCAGTACTTCATACCCTAACTTTGAGACACACCGGAAAGTACAAGGAACTTGAATCCTCCTTAGAAGGCCCTACGACACAGATAATAAGCCTCAAATAGAGAAAGCACGTAGCCTCAACACTGACAGCCTAAGTTCAACATCAATCATTTGTAAAAAGAAAAATCATAAAGAATCACAATGCAAGATCTAAGATGGAGTACAGGGCATACAACACTATCCTTGAGCTTTTTCTAGCTTGTTTATTTCTTTATTTCTTTTTTCCCTTCCCGCCATGATTATGTCAAGTATGAAATAATCAATTCTGTGTCTTATTTTGAGGCGCTTCCTTTATCTCAAAATAGAGAACAAAAAATTTATGGCCAGACAGAAAATAAAACACCATCATATACTTATCCCCATAAGTAGATCAGAAGTTTCAAATACAAACACTGCATTCTCTTGAAGAGAGCAACTCATAACATCAAGCAGCTTATAGGAAAAACATCTTAAATTATGTCTTACCAAAAAAGTACAGCGAACATTTATTCAAATCAGGAAGAGAAGACTTTATCATTCCTTTGGACGTACATTTTGAAGTTTCAAACCCTACGTTTTGCGGTCTGTTCCTTAACCAGTCTCACTGTATTTTTTCGTTATCCATCAACCCCTTATCTAGCTTTCGAACCATTAATGATGCCAGTTTACAACTTCACATTTAATTATTCAATTTAGCACATCTCCTTCCTCACTCTTTAGGAATACTTTCGCCATTCCATGGCACTCTGCACAGTTTCTAAGACATTACCCATCAAATGAAGTTCACATTTGAGCCGATATATCTCCCCATCATTTTTCTGAAGTCCCTCATACTTGGTCTGCAGCAATATAAAATTTCCTTTTTTTCTTGTACTTTGGCTCATCAAAGCTAAGAGCTACGGCTGCACTCCTGCTTATTCTGACAAAACAAGACACCCATGGTGCAAGAAAAGCTTCCACTGGCTTTTAGAAGGAAAATATTTATGTGGGAGGATAATTTTCCTCAGTGATGGCCTTGAAAACACCATCCAATCTACCGTCTCCATACTCACATTAAGACACCCAGTCAAATTTATCTTTTTCAAACTTTTGCAATATGTCAATATTTCTTGCAACCCCACGGTTGTCACTCCCAAGCAACCGTCTGTAGCAGCTGAGGTTGCAAGGGCCAACTAGGGTTCAGTAGGGGGTGATCCCCTAGGTGCTCGGTATGGACCCACCACGCGTCCGCGGTCTGGCCGAGGGAAATAGGTACTGGGACCAAACACTCGGTTGCACGCCACGACGGATTTACCCCCATTGGTAAATCCTTCGGCGGATTGGTCCGTCAGGGGATGCGACGCACGGTAACCCTCGGAGTTGATGCTGAAGGTCCGTGGGACCCACACCGAGAGACTTGGAGTCGACGTTAACCAGGCCTCAGACCTGGCCGAAGGCGAGGCACCTGCCGAGCCGAAACCCGAGGGCCGTAGGAGCTGGGGCTAGGGCCAAGGGTAGTTGGTGATGTGACAAGTGACAGATGGGATTGAAGTGGTGTCAGGCGGCGTCTGGACTGTGCGCTCGAGGCGTCTGACAGACCACGTGACGGACCGGGGGTACTCGAGAATTGTTGACTGTTTAGGCATGCAAGTGGGATGACGTCAGCCGAAGCAGCGAAACACTCATGACTTGCCCATGTGCTCAGTCAGGGAAGGACGGCGCGTGGGGGACATGGTAAGCGTGGTGGGGAAGCTTCCCTTTGCCTATAAAAGGGAAGCTCCCTCGCCATATCAAGGTTTCTTCTTTTCTGACTCTCACTCTCACTCTAAAAAAAAAGCGTACATCTTTCCATACTTTTCCAGCCACACCTTTCACCGCCGGTGACTTACTAGACCGTTGGAGTGCCTTACCGGACCACCACCGTCCGGGCGAGGCGCTAACACGGGTGTAACTTGTGCAGGTTATCATCTCAAGCCAAACTACAAGACCTCAAGCCATCTTTACCCCTCTTCTTACCCTTTTCGCCCATTCCATAAGGGTTAAAGAGGTCCACCGGAAAAGCGAGCCCCACACCGTCCAAGTTCAATTTACAAAGCCTGCCACATCTTTTCCCAATAACCACCAACCCATCATCATTAACGTGGTTCAAAAGATGGACAAGATGTTGATGGATGATGAGACTGCTTATGGATTTGAGAGCAAAACGCAGGATTTGAAACATGAGAATGTGTTCAAAGGAAAGATTATGAGTGTAAAGCGATCCCTTTTCATGATGTAAATGAAATGTATGTCATACTTTTCTAGTGAACCATAGTTTATGATGTTTTACTTTTTAGTTTTGTGATGTTATGGCTTGCTCTCTACAAGGCAATGCAATGTTTGTTAAGTATAATAAATAAATAGGCTAGAGAAAGTTTCATCAAAGTGTTGTATGCCCTACACGCCTACCAAGATTTTGCATTGTGATCCTTTATGAGTTTGCTTGTTTCAAATTATTGATGTTGAACTTAGGCTGTCAGCTTATAGCTAGGCTGCAGACATTCTCTATAGGCAAGAGACACGCACAACATGCTCACTAGGCAGCACCTACCGCGCGTAGGCAAGAGACACGCACCCTACCCATCTCTGGTATCTAGTTTTAATACCATGTTACACGGTCTTGGATAGCTCAACCCTAAAGCTAGCTCATGAAGTGGGGTGCCCTCACCCTAGGCGATGTGGGACTTCTCTTCACAGAGTGTACCTTCGTCAGAGTGTTATGAGGATTTCTGTTACTTTCATTATTATGTTCCCTATGACAGCCTTTTGGGGCACAAGTCTTCGCCGAAAATTCCATTAAGCATCAGATTCTTTAGAAGCTCGGTTTTGAGACAATGATTGCCTTGGATTTTGTTGTTATATTACAGGTTACATGTTGTTCCATTGAGTGCAATCTGTTTTTGAGTTTATTGCAGGATATTTGACTGTGACTGAGTAGCGGTAGCTGGAGAACATTTTCTGGTGTATTTATGGACTGATGTGAGGTCTTTTATTCAGCTGATTTGGTCATCGCTGCATATTTGGATGTCATGGATTTGTCTTCCTTTCAGTTTTTGATTTCGTTGTGTGAAGCTCTAATCCGGTAGTCTTCATGGATCTAAGTGAACGGTTATGTGATCTCGTCCATTTGAGTGATGACGGTGTAGTTCAAAAGCTTAGATGTCTGGCTATCATCTTCTGCTTAAAACTGTGCAAGTATTCCATTTATGTCATGAACAGAGATCCATGACTTTTATCATGGATTTGAATCTTGTTAAACTTTCTCACATGTTTGATTGTGTAATTGCCATATTTTCCATTGCCCCATCCATGGAGTTATTTTTTCCCTTAGCCATTAGTGTGCGGTCACTTCTGAATTCAGTTGGAAATTGATTGTTTTCACTTTCTTGGGCATTGATTCCTCTCATAAGCTTAATAATATGCCTACTTTTGGCATTTAAAAGAACTTTGTATTCCACATTATGTTCTTTCAAAGTTTTGATTTGAATGGTTCGAGTCCAAAATGGCTGGACCAGAAAAAGAAGAGACATTTTACTTGTGCCGTATGGCCGACCGATTTATGATAGGTTTCCGGAGTATGTACTCTGTTACTCTGTTTATATGGTCATCTTTTATTTGTTTGCTCCCTATCAGGCAAGTATCTCGAATATGTTTATGACATTCAGTCATATCGTCCAATGTTTTGTACTTTAAAACACAAAATTGTGCAACTATTCATTAACACAAAAATTAATACAATATTTCATTCACCTCATATTGTGCAAACTATTCATTAACACAAGACCGAAGATGTATTTGTGTTAATTTTTGTATCATCTGTGTCCAACGGAAATGCAGCTTTATAGTGAAGAATGGAAGCTTAACTGGGTCATCACAACCGCGGGTGTTGGTCCTGGAAATGCAGATATCAGCATGGCAGTTGATTTGCTGGTACGTGGTTTTGGCCCTTGGTAACCATTCATTTCTTCTGGGCAATCAAATTGTATTTTGGGGGACAAGTAAAATATAAAGGTTCTTGGAGTTGGTTTAGCAGACTTTAGTAGATACGTTGGGATTTACTGAATTATGTTCTTATATTTCTGTATGCAATTCACTTAAAAAAATCAGTTGTGGTCATGCTCGTTTGCTAACCTCTGTAGCTGAACATTGGCTGTTAAAAATAGCGATACAAAATGAGCATTCAAAGTGCAAAATGAACATTATCAATGTGTTCAGTATCATCTGCTTGTTCCGGTTTAGGTACACCATACACCAGTTAATTTGGTTAGGATTCCCTGGAAGTGTTCACATACAGTGGCAGTATTTCCTTGTGTTCAGTATCATCTACTGGTTTTGCCGCGTCTTGAGCTCTCACAGCTTTGTTGTCTAGCGTCGTTACTAGTAGGTGTTTCACTGCATGTGTGGCATTTTCGAGTGCTGAGTTTTTGATCGATTTTGGATGCTGATTATGGATTGTAGGTGTTTGACAGGAGATGAAATAGATTGGCATGGAAACATCTTCAGAACATGCATAAGGAGGACACATTTTCGTTTCCGTGCTTGTTTGTTTTGTTTGGTAGGATCACAAAGAAAATGTTATCGCTCAATACGGGCTTACTTCAAAACAAACACCTGTGAAAATGGTTTTCGGTTTCAAAAATATCGCCACGACATCATTTTTGTAGTGTTTTCTATGTAGATTTTCTGCAAGAATAGAAATTTCCGTATGGTTATTTACGTAGAGGGGGCTAGATATGAAATAACCGAAAAGAAAAGTCTCGACTGTTGGGTGATGGAAGAAAAGTGAAGAACCAAGTTCTATAATGTAATTACAAATTAAAGAGCAAAAGGGAAGCAATTTAAAGATTGAAAGACCACACATGGCAGATGGATCATTTCAAATAGTTCACAAGTTCCTTTGAGGTTTCATCCTGCAGTCCTACACTCTTGACAATATCATCTGTTACATCTACTTTGAAACATGCATAATACACCCTTCCAATGATATGTCATCCATTGCATAAGAAGGCCCCCTCTTATTCTTTTATCTCCGGATGATATCTGGAACTAGGCCTGTCAATGGACCGGATTAGATTTGGATCAGATAGGATCCAATTAGTTCAAATCCGGATCCGATCCGTGTTATTTATTTGAGTTGGGGGTGGTGCAAAATTTTAGGGAAATAAAAGGAATTCATGTCCATTTATATTAAAATGAAAGGTTTTGTTTTCGCCAATCCGTATCTGGATCTTAATTGGATATCCGGATCCGTTCCAAATTTTATTTGGATCCTCGGATCTGGATCCAATCCGATCCATTTATAGCCCTATCTGGAACGGGAATTCCACTCTTTTTAACGAATGCTCGTAAAGCAATGGATGTAGGTACCAAGTTGGGCATTAAGTTTAGATGGAGGGAGAAACTATAATTTAAAGAATTTTGTTAAAATGGAGGAGGTCGAAATAGCAGCAAAGATCAGTGCTCTTGACGATTTGAAGGAAGTTATGGCCTTGGAAGAAGATGTTGACGACGAGAAAGATGCCTCTCTTTCTCTAGAATTTTAATTTCGAGGTTTGGTGGTTAGTTCTCTTGATCATAGGTTTTGTTTCCCTCGGTTTCTCCTTGTGGGCTTTTTTGCCCTTTTGGATTTAGGTTGTCTTTTGTTTTTGTTTGTTGGGTTGTTTTAGCGGGTATGTTGCTTTGTTTTTGTTGTGTTGTTTGTTGGCTCCTTGCCTTCATTTGGGTTTGGTTCGTGGGTGGCGTTTTGCCCATTTGTCCAATATCAATCTTTTTAATCTTTGTTTCCTTTCAAAGGTTAATAAAATATTTTTTGGTGATAAAAAAAAAGTGCTATGTCATCTGTTATAATTGCATCTGGTACAGCTTAAAAATTACTGAGACATTTTTATTAGTAAGTTTAAGATTTTGTGTTTGTTGCATGTCTTTTTATTTAGTAAAATTCACCTTATAGTGAGTCTCAGATTCTTTTTTTTTTTTTTTTTAGGTTTCCAAAATTATAGGAGTACATAGGCACGCGCATGTGAGAAAGAGAGAGAGAGAAGGAGAGAGGGGAACTCGAAGTTGTTATTCATGCTAAATGCGTGGAAAATGGGCAAACTTCTTTGAGGGAAGCCCAATTAAAGATAGAGTAAAGTTACGTGCGAATTGACTCCAAAAGAGTTGATAGCCCTGCTTGCTAATACTTTAGGATATATGGAGCAAATACTTTAGGATATATGGAGCAAACCTCATTTTAGGAATTTACCAGAAACGTCTCTTTAGTTCGAAGCCGTCAAAGATCAACAACTGCTGCGAAAATTCAACTTTTTGAACGTATAATAAATATATGAGGTCAAAATGGTTGAAAAACAAAGGCTAAAACTTAGCATCTGGACATGGAGTTTTAGTTTGCCAGTCTTTGTCATGTGTTGGCAATCACACTCAACGTAGGTAACCAAATACCTAAAGTCTTCCCTTGTGGCTAGTAAAGAAATAGTAGTACAATTCATAACGGAAAGAATCTCGATTCTGAGCAATAATACACCAACCAAGCATCCCGGAATAATTCCTCTCACCGGCGAGTGACCGAAGTCGATAATTTCATCTATGTTTCTCATGTAAAATATGTGTAGGAAAGAGAAGATTTATTATATAGGAATTCAACGACGCACAAAAATAAAATAAAAAACGAAGGAACTACGGTGACCGAAGTCAATAATTTCATCTATGTTTCTCATGTAATGGTAAATCTAGGGGTACGGACTCCCATGTACAGACCATGTACCGAACGGCTTTGGGAACCCATTTGTGGGTCCTACACGGTCGATCCAAGCCGCTCATTCATCTCAAAATCAAATTGCAAGCGGTTTCCTGCGGAAATCAACTCAATTGGACGTTCTTAAGTGCTCGATCCAAAATCACCCTAGTTCGTTCAAATTAAAATCAAATTCCGAGCAGGCCTTCGTGCAAAATCAACTCCATCGGACGTTCCTAAGTGCTCGATCCAAAATCACCCCATTTTGTTCAAAATTTTGATCGAAACGTCGTGATTTTGGATCGAGCACTTAGGAACGTCCGATTAAGTTGATTTTCGCATGAGCCCGCTTGGATTTGATTTTGAGATGAATGAACGGCTCGGATTGGCCATGCAAGACTCAAAAGGGGGTCCCAGGCGCCAGTCAGTGCACCATATAACGGTTCCTCATGTAATTATCTCTAGAAAAAAGATGATTATACAGGAATTCAATGGACATACAGAGCGAAGGAACTACGGTGACCGAAGTCAATGATTACATCTACATCTATATGTTTCTCATGTAATTATCTCTAGGGAAAAGATGATTATACAGGAATTCAACGCAGAGAAGGAACTATATAATTTCATCTATGTTTCTCATGTAATTATATATAGGAAAAAGAAGATTACATGTAGAAATTCGACTCACATAAAGAGAGAAGGAACGATGGTTACTAGTGAAATTCCTGTACCAAAAATCACTGTCTCTCAATATCTTCTTCTGGTCCACAGGAGAGAGTTCGTGGAGACGACCTTTCCCTACTAAGCATCCTCCGAAAAGAACTCAACCGGAAGCTCGATCCGTTCACTTTTGGCGAGGATTGTGTTGGTTGTATCCCACCATCGGATGACGACCCTTCGACACATCCCGATGTTGACGTAGAGTTGGCATCCTCTAGAGGCGGAGCAATGGGTGGTGCAATAGTCAGAGCACGACCACCTACCGGTGGTTGACAGTGCTCCAGCACCACCCTCGGCTCTGCCTCGGTTCGGCAAATGGGACATGTTGATTGTGAACTAAGCCACTTATCAATGCACTCGGCGTGGAAAGTGTGCTTACAATTTGGTAGAAGCCTAGCCATTTCATCATCTTCTAATATACTCAGACAAACTGCACACTCTGATTCCCCTTCTCTCTCATCGCCGGTTGCCGTTCTTTTGAAGATGAATATCGGTAGAGAGGCGATGACGGCCTGGTCAAGCCCTGTCTTGGGCGGCTCCACCTGAGAAACCATGAGCCCTATTTGCCGAATGGCTGCTCTCCGGCGGGCTTGGCGACGGAGGACGTATCTTGCGTATATGTGAAGTGCGATGACTAACACAACTACAACGGATAGCGAAATGATTGCAGTGAGCATGATTTTGCTGTTTAAATCATATGACGGGCCCCTTCTACGATAATCAGATGATGGGCTCCGATCGAAGGAATGGCCTTTCCAAAAAGGTGGTGGGTGGTCGTGGTCCTTGTGGCCGTCGGCCATGGTGGCGGGTGGCGGAGAAAGGGGTGGCTTGTTCTGGTCTGGTGTTTTGGAATATTTTTAGAGGGATGTTACAACTCCTCTTATTTGTCTCTAAATATAGGTGCAAGATGGTATAATGGTATTCTTTCCAACTCAAGGGTTGGCCCGGTGGTCAAGGCTGGGACTTGGACTCTATTCCCTCCTAATATCTTAGGTTCGAAACTTCTAAAGTGTTATCAAATCTTTCGGAGTCAGTCTACAAACTTTGCACTGGTTTTAATTGGGCATTCCATAGTGGGATTGGCCACCCAAGATTTTACTCAATGTGCACGTAAGCTGGACCAGACAACATAGTTACACCAAAAAAAAAAATAGTCTCTTCATTTGTTGTGTGTATGGGTGACTTGTGATACGCGTTAGTTGCTGGTTTTTCTATGGAAATGAAAAGGAAAGGGGAACGAACTAGTGAAAATGACCCCCCAAGCTATGGAGAGAGTTGACTGTTGAATGATGACTTCCTTGTTCCACACTTCTAATTTTATTGGATTTCCCTGAAGGAACTCCTAGTCCCACATTTCGTTTTAAATTTTTCTTACATCTTTTCAGGTGAAGCATTTCCACGATTTGAAAAGTAAATACGTACCTAATTGTCCAAGTTTACCTGGAGTTTTCACTGAGTTCGATTTTGTTAGCCCACCTTAAAAGTGGGTGAACATTACCTCCCTCCTCATTGAGAAAATTTTGGGTACAGAGAGCTGGGAGAGGGTATATACACGTGGTGCCGGCAGCCCATCCGAGACGTCCAAACATGTTTTGGACGGCCCAAATTTAAAGGTTGCGTTTTTGTAAAATTTGGGGGCAAATTTACCCCCTTAAATCTGGACCGTCGAAAACATGTTTAGAAGGCTTGAATAGGGTGCCGGGCACCATGTGTATATGTGTACCCTATCCATACCCAAAATTTTCTCCTCCTCATTGGTTGCTAAGTTACATTATTTTTCCTTAACCAATTTTTCTAACTCTACTTTAGTTGTTAACTAGAAAACAAGATTTACTGGGAGGGAGAAAATAAAATCAGGAGAAAAATACTGCGTGATCGTAGGGGAAGAAAACAAGGTTTTGGGGTGGTGAATGCTAGGGTTTTTGGGTTTTTTTTTGGGATTGTTTGAACGGGAGTTATGGGTAGGGCTGAACAAAAAAAACAGTGAATCGAACAGAACCGGTGTGAACTGGTTATTTTTTTCGGTTCTTCACTAGGCCGGTCCGGTTCTCGGTTCTGAAAATTTCAAAATTTCACGAACTGGTTCGGTTCCCGGTTCTTGAGTATTTAACCCCGGTTCGAACCGAACCGAACCGATTTTATAAATATAATACATAATATATACTCAAATAATGTGATGGCTCGATCCAAAATCACCCCATTTCGATCCAATTTTTTTGAATGAAATGGGGTGATTTTGGACCGAGCTCATACAGTCGTCCGATTGCCTCGATTCCAGCGTGAGCCCACTCGGAATTCGATTTTGGGAAGGATGAACGGCTCGAATAGGCCGGTTGGGACCCACAACGGCGTCCGCGACGCCGTCGGTGCATTTCCGTCGGTGCGGAAGGAATTACCGCAAAATCAATTACCAAGGAGTATGTGATAACTAAGCTGACCAAGGTTGACTTGTGAAATCACAAAGCAAAAATTGCTTTTTATCAAATTGGCTGTGGCCAAATTAGCTGAGTACGACTGTACGAGTCTCACCAAACGCCTATCATTTATATTCTCCCATTGTTAAAAATGAATTTCTTTTTTTATATAAGTATTGTTAATAATGAATTCATAAATACTCCATCATAGACTCACCCTTGAGATTTTAGGTTAGGGGAAGAAAAAGTCTACACTTTACTATCCTTATTGATGTCATGCTTGGGCTTATATGTTTTACAATTGAAAACTGACAGGGCCGGTCCTAACATTTAGAGGGCCAACGCAAATTCAAAGAAAAGAGACCCCTTTTGCGATTTTTTACAAAGAAAATGGTAAAAAGATAAAGGCAACTTCAAAAGGCTTAACTATTACTATGTTCTTATATTTTTAGCATAAAAAAGTACTAATTTTGCTTGTATAATCAATTTTCGCTTCTTTGAATATCTCATTTTGAATGAAAATGATTTCATAGACCTACATTCAATGAATACTGCACAATTTCCCCGCAGCCCCTCATTTTAGCAAAATTTGGGAGGCCCAAGGCGAACACCTTGGTCGCCTCTGCTAAGGCTGATAAGAACGACACATGTAAGGGGTGTTCCGCTAAAAAAAAAAAACAGTTTAGTTTTAACTCAAAAACTACTCCATTCCGCTAACAAAAAATTCACAAAAAAACTACCTAATTCCACTAACCTAAAAAAAACCAAAAAGCCAAAAAACTAGTTAGTGGAACAAGTTAGTTTTTTTGCAAAACTAAAGATCCAAAAAAAACCAAAAAAACTAAAGTTAGTGGAACATGGCCTAAATATCAAGAGCAACTTGACTAAACCCAAAACCAACCAAATTGACCGTTACCCAAATTGGAATTAACGCGTTGAATGTATCTATGATTTCTAACAAAAAGTGTGAACACAATTTTGATTCAAACTATACTTTCTTTTAGGGGTGTCCACGGATCGGATCCGGACGGATCGGATCCCGATCCGATCTGATCCGCTCAGAGCGGATTACGGTTTTTAAGATCCAGAACCAAACCGACATTCACGGATCGGATCGGATCGGGCGGATTTGACAGATTAAAGAAGGATTATTGAGCGGATCGAGCGGATCCGATCCGATCCGGATCCGAACCGCCAGATAAGAAATTCTCAATCCGGAACCAAACCGAACATTCATGGATGGGTCAACGGACGGATCGGATTGGATGAATGTGCAGATTAAACAGATCGGATGATCCGGTGGACAATCCTACTTTCTTTTACCTTGGATGCTTTTTTCCACCCAAGGAATTTCAACCAGTAGTCGTCTTTCATTTCCATGTCATTCCTAATTAATGAAGCTGAGAAAACAGGATATTGAGCTATTATTTTAATATGTTAGGGATTACTCTACTATAGGATAAATAGAAAGTCTAGCAGCCCTTGTTTTTCATGTTGGTTAGCAGTACATCAGTGCCGACTCATTCGTTTTGGAGGCCTGAAACGGCCTCATTAGATGAGGTTCACCATGTAATTTGCATAATAAAAATTTTCAAAACATATTTTCATTAAAAATCATTACAAAATATTTATCATTGCACAAATTTTGAACATATATAGTCATTTAAAAATAAACAATCATTACAATATATAGAAGGCCAACATCTTTGGGGGTCCCTTTTTTGTTTACATTTTTTGAGGGTCCGAAGTGGTGAATTCTTTGGCTTATGCCATAAGCCGGCCCTGAATACATATTACCATTTTCTCTCCAACAATATAGGTTAATTAATTAATTAGGTAGAAACTTTACTAGTCCTTGCCTTTAGTCTACAGAAGAATCGAGCTGCTCGAGATTTTGCTTAGGGCTCCTTTGGCAAAAAAACCAGAAACGGTTTTTTGGTTTTTTCATTTTGTCCTTATTCAATATTTTTTTTTTTGCATTTGTTAGTTTTGCATCTAGATTTTATGGTTTCTGGATTCCTCTCGACGAGACGAATCTAACAAGTATATAAAATTATAGTCAAAACTCAAATTTTTTGAATAAAGCCAAAATTGTACCAATAATCCAAGTATTTCGGCTTTATTCAAAAAAATATTTGAATAAAGCCGAAATACTCATTCAAGCTCGAATCGTTAAGTTAATAAACGATCTTAAACTAGAATTTTAGGAAAATTAGTCGACCTCCGAATTTGTCTGAGCTCATCTTAAGGACACTAAAAATTGAGAACATATATTTAAATCTTTTAGATAACCTATATATAATATATATGCATACCTATATATGCAATCCCGACCATTCAAAAGTATTTTTATTTTGGGGCAAAACAAAATCGGGAAGGGTTTTAAATAAAACTCTTTCTCGGAGAATGCCTTCTTCTTTCCCAAATGAAGAGTCTTCTCTTCTCCAAAACAGTTTCATTTAAAATCCCGACTGTCCAAAACAGAACGAATGGCTGTGATTGCTCACTACACGCTCCGAGCCAAAAATTTAGAAACAACAGAAAATCAAAAATCAGAAATTTTTTTTGGTAGTACAATTGGAGACCTCCCCTGTTTTTAATCTCTCTTCCTCTCTCCGCAGTTATTTGTGTTTCATTTAAAAATTATAATTGTGTATTTTCTTTTAAAGTAATCGAACCTAAGAAAAAGTCAAAGTCTACTAATATTTCAAACTTTTCCAAACTTTAAGAATGGTTTATGTAATATATGTAGCGTAATTTTGGGGGTTGCTGGAAAACGTTAGTGTATTGACCAGAAAAAATGGTATCGGAATAAAAAGACAGGTCTAGTCAATGTGGCTGGGTGGCTGCAAGTCAACAAATAAGACTTTTGTGCTAGAATTGTCCATTTATTTTTTAATAATCTCATTTAATATAAGCTCATTTTGTCCAAAACAGAGACACCTTTGGACTTTTAAGTTTTAACTTGACCCACTGGGAATTTCGCCTTATTGTAGAGAGGATTGGAAGGGAAAGACAACTCTAGAATGTAAATATATTTGAGATGGTATATATTAGAAATGTCAGTATATACATAATGTGTGTGCGCGCGCGCGTGCATGCAACTATGTATATAGGTATGTTATTATTAGTGGCGGAGCTAAAAATAACAGTCGGAGGAGGCCGAATTGCGAAAAAAACTTGGTTCGATGATTTTTTTAAGACTAATTGTTGTTTTGGCTAAAAAATCAAACTGCTTTATTTTTTTGTCTTAATTTATTCAAAAAAAAATTGCATTTGTTAGTTTTGTGTCAATTTTTTGTGATTTGTTGGTTAGTCTCGACGAGAGGAATCTAGAAAGTACGTATAAGATTATTAACCCAACTTAAATTTTTGTGAATTAAGACAAAAATAATCCAATGAACCTCACAAAATTTGGATTATTTTTGTCTTTAGTGAACTTTTTTTAAAATTTTAATCATAATTTTATATTTTTAAATTATTCTCGTCGAGACGAATCAATAAACCACAAAAAATTGACATAACATTAAAAAATGCGATTTTTTTTAATAAGGACAAAAAAATAAACCAGTTTGGTTTTTTTAGCCAAATCAATAAAAATCCAATAATTAGAGTTTTTATTGTACGGTTTTGATAAATTGAAAAATTAATGTCAAGTCCTATTGTTAGGAGTATATGACTTGACGAAAGCATTACTCATTATTGTACGATATCATTCACCATAATTTAGTGTTCTCAAAATATACATTGTTCTTACTTTGTAATTATTTTCAAAATTTTATAAATTTTTTAAAAATATTCATAAAAAATATGTAAAATATACTTCAAAATAGGAAATTAGGGGTGGCCGAGTCCGCCCTGGTTAATCAGTTTTGAAATATCACCCCAACTGACGAGGGGCGTAAAGAGGGGATCGATAGCGTAACCAGATGTCTTATTGATCCAGTCAAGCCAGCTATACTCTGAGGTGGGTCAGGTCAGCTTCTTGATCCATCATGTGATTGCCCGTGATTGGTACTTTTGTTTGCAATAGAACACCAAGGTTTAAGAAATGTATTAAAATGTGTGAAAATTGTATAAAAGTTGATAAAAGTGTATTGAAAATTATAAAAACTGTATTGGATGATTTGTTTTATGTATTTTTCTGAAGTCCTGTGGGTTAGCATGACCGAATTGCGTTTTGTTAAGAAATATTGTCTCACATTGCTTGGGGAAGAAATTAGTGATCACTTAATATAATGTATAATGTTGGGGCTCTCCATTCATTGCCAATTAGCTTTGAAATTGACATTAAGTTTCCATACTTTTGCTAGTTCTAATGTACTGTAGTTAATAGAGGTGTACGTAAGTTAGCTTGGATATCATGAATTTAGAAAGGAAAAAAAATATTCACCTTGTCCAACTTATTAAAAAGACATCATCATTATTACTCCCTTTGTCCCATTTTAAATGCTTCCTACTAATATCCGTGTCATTTTCAAACGTCTATCTTTTTATTGGGAATGTTTTCAAAGTTTTAAAAAATTGTGTAACATAACTAATTAAGATCTATCAATTAAATAAGATCCATATTGCATATAAAATATATTATAGAATGAAAATTACAAGAGTTTTAAAAAGACACACATAACCGTAGGGAGCAATTAAATTGGGACGGAGGGAGTACATTTCACATTAACTTTTACCTTTATTTTACACTTTTCACATCAACTTTTACCTCAATTTTCCAAAATTATCTTCCACTTTTACCCACTATATAACTTTTCAAAAGGACAAAATAATAATTGCACAAACTTTTACCCACTAACATTTCAAAATAAATACTTATTAATGGACAACCCAAAATAGAAAATTAAACAGTAAAAAGGAACGGATGGAGTACTGATTATATTGACGTTATATGGTAAATAACCGAATAATGTAGGTAAAAGGAAAAAATTGGGCTTTAAATCCAACCCAGCTTCAGCAGAATGGGTTCCCAAGGAGCTTCCTTCAGAGGGGCCCATCTATATAAACCCACCAAACCTCTTTACAATTTCACTTGCAACAAAATCCACCAAAAGCCCCATTATTTGGAGCTGGGGATTTGCGTGGGTAGGTTTTGGCGGGTCGTAAAATAGATTCAATCAACTTGGAGCCCATTTGAGAGTCTAATTACGTAATTATGGATTGTATTTTACATTTTGATTGTGAATTATAGTTTTTAAAAGATTTTAGCAACCCATGATTTTAGTAAACGAGTTCAGAAGGTGCTAAAATGATGGTATTTCAAATAAAAAAATTAAGTGTTTTCGTGTATTATTTTAAAAAAATTTCACACCGAATTAAAGTACACGAGGAGTACTTTAATTTAGTGCGAAAAAAAAAAAATCAAAAACGATACACGGAACCACTTCATTTTTTTATTTCAAAAAATTGATTTTAGCACATGGTAAACTCATTTGCTAAAATCATGGTTGATTTTAGCAACTGGGTTGCTAAAATCTTTTGAAAAACTATAAAATAGAGCGTTCGGGAGATGTGTACAAAATAGTTTTTGCAATAAAGTTGTAACACCCCGACTTTTAATAATAAATAAAACAATAAAAAGAACTATAAAATAGAGTTAACTTTGGGAGACCCACTAAACCGCTAGGATTGAGAAATATATTTTTGTGTGACTTTAAAGCCTATAAAATAAAATAGCGTATTTTTGGACATGTGTTATTTTTTTTTAAACATTTCAAGCTGTTATTTTAGTCCTGCTAACGGCTTTAGTCCGAGGTGACTCGCCTTGGGTCCCAACATGGGGTCTCCGGAATTAGAACACGAGAATCTGGCAGGAGTCCATTTCGACCGCTCGGATTTAATCCGATCGTCGATTGTTTGGGTCCCAAGCATGGGGTCTCCGGAAGCATTACGGGACCCCTCGGCCCCTCCGGAAGGTGGCGAGTTGGCACCATATTACAGGATGAATTAATGAACCAAAGGTTCATTGGATAGGTTAATGGAAAAATCGGGACAATTCATAAACTAGCCTTAATTAGGATATCAGGAGAGATTCACTTATATGAAAAACATATAGTTCCAATTGATTGATTAACAACCGTCAACGGGGACTTGGAGATTGAAAAAAAAAAAAATGAGTGAATTAATATAATTGGACATCAAATTGGTTCATAAGTTCGCAAAATTAATCATACATAGTTGATGGGTTCGATTAGAGCTAAAAATGGTTGATGGGTTCGATTAGAGCTAAAAATGGCTCAAGTTGTAGGCTTTTGTAAATTGTTGAATAAAAAAATTCATGGCTGAGTCAATTTTGTGGGCTGACTGTAAGTGGGCTAAATTTTCTCTCTGACTTCGTTCAAATTAAGTATGGAGTGTCAACAGCCTATTTAGAACATCCTCATCAGGGGAGGCAAATTTCATGGCAAAGTTTCCAGTGAAAGGGAAAAGTACTAAAACCTCCCAAAATGAATCAACAATTTTTTTGATGAATTGGGCTGACAAGAACTGGGTAAATTCTTTGAGGCACTATTTACAGGTTAAAACAATTCTCTCTCCTGACTTCCTGAATAGAGAGTCTGATTTTGTGAGTTTTTGAAAAAGTGACTTGTTAATTTATAAAATGTGTTTTTGAAGTTAAATTTGGCCTAATTTTTGTTGAGACTCATCAGCTCTTAGCCAATCAAAAATATGGCAACTTCCATGGGAATTGGGAAGTACTAAAAATCAATTCAAAGCATTTTGCTCAAGCTATACAGTAAGCTAATTAATGTAAAACAACTACGTGGCCTTCAATTTCCCATCAACAGTGACACCTCATATTTTCGGTCAGGAAGGAAAAAAAAAAAGAAAAAGAAATTTACTTGTTATACAATAGTGATGAATTGGAGAAGCATTCTATTAGCTATAACAACGATAGTTAGCCTAATTTTATCAATAACAATAGCAATAGGGAATTTGATAATCGCACTCCAAAAATGGATGGAGGGGCTCCAAGCAATAGTTTCCAAAGTTACCCTTTTGCAAAGTTTATGAATTTATCTTTGCAAGTTCTATAATTTACTTGGGGACTCCAAAAAAATTTACTCTTCTCCTTTTCAAAAATTATGATTCTTAGGAGTTTTGAACGGGGAGCGGACACCATCCTATGTGGTGGGAAAGTGTTATAAGCCCAAAACAATTTTTGACGACGGATTAAGAGAGAGAAAGGAGAGAAAAAGAAAAGAGAGAGAGATGTGAGAGGGGGGGATAGATCTCATAGCCGTATTGTACATAATCGTTGGGTGAAGTATATCGTGCAATATATTCATGATAAAAAAATAAAGCTATTTTATACAAAAAATTTATTTATGTTTCAAAAATTAAACTGTAATGAGATCTTTAATTCATGGTAAAAATTTGAAAAAATTATACACTCACAAAAAATTGTTGCGTTGTTGCAATTTCTCTCTTTTGCAATTGATAGAAAAATGGACCAATTACCAATAATTGTCTACGCTATTTTTAAATAAATAAAAAAAGGAAAAATGTAACTTATGTAATGAATAAGAAACTCTACAAGTCAAGATTGTAAAATATGGCTTTTGCAAAAATGGAATTTATCTTTTGAATAAAATATATATATATTTTTATTTTTTGTCAATAGAGGCCTTTCTCTTTGAGTTTATTTTGGTGCAAAAGAAAATAAAAAATTTAAATTTACTTTATTTTTTTATCGTGACAAAAGATTTACAAAGCCAACTCAATAAAAAGGTTATGAACAATTTAAAATACCTTTATAATTTTAAAATGCTTTTGATATCTTAAAAGAAAGATGTCATAGAATTTTAATTTGTTAAACAAAAATAAATTTTTTATACTCCACAAATTTAACTACTTTTTTTATTTTTTTTTATTGAAAGGATATTAAATAAATAAAAAAAACGTTATATTATTTTGCCTTGAGTTAACGAAAATATAATCATGAGTTGATAAAATTTTAATGAGCCCAAAAACAAAACAATATTTATTTTTTTTTGACAAGTTTAAAGAAAACTCATCTCAAACAACCTAACTAATACATTATCTTATAAATTGAAGGCACTCTAGGAATTATCTAATAAAGGCAGGGGTAATTTAATCTTTATATACTTAGAAAAAACTCAGAAATTAAAATACCTCAAATAATGTCTCCATTATGTGATTTAGAATACATTTTGGAAAAAATGCATTCTACAAATAGGTTCCAAATAGTCATAATGCAAAATACTAACAAATGTAATGAAGGCTACCAAATGGCACCTTAAGCCATTGGGTTGTCGTTTCGACAATACGACATCATTGCAATTAAAAGGCCCAGAGAGAGAATAAATTGAGGGTGTGTTAGGAACTTGTGGAAAATAATGGAAAGGAAGGGATTGTTTTTAGAATAAAAGAAAGAAAAATTTTAAAGACAAGCTCTATTTTTTTATTTATTTAAAAAATCTCTAACTTTCCTCTTTATTCTTTTCCTTTCTTTCCTTTTACATTCACTCCGGCTATGGTGCCCGAAAGTGGTATTGGGGAATCCATGCCCCCATTTTCCCTCAAATGTTAGATCTCTCTCATGTTACCTCCGGTGTTCTCTCTCATATTACCTGCTACACTAAAATTTTTGAATGTCCTAAAATAATTTTATAACAATCAACTTGTAGCATATATTCATAAAATGTCCTAAAATAATTCTATCACAATCAACTAGTAGCATATATTTATAAAAATTATTAGGTAAATATGTAAGTTATCAAAACAAGAAAAGAATAATGTTTTCTCACAATAATATTTAAGGCAATTTTTTGTCGTAAATATTTAGTTTCTAAAAAAAATTGTCTTAAAAAATATTTGGTTGCAAAAAAAATATTTAAAAAAAAACATTTATATACTCACCCAACAATTTGGTTGCCCTTTACACAAATGTTTAATAAAAAGACAAAAAGTAGGGTGTGACTTTATAAATTTTCTAGAGTTAAAAGAATTCATGCCAAAAAGAACCAAAAAACGTGAAAACCTGCTATATGGAGAACCAGTTATATAGAGAGGCAATAAAATGTTAAGAGCCCGTTTGGGAACTTATTATTTCTTGCATTTTACATTATGGATTGTGAATTGTATATTTTTGGTTTATGGTCCGAATAGATAATTACTAATTTGTAGAGTGCTTGAAGAGATGTGTAGAATATATTTTGCAACAGAGTAGTGTTTAGAAGTTATCATAAAAATAGATTATGAATTGATTATCAAATTGTGCTTCCATTCTATGGTTTTGCAAATGCATTTTAAGCAAATTTGTTCACCAAATTTTTGCTAAACATCTACAATCGAAAATTGCAAAATATAGAATTCACCATGTCACGACTCAAATCCAACGGATTTAAATATCGTGACCGGCCAATGAGTCCGTCTCACCAAAGGCCTCTACCGACGTTATTTTTTATTTTTTATATTTCTACAAATAGACATAAACAAGTATATTTAAGATCTAACATATGCGGAAGAAAATATAAATAATTAGAGTCCTTTATTTATTATACGAACAACAACTTGGGCTACATTTCCCCCCTTATTTATTACAAGACCATAAGCTTAATAATATCGATGCTCGGCTCGTCCTTCCAATTCTGATTACTTAAGAAGGAAATATTGCAACAACATAAGCCCCTACTTGTGTGAGTTTATGAATTATTAGAATTACAAGGTCTACCATGAAATTTAAAAATTCTTTTCATAGAAACAGAAATCATAACATCAGTTTTTCATGGCTTAAACCGTAACCAAAAGCATAAACAATTTCGTTTATAAGATAATCTTATGAACAATACGATATACTATCTAACAATTTCTGCTGGTGATGAGAGAGTGACTCCCAACATAACATGATGAATTGATGATTTCATGAGTTGGACACCCGGATGTATCGATAATACTATTTTCCGTAAACAGTAAAATATTATAATTCCATGGTATATTTGCTACAAAAGAATCTCATATATTAAAATAAATATTTTAGTAAGCTAAAAACATAAGCTTTAAAAATTCATGTAATTAGAATAATTCATAACTCACCTTTTTGCGTCCAAAATTATCCTCTACTTTTACCCATTGTAATTTTTTACCCATTAACTTTTCAAAAGGACAAAATAATAATTGTACAAACTTTTACTTATTAACTTTTCAAAACAAACTTTTACCTATTAACTTTTCAAAACATACGAATTATTAACTGGAGTGAGACCACCGAGGAAGACCCACGCTGCTGCAGCTCTTCCAGTCTCTTTCTCTCTCCCTCCCTCCCTCTCTCTTTTTTTGCTTTTTGCAGGTGTTGCCCGGGTCTTGATGGCGGTTGTGGCTAAAACTTGCGGTGGCGATTAGAGATCTCAGCTGCCGTCTTATGAGGGCCGAATCGGCAGTCTCTCGGCGGCCTTCTCCGGGGGTCATTTTGCAGTGTGTTGGGTTTTTACCGTATGGGTTGTGGATCGATGGTGGTGTTTGGAACCGCGGTTGCCTAGCTTCTCTTCCCCTCCTCCCTATTGCCATTGCTCATACCACGTCTTTTCTGGATCTTTTAGTTACCACCGGTTCACTGTTGGGTGCTTCCAGATGGGCTTAACGGCATGGTAGCTAGGTCTCCTCCTCCTTTAGCCTTGGCCGGTGCACCACCCGCTTCAATGTTGGATGTAGTCGGTTTCGTGGCCTAACGGTAAGCATGCTCAGTGTCTGTTGTTGGTATTTTGGTGGTGGCTTTCTCTGGCAGCAGCGTGGTGATGGTAGTTTAGGGTTTTGTTTGTTGTATGTGGGTTTGGGCTTATTTTTGGGCTTCAATGTTTTTATTTGGTTTGCCCATCTTGGGCTTAGGCATTAGGTGTGGTAGGTTTTTCCCTTTTTGGGCTTGCCCCTTGGTTGTCTTTGAGCTTGTCCCATTAGGCGTTTTGTTGTATTCAACCCTTAGTTGGTGTCCCCTCCCCTCTCCTCCCATTTTGATGTACACACCCAGGGGTTGCCCAGGTGGTTAGGGCGAGTGCCTGACTTTAGGGGTAGTCCATTTGGTCAGGTGTTCGATTCTCTACAGGGTGAGTACCTGTGCTAAGCGGGGGGCCGTGACTTGTGTAGGTTGCGCCAGCTCCCTCCGAGGCTTGGGTCGTGCAGTGGGTGCAATTAGTGGCCTATTGTAGGGCTGTTCCTCGGTTATCAAAAAAAAAAAAAAGATTTGGCTAATAATTTTTTTTTTGCTGATCAAAAAACTTTCAACACATACACTTATTACAGGTAATGACAACAAAAAGTGAGCTTGTTCCTCTTGCTTTAGAAAACGCGTGTTTCTCGCTTGTGGAACAAGATGTCTTTAGGCGTCTTTGTGAACCAATACAAACATCCACCGGAACAAAGCCTGAAGAAAAATAAAAGGGACTTTAAGTTAGACGCGAAATAAACGTAGCTTTAATTTCTAAGTTGAATAACATTACAAGATGCATGTTTCTTAATTAGCCAAAATAAATAAATAAATAAATAAACATGCCTGATTCTTCACCCCAATATGTCCATCGACTGTCTGAAACCTCTTCTTCAATTGGATGTAATCATCTGTTACCAAATGTAGATTGAACAAACAAAGGCTTAGCTTGTAAATAAAATGGCTAAAAAAGAGAATTATGCTCATCAAAAGTAATCAAACATTGCCGAACAAAAAATAAAAAAAAATAGTAATCAAACATAATTTAGTTCTGATTTCCGTAGGCTCTTTCCAAGCCCACTTAATTACTCAAACTTGTTCATTTTGTAAAGTTTGTCGAGGACTCCATTATGTCAACTGGTACTTTTATTGGATAATATCAATCAACACATATTTGTAATGTAAATGGATTCGATCCAATGCTAACCCATTTTTGAAGAAAAGTTTGTTTCAAAATTATACCTCTCGATATGCGATCCGTAATACTTTAGAGGAGCTTTGATCATTAACGTGGTCCCGTAAAGGCTAAAAAGTGAAATTATAATTGGATTACTTTTTTCTTTATTCATAAAATTTTAGTGTAATTAATCGAGTAATTTTTTACTTTTTAGATTCCTTTCGTCGAGACGAACTAAAAATTCACAAAAAGCCGACGCAAAACTAACAAATTAAATGAAATTTTTTTTTGAATAAAAACCAAAAAAAAAAAAAACTAAATGGTTAGTGGTACCTGATGAAAAGAGATTTCCAGTTTACGAAATCAGTCACTGGTGAGAACTGGGAGAAGCCGAGGACGGCTCATTGGAACTATGAATCTGCTGTTGAATTTGAAACTGCAAGAGACTTTGGGATGCGAATTGGCCGCCGGAAATGGAAGAAGATTGTTGAACCGGATGGTGATTAATCCAAGCATGAACAGGAGGGGATGTACAACTGGACTGAAGGTGCTCCCTCTCAGAACCCATTGAGCTTTGGCAAACAAATTGACGGGGATTGAACATGTACCCTTCTCTGTTCTCTCCGCCGCCGTCCCACGGCGGCTCTAGCAAAATTGACCCAAATGTTGCAGGACCCGACCCTTGATTAAGGGTCGGATTCTGATCAGTTGATGAGTGGAGAGAGAGGCAAAGGTCTTGGGTGGTGTGAAAATTCATTGGCGAAGTCATGGGGAAGAATGACTTCATTGGGTCTGGAATTGATTGTGTGCCCAATTGATGATTTATCTGGAATGACGAATCAGCCCCTGGGGTTTCACCCAATTGGTGTTGATTTGGCTGCAATCCATATCCAGAAGGGAACTCTGACTGTTGCTCCATAATGGTCATTTCACTCGACCCTCCTCCCGCTGCTGCTTCAGAATCGATTGGATTCCATGTGGGAGGTAGCTCGGTCTCGGTGAGTTTATCGATGGCGTTTTTTGCCTTCTTCATGAGCCAGTCTACGGCTTTGCTGGGCCGGTCGTAACCCAACCGGTCCTGCACATCGTAGAACTGGATTGCGGTGTGGGCTGAGAGTCGGACTCTTCGGTCTCTCGGGCCTTTTGCCGTGAACACCTTGCTGTGCCGGTCTTTACGGCTCGTGGACCGGAGAATATGCCCCCCTTGTACTTGTACTATCTCCTCCTCCTCCTCCTCCTCCACTGCTGCGATTCTTCAACATCAATCTATTCCTCTTTTTCAACACCTGATAAAGAGACTTGAAGAATCCCTCCTTATGATGTTTTGTTCACACTTCACACAACAAAAAAAAGAGAAAAAAGAAAGAAAGGGTTACTCCAAATTAAGAAGAAACCTGTTAAATTGGTTAATTGTTATTGTTCTTCATCTGGGTATTGCTCTTTTTCTCCTTGCTGCTGATTTTCCTCCCTCCCACTCTCTCTCTTGCCAATATTGGGGAGATTGGTTGTGGTTGATGAGAAGCAACTATTAGTTGTAAGGAGAAAAATTGTGTTGCAGAGAGCTTTTAAGGGAATAAATGAGGGGTTTGTACGTAAGTTGGCTGGTGCGAAGGTGAAAGGGGCAGGTTTAAATAGGACTATAGGGAAGGAAATAGAGGAGTTATCATCAATAAATGGGTTCAAGCTCCCGTCCAGTTTTTGTTGTTGTGCTCAGTCCCGTCCGGTCCGGTTCAGTTTTAGCCGTTGTAGTCTGGTAGATCCTTGTATGACTCAAATAATGATTGCAATGATTTATTTTGTGAAACTTGTCGAGTAGAATATACGCAAAAATGATAAGTTAAATTGTGTTTGGACGATGAATTTGCGCGGAAATTAAAGAATTGTTAGATTCGTTTCTTTGGGGTCCAATGGATATTTTTTTAGGAGCAATGCTAGGGACATATCAAAGTTTACAATACAGTAGTAGTTTTTACATCTCTCTGGCAAGTGCTAGTGAGACACACAACACTACTTATTAGAGCGTTCCATCATCATTTGTGAGAAATGATGAACAAATCGATGTACACTTTCATAGTTTGATGTGTCCCTAGCATATTTGTGTTTTAAGTAACGTTTTTTAAACTTTTATAAGAGAGAAACACCAATTTGCTTTGAATTGGTAGGATCTGTTTTTTCTTTTAGTGAATCTCCAAGTACCTACATGGATTGTCTTTGATCACACTGGATAAGTGAATAATCGAGGTGCGTGTAAGTTGGTCCGGACACCTTTTAAGGCTGAGTTCTCCAATGGATTTTATCAACATTTAATAAAATCAACCCCCTGATTTTATCCATTCATGAAGACATGTGAAAAAATCTGTGGATTTTTGTATTAAAAAATCTCAAAAAATTACAAATTTTATCAAATGTCTTCATGAATGGATAAAATCAAGGAGTTGATTTTATCAAAATCTTGATAAAATCCATTGGAGAAACGTCGAATAAAAAAAACATCCTCCTCTAAACTACTCTTCCCCAAGTACTCCTTAAATTACATAGTTCTACGTTATATGTTTTGTGCTTATGATATGAAGTACATTCCTTAATTTTTTGGGTAAAAATTATGGAGCACACATTCATGACATAATTAGAGCATCACCGGCCCTAACACCATATTTTCTCCATATTAGGGTGAAAATTTGCGTTAAAAGCTTCATTTGGGTATGACTTCTCTAATGCTTTTTCTACCCAAACTTAGTGTTTCTCAAGTTTTTCCTCCAAAATATGGGTCAAAATGACACATCTGTAAAAATAATGAGGAAATGAGAAGAATGCTAAGAAAAATAGGTATGGATTTGGGTCTCTCAAAATCTGAGTAAGGAAAATGGTAAAATTCAAATTACATGGGGAAATGGGTATGGCATTCAAGATGAATTTTTAAGATTTTACTCAAATTTTGGATTTGGGTAGGAAAATAGGTAAAGATTGGTGATGCTCTTAGAAATGCATCACCAAAATGACAAGGCTTTGGTTGTTCTTTGTGCCAAACAACATGGGATAATCAGTGTAATTACTCTTTTCTAAGAGCATTCATAAGAGCATCACCAACCCTTACCTATTTTTGTATGTACCACCATCTCCCTAAATCACTAGTTCTCTCTCAAATGCATCACCTCTCTTTAAAATTAGGTCTACCCCTCTTGTTTATCAAAAAAACTTCACATAATAATTTTGGACGAGTAAATTCAAAAACAAAAAAATGGAAGAAAGTTTGTGTATGAGATATGAATTGGAAACACATGGTTCCGGTAAATTGAAACTGCAGTTAATGTGTTTCCAATGATTAAAAAATTTCTTTTGCCGATCAAGAAAAAAAAAATTTGAAACTACAGTTAAAGGCTAATATTTTCGGTTGACTTTGCCTTTTTAGTTTGAATCACAGGGAGTTTGTTCACATTTCAACCATCAGTTGTTACAACCACACATAATTAGCTTTAGTGTATTTGTG
The DNA here is from genome assembly GCA_016920895.1 of Vaccinium myrtillus. Lineage (NCBI taxonomy): Eukaryota > Viridiplantae > Streptophyta > Magnoliopsida > Ericales > Ericaceae > Vaccinium > Vaccinium myrtillus. The sequence continues at coordinate 14,505,608 of CM029273.1, forward strand.
TTGTAAGTTTTGTAGTTGTAGGATTTTTATTTTAACTGTTTGGGGCTATGCAACGTTTTTTACAAACTATAGGGGTAAACTATAATTATGACAAAAGAAAAAGATTCTACCTAGCACAGATTTGTAAAGCTACAAAGATATAGACCTTGTTCGTTTAATAGTTTTAGTTTTGGAAAAATGTGTAATGAGTGGAGAGAGATAGAGAGAGAAATAAGTGTAATGATTACAAAACAAAACTAAAACAAAACTAAAACTATGAAACGAACAAGGCCATAGCCTTTATAAACCTGTGATACTACTAAAAGTTGCCTATTTGCTAGCTAGGCATGTAGTGACCTAAGCTATTCGCGAATTGTTTTGGGATTCATTGCAATAATAGCTAGTTTGAGTTTGATATGTCTACTAACCAAACTGAACCTGAATATCAATTTTAGGCTCGTTTAATGAATGAGCCGAATCTGAGCCTAACTTTATTCGACTCGATTAGGCTCAAGAACCTAGAGTTAGAATATAATTAATAAATTTTCTGGGGTCTATTCAATTGGTAGATTTTGTACTCCATCCTTCTCAATTTGTTCGTCCTGACAGATTGTTTAATAAATGAGCTGAATTTGAGCCTAACAATATTCGACTCAATTAGGCTCAAGAATCTAGAGTTAAAATGTACTACCTCCGTCCCAATTTAAATGTCCCATACGGAAGACCGGACTACTTTGACTTCAAAAAATAAAATACTTTCAAAATTACTTTTTAAATTTTTTTGCACCATTCAAAAGATCTCAACGAGTACTTTTGAATGGTGTAAAAAAATTTTGAAAAAAAACTTTAGAAATACATTTTCTTTTAAAGTCAAAATGACACGACTTTACGTAAGGGACATTTAAAATGAGACGGAAGGAGTAATTAATAAATTTTCTGGGGTCTACTGGTAGATTTTGTACTCCCTCCGTCCCAAATTGTTCGTCTTGACAGATTTCGATATAATTTTTAAACTGTTCATATATTTTGATCTTTAACAAATTTTATATGCAATAAAGACTTATTTAATAGATCTCAATTATTTCTATTATACAAAGTTTTTAAAATCATCAAAAATATTATAGTTTGAATGATATGAACAGTTCAAAATTACATTGAAATCCAAAATAACAAATAATTTGGGACAGAGGGAGTATATTTTAGAGGTGCATATTTGAAATTCGTGCCATTTTTGATTGCTTATATCTCTCATTTTATAATAATTTTCATGATTTCGCGAACTTTATATTATATAAGTAATTAATAAGATCTATCAAACGAGATCCATATTGAATATTTTTTGAAATCCATATATCACTCATGTGCTAGGGTTTCACTCATCGCCTCCCCTCCTTTACACCGCCTCTCTCCACCTCCTCCGCATCGCCGAGGGTGGATATTGAAACAGTCGCCAACCAACACAAGGGAGCCCAAGAAGGCGATATTCTTTATTGGCTGTATCTGTCTTCTTCTTCTTCATTTGTCAACTTCTTACCAATTGCAAAAAGGCAAAATATTAGTAATATTCTACTTTTTTGACAATTTAAGAATCACTCGGCATCACAAAAACAGACCACTATTTAAGTAGATATTTTAACTCCTTCGACCCTTAGGACAAGGGAAGGATGGAAAATGAAGTTCGAAAAAAAGAGAGGAAATTTTGACCAAGAAAATTGATATTCAAGATTCCTTAAGGCAAGGATTATTGGATTATTCCCTTTCAGACCGAGAAAATTGATATTCAAGATTCCATAAGGCGAGGATTATTGGATTATTCTCTTTTTTATCTTTTGAATGTAGTAATATCACGCCGCCCGATTCCTTTTTGATGAGACGAGTGAATTTCTGGCCAATAATTTCAAAGTTGAAAATGACAGTACTATTTTAGAAAAAAAACTTAGAATCTAGCTGGTTTTTTAGGACAATGAGTTGATTTCCCCTAATTATATGAAACAAATCGAAAAAGTTATGGTTTAATCTGTCCAAAGTTATTTTACATTGCCATTGCTGTATTTTCTAAATCTCTTTAATAAACAAAAAATAAGTACATTGGTATTTTAGTGACCTATAGAAAAAGAACAATGAACTTTATTACTGCATTGCCTTGGAGTATTTTTAATACATAATCTACATATTGCTTTCAAAAATCAAAATCTGTGCCAACAAAAACTTAACTTAATCATATTTTTCATGTATAGGTCGACCCATAGAGTGGTAGAGTTTCTTGCATGCATAATACTGTAAATGGTTCCTCGAGAAGTAATATAAACACGTTGCTTTCAACTCAAACCGAGTCTATTTAGTGTTTAAATGTAGGAGATTCAGCTAATGGCTTAGTAGGCTTACAATCACTAAGAAAAGCTAATGGCTTTCAATAGAACACAGGGATGGAGATAGGCAGGGGCTAGTAGGGGCGGTTGCCCCTGGAAAGAAAATGAAAACCTCTACGATTATATAGAAAAAATTAAATTTTCCTATGAATTATATAGGCTCGCCCCTGCAGAGTATGTTAGAAAAAAATGTTCGCCCCTGCGTAGTGAAATTCCTAGCTCCGTCCCTGATTAGAACATCTCTTAGCTTAAACCCATTTTTTGTGATCTATATCTATTACTACAATAAGTGGTTAGTAGGTTAGGTTTGCTATATTATTTTAACAGAAAACCTACGGGTAGAGAAGGCAAGTGTACCAAAATTCTACGAACGGCTTGTGGGAACTATTTTTGGGCCTCACGCAAATAATCTGAACCGTTCATTAATTTTAAAATAATGTTTTTGGAGTCGCTACGAAACATCCGGCTCAATTGGATATGCATAAGTGGTTGATCCAATATTCTCATGTTATATTCAGAATTAGTCCTGAATTCGAATGGGAAATGCGAAATTTGATCAACCACTTACGCACTTACGCATATCCAATTGAACTGATATTTTTGCAGGGATACCAGAAACATAATTTGCATTTGAATAATGTGGTCTAAAATAACAGCTCATTTTTTCTTGTTTTAAATTTGGCGCGAGAAATAGAATATTGTCAATTAATTTGGATCGAGTTTCTTCATCAAATTAACACTTAAGCAAAACATACATGAACAGCGATACATACACTCCCTGTGAGCCACTTCCAGCCACACCCTCTCTCACATAGGGTCTGGTCCCCAGATCTGGGGACTACACCCTATGTGAGAGAGGGTGTGGCTGGGAGTGGCTCCCAGAGAGAGTGTATGTATCATTTTTGAACATAAAAATTGTTGGAGATACTATCAGAGCTTATACTTTGATAGTTTGATTCTTTCATTCTTACGTAGAGGCCTTCTCTTCATACGACACACAATGCTCTTGTAATCCCTGCATTGAGCTCATTTTTTATTCACGTGTATAATTTTTAATATTGTTAGGCTAGCCAATATATGTAATTATCCATACAATTAAAAAATTGATTTTTTTTTGGATAACCGAATGTCCCAGTCAGCTTGTATGCACATCGACTAATTCCTGGACCCCTGTGGCTCCAAGAGTTTGTTGGCAAGCAGAACCGAACTTTAGACATTAAGTGAGAGCAAAGCCCTAAGTTTCAAGACATGACTACTTTGCCAACCCTTTAAGTTGATCGAAGGTCAATAAGTTGGATCATATTTCCTTAGAAGCATTATGATAATTTTAAAAAACATGCTCTGAGATCAATCTTGTTAGAATGATATTGTGAAATATTATTTGCCATGTTCTCTTAAGTTTTATCATGGTGTTTCTTGTTTAGTCTAAGTTATTATTTATGTTTGCGCTTAGTCTAAGTTTCTTGTTTAGGCTATAGGTTCTTGTGAATTCATTTTCTAAAATAGTATTAGAGCCATATATAGGATCTAGGCATAGATTTTAGCACTTCGATGGGCGGCCTAAGCCTAGCTGGTATCAGAGTTAGGTTTTGAATGACCTCACTTCACGCGGTCAAGTCTCCATCAGACCGTCACTGGAGTCAAATCGCCTCGTCTCCTCAATTCATACCTCTCTACCTGTTACCAATTGGTTTTATGTTGGAATCCTTCAAAAATCTAACAAACGTGTGTTGATCTAATCACAAGACTAAGACTATGATGTCCGATTAATTTAATTTTTGTGTCGACAACCAATGACAAGCCAAAGAAAATGAACAATTAATTTATGTTGATCAAGAAGTTGAGTTCCGGAAAAGCCCCAAAATGGGCACAGGAAGGAGCCCAATTATCCCTATCCAGAAATTTATCCCTTATCCATAATTTGTTGAGTTTCTTGTCCCATTCTGGATTTAATTGTGTTTTTGAAGGCTCTATCACTATCATCAATTACCAAAAGGAAAAAGAATTTAGCAATTTCTGAGGGTATTTCTCGATGTGATATGCACGAAATATGGAGCCAGAGAAACTTTACGCATATAGGAGTATATTCGGACCGAACTCCAATCCTGATCTCCAGTTTCGTTACGTTTTGGTCATTTGTGGATCATTCCTCATCCCGTAACAATGATCGGAACCGTACACATTCTAGAGGTCATTGAGAACATGGACCACATCGAAAATCACTGTAATTGGATACCATTTGATATGCTTTCGAAATGCAAAGTTTCAGATAATTGTGTCAAATGGGTTGCAACCCTGTGTAGCACACTATTTTTTTAACAAGCATAATGCATTTTGAAATCATATCAAACAGTATTTGATCAACTTAATTTTCATCATGGTTCATATTCTCGATGAGCTATAAAAAGTGAACAGTTTTGATCATTGTTATGAACCTGAAAAAGGCCCAGAAATGGCCAAAGCTGGATGTGACAATTGGGTAGGAAACTGGACCGAAGCTCAGCCTCGGAACATTAAACTCAAAAGCATCTTCACATGTGACAATGTGAATGGAACTATTACTTGATTTAATTGACACCTAATTAGGTTGCGTCTCTCTCTCTCTCTCTCTCTCTCTCTCTCTCTCTCTCATAAAAAGCACTGCTAGACGGCTAGTAAAAGGAGTACTATTCAGCGTCCCGGAGTAACATGTGGAAATGTCAGACATTTACGTAGTGTGACAAATTATATGGTACTCACATTATGATTAGGGTCTTGCTAGAGACCATCCAATCGGTGATGTCCTTTTTCTTTCTTGAGCCTACTGGGTGATGTACCAGATTAAACAAAAGTTGGGTTCTCCCAACTAAAACATTACACATGTTAGCTGATGTACTTCCTTTCAACATCTTTTTCCAAAAGTCGGCCCAGCTGCCCTATGGTTCATTCAACAATGTCAAACATTAATGATTTTTTAAGCGGAGGAAAATGATATGGGTACACCACATGTGCACCTCAAATGCATACCATCTTAAGGTAGCAAATGAGGAGAAGCCCAATATAGGGTTCACCCAAAAAATGGGTCTCTCCTCATTTGTCACCTCAGGGTGATGTGCATTTGGGGTGCACATGTGATGTATCCATAGCATTGTTGTTAAGCAGACGCCTACTCTCGCCCACCATCTACTGTCTCTTTATTATTTTTTTTCCTTTCAGTTCTACTACTGCCTCCGTCCGAGTAGTCCGGTCCGTACAATAACGCATTTTTTTAAGGTAATTGATTTTCACACATCCGAAAATTAATATCTACACAATTTTTTTTATCTTTTGGTAAATTTTTTATACATAAAAATTTAACTAAAATTTCAAATTGAAGTGTTTTATTTGCAATGAGTACATACATTTAGGCTGTGTTTTCCGTTTGATTTTAGCAACTGGGTTGCTAGTTGCTAAAATCAACCCTGATTTTAGCAATTGAGTTCACCAGGTGCTAAAATCTGGGTTGATTCTAAGCTAAAATCTCAACCCTAATTTTAGTGTACTAGTTTGTAAATTACTTGGTACATGTAACAGTACTTGCTGATGTCAAAACTCTTTTTTTTGCATTTGGTAAAAAATTTATGTGTAAAAAAAATGAAAATGTCAAAGAGTGACAGCTACGTCATTGCGTCCGGAAAATACAGCCACGGCAGTACAACCCCTGACATTGCTTTGAAACTCGTCCATGTGATGCGCGTGCATCACAATGCTGACCACCCAATGGGTGATTACTAGATTTTGCCTTATGATTATCATTTACATTTGTTGGATGGTTGAAAATCAAGGAGTGAACCATGCAACGTACGTAGTGACGGCGATCTTTTATTTGCGGGAGTATTACATGACAATGCTACATGATACTCTGGACCGGAGTACATGGCCAGCCCTGTGGGCAGGCTGGGTAGGCCCGGGTCTAGGGCCCACAAAAAATAACTCATTTTTAGGGCCCCAATTAAGTATATATATATATATACAATAAGCTTCACATAAGGGTCCCTTATGGGAGCCATCCATGCGCACCTCTTGTTTAAGCCGTTGGATGAGATCCAACGGCTGAGATTTTTAAGAGCTACACGCGGATCTTAGCCCGGGTCGAATGACATCTCGCGGGTCAAAACACCCTAATGGGTCACCTCTTCTTCAATCGGGTTTCTCATTTCCCCCAAATCAAAATACAGAGAACGACGCTACTGGAGAAACGACGAACAAGGCGGCCGTGATCGAACAGGTCTCTCTCTCTCTCTCTCTCTCTCTCTCTCTCTCTCTCTCTCTCTCTCGTTCTTCCTCACCCAGATTCTCTCTCTCTCGTTCTTCCTCACCCAGATTCTCTCTCTCTCGTTCTTCCTCACCCAGATTCGGATGTATCCGAAACCTAGGGTTTTCGACCATTTTGACGATTTTGGAGAAACCTAGGGTTTTCACCATACCTTTTCGATTTCGATTAGGTTTTCACGAAGAAGACTTTTAGTGCTGATGCTGTATTGAAGTGGGTTGTTCGATTGAACCCTAGGCCGTGGTTTACAAAGACCCTTCGATTTGTACAAGAAGAAGATGGATGAACCAAGGTTCATTCTCTCTCTCATTTATCATTCCTATTTCTGGATTCCGTTGATTTCCTTTCAAGCTTGAGTTGACCTAGTTTTAAAATCTCGTTGGATTTTTAAAATGTAAAAGGTGTTTTAAAATCTGCTTTATTGAGACAACCTGATGTTAACTTGATGATGAACAGTTTATGTTCTATTGGGCTTATAGTCGTTTGGTAGCTAGCAGCCTAGCACTAGCACATTTTTGGTAGATTGCATGCAATGTCAAAGTAAGCTGATGTTGACTAGAGGTGCAATGTCTGAGTTGCCTGGTGTTGTGTTCAAGATATTTCAAGTGCAGTTAAATGCTGTAATTTCTTCATTCATTTTTTTTCTGTCTCTTTTGTGATTGGGGCGCATTAAATGTGTGATCGTAGTTGTAGTTGTCTTATTTCTAGCTTCAATTATACCTTAAGTTTACTAGTGTCATTTTAATTGTTGGATTATTGATGTTTTCTATTTTTTTGTCTTCAGAATGCAGTCTTTGCGAGATGTACTCTACTCACCATCTCCATTAGAACCATGTGCATCATCTGGAGCTTCTTCTGAAGCTCTTTACACTCCTCAAGTGAAGAACGACTTGACACCAAAGATTGAACAGATGTTTGCTAGTTTGGAAGAGGCTCACAACTTTTACAACGATTATGCTAGAGAAGCTGGATTTGGGGTTCAAATCCATTCAAGCAAGTTGGGGAAGGGCGGTATAACTATTAGGAAGGAATTTGTTTGTCACAAAGAAGGGGTGAGGGCGAAAAAGTATACGCAAAATGTTTCTGAAAACACTGTACGGAAACGGGGGTTAACTAGAGAGAATTGTTGTGCAAAAATGACTGTTGTGAAACGGGGTGAGGGGTTTGCTGTCACGCAATTTGTCGCCAGTCACAACCACACTCTTGCCACACCAAAGAAGGTGCATTTATTACGATCTCATCGTAAATTGTCAGCTGCCCAAAGAGCTTTGACAGACCAACTTGCTGATGCAAATGTGCCGACCCATCAACAAATGAGTATTTTGGAGATGCAAGCCGGAGGTCTTCAAAATGTAGGATGTTCTCAACAAGATCTCTATAATGCTCAATGAGATAAGAGGAAAATGGTAGACGGACATGACGCTAGTTTGTTGGTGGAGTATTTTGAGGCCCAACAAGAAAAGAATCCCAGTTTTACGTTCTCAGTCTTGCCAGATAGTGAGGGGAGTTTGTATCATTGTTTTTGGGCCGATGCAACCATGAGAAAGTCATATCAATACTTTGGGGATGTGGTGGTTTTTGATACAACTTATCAGACAAACAAATATTCATTGATCTTCTCACCTATCATAGGGGTTAATCACCACGGGCAAACAACAAATTTCGGGTGTGCTTTCTTAACTGGCGAAAGAACCGATGCTTTCCAGTGGCTTTTCAATGCATGGTTGGAAACAATGCCGGCAGGGGCTCCGAAAATGATCATAACTGACCAGGATCCGGCAATGACAAAAGCAATCGCGAATTTTCTTCCCAATACGGTCCACGGGTATTGCATTTGGCATATTGTTATGAAATTTTCCGAAAAAATAAGTGCTATAATATATAAACAACATTATGATGACTTCCGTAACTGTATATGGAACTCCGAGACCCCCGAAGAGTTTGAGGGCAGATGGATAGACCCTTGTAGCAAAAACTAATTTGTCCACCAACGAATGGTTAGATGGTTTGTATAAAATTCGTGAGAGATGGGTTCCAGCATATACGAGACACATATTTTCTGCGCACATGACTAGCAGTCAAAGAGCTAAAGGCTGTCATGCATTCTTCAAGCGGTATGTGTTTGAAAAAAATTCTCTGATGGATTTTGTGACGAGGTTTAGTAGGGCACTTTCACATATAAGGCACAATGAATTAGATTCAAATCATAAAGATGTGAATGAGAAGCCATTCCTCATCACAAAAACACTCATGGAGTCGACAATGCGTGAGGTGTACACACACAGTGTTTTTTACAAGTTCCAAGAGGAACTCTTGGATAGTGGGGCGTATGTCGTGAAGAGTACATTTAAAGATGAAATCATAGCTAAGTACAATGTTATGAGGCCAAGTCTGCCTGATTCGAAGGGTCGTGAGCTTGTGTTGGACAAGTCATCAAACTTTGTGAAATGCAGCTGTAAGAAGTTTGAGTCCAACGGAATTCCATGTCGGCACTTGTTGGCTTACTTCAATAAAAAGCAGATTAAGCAGTTACCTGAGCAATACATATTGCGGAGGTGGACTAAATCAGCAAAAGCTAGCAAGGTTATGGATGACAGGAGCCTTTCTGAAATATGTGACACTCCTATGTTAATGAAGAGAAATAGGCTTTTCCGACTTGCTAGCAGAGTTATTGATGCATGTTTGTTAAGTGAAAAGGAGACTGAAGATTTGGAAGAATATTTGCTATCAACTGAAAAACGGCTTGCATCCAAGATGAATGACTTGAGTATTCTGGAAGAGAGTAGTATTCGAAAGCCTATTTCTCGTGGAAAGGAACCTATGGTCAAAGAACCACAACCAGTTAGGTCAAAGGGTTGTGGTAAACGGCTGAAGGGAGGAAAAGAAAAGGTGATCAAGAAGCTTAGACGTTGCAATGGTTGTGGGAAATTGGCGACACATGACAAAAGGAATTGTCCAGTACTTCTTGGAATGTAGGTATTTGGATCTAAATATGTTCGTTTATAATTTATATGGTCAAATTTGATAAATTTGATAAATTTAATTGTGATATTTTTTTGTAGCTCTTCCAGAGATGCTAGGTTGAATGATGATGATGACAATGACGATGACGAGGAGGACGAAGATATGGAATATGCCTCGGGATGTAAGTGAACTGATTGTTGAAGAAGGGGGGGTGCATTTTTTTGCGTTTTTTTCTTAATGTAATTCATAATGTAACTTAAATGTTTTTTTGCTATGTTGGGGACTCTTGCTTGCAGCAGTTGAAGACTGAACTTGGCGATCGGGACTGTACTTGGAGACCTAAGTTTTTTGCTATGTTGATGACTGTACTTGGAGAGCTGTCACGCAAAATGTTGTTTTTTAGATACTTGTGGTTGTATCATGTACACTGTGCTTTAAATTTGGATACTGTTATGTTGTATTAGTTTGGATACTTGTAGAAGAAAAGAGTTGTGCCTTCAACATTGACTGTACTTGGAAGAAGCTGAAACTGGTCCTGAAATGGTTTGGCTATTTTGAAACTGGTCCTCAAATGGTTTGCCTATTTTGAAACTGGTCCTGAAATGGTCGTTGCATAGTTGAATTTTTACCCAACTAGCATCATATGAATTAGTAAATTTTTATTGCTGGGCATTTGAACAGAAACATCGTATGAATAGAAACATCGTATTTTGAAACTGGTCCTGAAATGGTTCTGCAAATGGGTGAAAAGAATCTCATGAATAGAAACATCGTATTACAACCAAAGTAGAGTTACTGGTGCCATGGCTCATGGCTTCCCATGCAACCCCAGGGAAAATACAAAAAGCAAACAATTAAGGTAATGCTCCACAAAAAAAGGTTATAATGCTCCACAAAAAAAAGGTCATAATGCATGAATTAAGCTAATGCGAACATTACAGTCACTTGCAAAAGGGAAATAACCTAATCTGGAGACTTGTCCACGATGATAATACACTACTAATACTTAACAAGTACAACTACCAATGCTAGAGCAACGAACAACATGAGTACATTCACTCTATATTTCAAACTATCCACTACGACTTGAATGGCTTGAACACGTTCATCGATCTTCTTGAGATTCACCTCATTCAGACCCTCATCACTTTCTGGATGAAACCCAATTGGATTGCACCACTTCCAATAGTTGCATCTTCCTTCGTCTTTCATCTCCTTTGGACACCCATAGTACAGCCTTCCCGGATTACGTTCTGATTCTGAGATCCTCACAGCAGCTCTCATGCCACACCAACAAGTCTTGTTTCGAAATCTAAGGTAGTCATTTGGAATGCTACCTCCGTTGCTCGAAGTAGACATGATTGTTTTATATCAAGATCATAAACTGCCACACAAAAAGACATGATATATTTATATCAACATACATACACCAATGGCCTGACCTGAATCTCTGGTTTAGCAGCCAAAACACAATTCACTAGTATATACTGATGTATCCATCATCAACCAGTTTCCTATTGCAAAACACAGTATACTTGAAGGGAAAGAAAAAATTCTACTTGATTAAGTAAACACAATTCCACAAAAGGGAAAGAAAGAATTTTGTCGTACATACATGTTGTGATACTTGTTTATTAAAAAAAAAATTCATCAAATACACTTGAAAATATTCTTCAAAATACAGTCACCACATTTTCAAAAAATATCGTCATTCATATCAGCATTTGTGCACGATTATTCAAGTGCACGATCACAATTTTTTTAAAAATATCTCATCAATTTTCAAGTGCACGATCAGTAGCATACAGTATACCTGTTGTGGAAGGAATTTTGAAGAATCAGTTGTGGAAGGAATAGAACAACCCACTTCAAAGTTCGATCGAACAACCCACTTCAATACACGGCCTAAGGTTCAATCGAACAACCTATTTCAATACAGCATCGCACTAAAAGTCTTCTTCGTGAAAACCTAATCGAAATCGAAAAGGTATGGTGAAAACCCTAGGTTTCTCCAAAATCGTCAAAATGGTCGAAAACCCTAGGTTTCGGATACATCCGAATCTGGGTGAGGAAGAACGAGAGAGAGAGAATCTGGGTGAGGAAGAACGAATGAGAGAGAGAGAGAGAGAGAGAGAGAGAGAGAGAGAGAGAGAGAGAGAGAGAGAGAGACCTATTCGATCGCGGTCGCCTTGTTCGTCGTTTCTCCAGTAGTGTCGTTCTCTGTATTTTGATTTGGGGGAAATGAGAAACCCGATTGAAGAAGAGGTGACCCATTAGGGTGTTTTGACCCGCGAGATGTCATTCAACCCGGGCTAAGATCCACGTGTAGCTCTTTAAAACCTCAGCCGTTGGATCATCCAACGGTTTAAACAAGAGGTGCGCATGGATGGCTCCCATAAGGGACCCTTATGTGAAGCTTATTGTATATATATATATATACAAGAAGTTTCCTATGAGGGCTCCCTCACAAAAAAATGTGCGGGAAAACAGTTGTGAGCCATTGGATCGCTTGAAGGGCATAGGAATGGCTCACAACTGTTTTTCCGCATTTTTTTTGTGAGGGAGCCCTCACAGGATATGTTCTGTATATATATATATATATAGAGTCTTGATCTAATGAGGGATCCCTCATTAAAAATTCCGTGCGGACCTCCCCCTTTTTCAACTTTCCGGATCAAATTTTGACGATCCGAACCGCTCAATGTTTTTAAAATGCATTTTCCAAGGTCCACGCGGGAAATCTTCAAAAAAAAAATACCCGGAAGAGCTTGATCCATGCATTTACCGAAAACTGTATGGACAGTTTTACCGTTACCGAAAAATGCATGGATCAAGCCTTTCCGGGTATTTTTTTTTTGAAGATTTCCCGCGTGGACCTTGGAAAATGCATTTTAAAAACATTGAGCGGTTCGGATCGTCAAAATTTGATCCGGAAAGTTGAAAAAGGGGGAGGTCCGCACGGAATTTTTAATGAGGGATCCCTCATTAGATCAAGACTCTATATATATATATATATATACGATCCACTTCTCATCCTGTCTTTCCGTTTCCGGTCCTCATGATCCAAATATTTTTTTGACGATCTGATCCGTCCAATGTGTTCAGAAGGTGTTTTCAAGGGTTCAAACAATGTGGAAAGAAGTTTTCAAGGGTCCAAACGGAAAATCTTCAAAAAAAAATACCGGGAAGTACAGTTTTGAGAAAATTGCTTGGATCCGGTATTTTTTTTTGAAGATTTTTCGCGTGGACCCTTGAAAACACCTTCTGAACACATTGGATGGATCGGATCGTCAGAGGCAACTAACCTGCATTGCACGGCACTTAAAAGGCCACACCATATCCCATTTTTCCTTAAATCCGGGAGGAGTGGATGTGACGTTTTTCCATATATATATATATATATACAGTGGTGATCCCTTAAACAAGATTCCGTGCAGACCTCACCTTTCCGAGCCAAATTTTGACGATCCGAACCGCTCAATGTTTTTAAAATGCATTTTTAAGGGTCCACGGGGAAAATCTTCAAAAAAAAATACCCGGAAGGGCGTTTTTAACAAAAACTGATCCGATCAAGCCCTTCCGGGTATTTTTTTTGAAGATTTTCCCCGTGGACCTTGGAAAATGCATTTTAAAAATATTGAGCGGTTCGGATCGTCAAAATTTGATCCGGAAAGTTGAAAAAGGGGGAGGTCCGCACAGAATTTTTAATGAGGGATCCCTCATTAGATCAAGACTCTATATGTATATATATATCAACTTCTAATGAGGGATCCCTCATTTTATTTAAAATGAGAACCTCATGCTTCCCGACCAAATTTCGACGATCCGAACCGTTAGATGTGTTTAAAATGTGTTTTTAAGGTCCACCGCGAGGATTCGTCCAAAAAAAATACCCATAAGGGCTTCATCCGATCGGTTTTTGTTAAAAACGCTTTCGGATCGTCAAAATTCAGTTCGGAAAGTGGAAAAATTGATTGGTTCTCATTTTATATATATAGGGGAAGCTTCTAAAACGGACTCCGGACTTCCGGACCTCGGTGATCCAAACATTTTTTTAACGATCCGATCCATGCGAGAAATCTTCAAAAAAAAATACCGGGAAGGGCTTGATCCAAGCAATTTTCGCAAAAACTGTATCTCGCGTGGACCCTTGAAAACACCTTCTGAACACATTGGACGGCTCGGATTTTCCAAAAATAATTTGCAACACAAAAAAAATCATTTTTTTCTTATTAACGGGAGGTGTGGACTAGAAGATTGAGCTATATATATATATATATATACGGAAATGTTCACATCCACACCCTCCCGGAAATAAGAAAAACATGACATTTTTTGTGTTGCAAATTTTTTTTGGAAAATTAATATCTACACAATTTTTTTATCTTTTAGTAAATTTTTTATACATAAAAATTTAACTAAAATTTCAAATTGAAGTGTTTTATTTGCAATGAGTACATACATTTAGGCTTTGTTTTTCGTTTGATTTTAGCAACTGGGTTGTCAGTTGCTAAAATCAACCTTGATTTTAGCTAATGAGTTCACCAGGTGCTAAAATCTGGGTTGATTCTAAGCTAAAATCTCAACCCTAATTTTAGTGTACTAGTTTGTAAATTACTTAGGCTGAGTTTTTCGTTTAATTTTAGCAACCCAGTTGCTAAAATCTGGGTTGATTTTAGGCTAAAACCAACCCAGATTTTAGCACCTAGTGAACTCATTTGCTAAAATCAGGATTGCTTTTAGCAACTGAGTTGCTAAAATCAAATGGAAAACTCAGCCTTAGTACATGTAACAGTACTTGTTGATGTCAAAACTCCTTTTTTTGCATTTGGTAAAAATTTTGTGTTAAAAAAACGAAAATGTCAAAGAATGACAGCTACGTCATTGCGTCCGAAAAATACAGCCACGACAGTACAACCCCTGACATTGCTTTGAAACTCGTCCATGTGATGCGCGTGCATCATAATGCTGACCACCCAATGGGTGATTACTAGATTTTGCCTTATGATTATCATTTACATTTGTTGGATGGTTGAAAATCAAGGAGTGAACCATGCAACGTACGTAGTGACGGCGATCTTTTATTTGCGGGAGTATTACATGACAATGCTACATTATACTCCGCACCGGAGTACAAGGCCGGCCCTGTGGGCAGGCTGGGTAGGCCCGGGTCTGGGGCCCACAAAAAATAACTCATTTTTAGGGCCCCAAATAGGTATATATATATATATATATATATATATATATATATATATATATATATATATATATATATATATTCATAACAAGTAATAAATATATAATGTTGCGCTACAAAAAAAATAGAGAAATATTTGGCATAGTGGAAAGGTTTGTGTGTTTCCTAGTAAATGTTAGGGTTAAATTCCCATGGGCCCTTCCTTTTCTTTTCTACCTTCTCTTCCCTTTTTTTTTTCTTCTTATCATAGTCAGTTTCTACCTTCTCTTCTTCTTTTTTTTTTCTTTCCCTTTCCACTATATCCTTATCATTTGTTGACTTTTTAAAAAAAAAAATTCCGATCTAGCAATTAGGGAAAAAATAAATAAAACACTTCGTGTTTTAGAAATTTTACCTTTCTTGAGGTGTGGAAAATGTGGTGATGGTCACCAAGATAGAGAGGGGCGTTATCCGAGATGATTGATCAGTATTCTCCACTGAAATTTCTGAGATACTGCAGAGAGCTAAAGATCTGATGATATTGGAATTTATGATCCTTAGAATAACGCTAGTGTAGAAAATGCCAAGACGTCTTTGTCTTTGCAATAACTTGCGTTCAAACGGGCAGGTCAGAGTCAGAGGCAACTAACTTCCATTGCACGGCACTTAAAAGGCCACACCATATCCCAGTATTTCTTGTGGGGCATACACGTCCTTGTACACGATGTTGTCATTCGCTTAATTAATCAATCAGTATCAGTGTAATGACGAATTTCATAAAAGATAAAAGATATGTAACACCCTTCACGATATATATATATACCAATCCTTTCTGAGAAACTTCGTTCGACAAGTGGTATGCATGAGAGTCGGGATGTCATGAGCTTAGGTTGCAAAAACGGTATTTGTCAACGAATGATGAATTAATGTTGATTAGGGCTATAAAAGAATTGAGCTGCTCGAGCTCGAGTTTTAGGCTAGTTTATAGTAAATGTCAAAAATTGCTCAACACTCTGTAACTCATTCGGCCACCCATTTATGTAGACATTTTAGTAAAGAAAGAACGGCATTAACGGGTCGTCTCAACTCATTTAGTAAATGATCTAGGCCGACTTTTTTTTTTTTCATTTCTTTAATGAAACGAAATGAAATTTCAGTTTTCAGTTTTGAGGCTCTTTTAGTAAATAAGCAGAGCTCGAATCTTATAAAGCTTGACGCCAGTGACGGACCCAGGAATTCTTTATAATTGTGACACATATTTATTCATAACGTTGAAAAAATTCACCAGTAAATTGCAATTAAACAATATTGGATTTTAATATCCACCACTATAAAAAGCAATTTATATACAGGTTTCCAAAAGCTCTTAAACATATTCACCAATTTAAGTGTTCATTGATCTGACCGTTCATGAGAAGGCTTGCCAAATAGAATATTCACACAAAAATTTATGTTAGACACACAACTCTTTTCATCAAAATACTTTGATTCAAAAAAATAGATGGTCTAAACCATTCTGTAAAAATGAAAAACTCTTATCAAGTTGTTATGGTACCAGATCAACTTGAATTTTGTTGTGAACAAATTAGTTGACGATTTCTACAATATAAATGGCTCAAATTAATAAGTGATCCGTACAAACTACGTACGCTATGCAGTTCCAAATCAACCCAAAGAGAAGTCGCGCGAAAAAAAAAATCTATGGAATCGAGTGAGGTCACGTGACCCATAGTAAGTCTGCCCCCTGCTTGTCGCAGCTTGATACTCTAACGATGCCATACACATCATCACTCACTTCGGCATATATGAAAAACACACTTTATCATGATCATATTATACTAATGCGTGGTGGAAAAGTGCGGGGCGGTGCATGAGGGCACTGAAAAATTGGAAGGAGCATCAACTTGAGAGATAGTGATAGTGCACGCGCGCTTCAACTTGCTCTTGCGAAGTCGCAACGTTCAAAAGTAGTGCAAGGGGACTGGAATTCAATGGCAGGAGCATCTTCTCTATGGACTAAATGGCTGCACCGTCCAAATATAGCACCTCAAGATTTGGCTGCATCTTGATATCTGATCTAGATCAACATCGATTTATTTGACTCCCGATTGGAATTTTGAAGACATAACAAACCAAACCAAACCAAACCAAACCAAACAAAGTCGAGTATTCTCAATTAATTTGAGGTTGGCTACACGAATTCGTTGTCTCCATTGTCGTAATGTGAATAATCTCATATGGACGTAATGAGGTTTTTACATGCTTAATGTTAACTACGTACCTATAAGCTCCAAAGGCCGAGCTCCCTTTTTGGTTGGCACATTGATGACCCAAACACAAATTTATATATATTCCTCTTTATGGAAAGGAATCTCTGTTATCATTTTAAATGATGTTTTTAGCTTGCACATGAGTGTGGTATTTGTTAGTCAGGACTTTGAACCCAAGAAATATTGGTCAAGTCAGGTGCTGGTTCATCACGTGGCAGAGATGTAGGCAGAGATTTTTGCTTGAGCAAACCAGGCAGGTTTTTTACAGCATTCACTAGAGATTGTGTGCCATATATATATTTTGCCATTCCGAAAAACCTCAACCCACATATTCCCCATCTCTCATCTCTTTGTGTATCTCGAAGACTTGCAAAGATTGAATGATTCTTTGACCTAAATAATTATCTTCGAGGGGTTTCTCGCATCAACACAATCATTCTCAGAGTAAAGCCCTTTCGTGGTGTTTGAAAGACAATCATTTGTAAGGCTTGAGGATTCAAGATTTGGCGATCATATAGAGGTGAGGAGTGATTAACGTGGATTCGGCAAGTAGGTCTTAGGCTTCATGGTGAGGATACACGAACATTAAGTAAAATTACTTCTATTCACACTTTCCTTTCCGTGGTTTTTTTCCTTTTAAGGTTTTCCATGTAAATCTTTGTGTCGTGTGCGATTGGTTCCTTTAGTTTGTGCGGTTGGATTTTCATTTTTCAAAGTTGATTTAATTCCCTGAATCGATTAAGGAATTTCATTTGGTATAAGAGCGGGTCTGACGCATCGGAATTCAGGAGAGAATAGTTAGTGTATTATTCCAAACGAGATGGGTTCTCAAATCCGAATCCATGAGAGTTCTTGAATCCACAAGAAAAAGAGAGAAAATCTCAGAAATATTATTGATTGATTAAAAGTTGAATAATGCCATAGGCTTGCACCCTTATTTATACTAGTACTAGGCCTAGCTAATAAGGTAATACTTGGCTACCAAGAATATAACTTGGAGTAGAGACCAAGCAAAACAAAACAAGGAAATAAAACTCTAGAAAACTAAAAAAAATAGGAAGTTAAAATTGTGCTAAATAGGCAGCACAAATAAGATCTCCTAATAATAAATGCAAATATAAATTGTTCTCAAAATAATGTTTCCACAAGTGATAGGGGTGTATATATTGTCCTACATTAGGGTCCCTCTATTTTTTTTTTTTTTTTTGGGATCGTTGTGTTCTTGAGCAAGTCCTAGTTTATTGAAATAATGAGAAGCTCCAATCGTCCTCCCGTTTTGGATGACAAAAATTTTGATCACTGGAGAGTTAAGATGGAGGCTTATATGAAGGCTATCGATGAAGACGTTTAGACGGCGTGTGAAGTAAAGTATACACCACCAAATGAAACTATTGAGGGAAAAATAGTTCTTAAGGCTAGTGTAAAATACTCAAAGGCTGAGAAAATTGAACGCGCTGCAAATAGTCGAGAGTTATATATTTTGTTCACATATGTTGACACTAAGGAGTTTCACCGCATTTGTACATGTAAAGTTGCGAAGGAGCCTTAGGATATTCTGGTTATAACACATGAGGGAACTGACACAATGAAACAAGGAAAATTACAGCGTGTTACAATGGAATTGGAGATGATCCGGGTGAAGGAGGATGAGACATTTGATGAGTTCTATGCCAAGTTCAATCATATCGTCAACACGAGTTACACTTTAGGTGAGCCTATTACCCATTTTCGTGTTGTTAAAAAGATTTTACAATACTTGCCTGAACGTTTTAAAACTAAAGTCGATATTAGAAAGCAAGAAAAATTATGTGAAAAGTCAGATGAAGATATTGTAGGTCAGTTTCAAAATTATGAACTTACCTATTTTGATCGAGATAGCATCTCTACTACAAGGACTTCAAAAGTTTTTGAAAAGTCTACTGCTTTTTCTAGACAATGAGTCTAATGATTTGGACAACGATAATAATTTTGATATGGAAGCCAGGAATTTATTTACAAAAAACTTCAAACGATTTTTTAAGAAAAATTCTAATATAAAAATGATAGTACTATCAAGGAGGGGAAATACAAGGTTGAGTTTTCTAATTCTAACGAGCAAAAAGGAGTAAAAGGGTCATCATTTAGGCCGAAGTGCTATGAATGCCATGGTTATGGACATTTAGCCAGGATTGCGCTAATAAGAAGACAAAGTAGAAAGCCTACAATGTAAAGAAATGGAATGATGACTCCAATAGTAAAAATCAAGAAGTGTCCTAGATGATGAAAATGATGGAAATAATTATTTATCCTTTACTGGAAAATTAAGTCGCAAAGGAGAAGTGGTTGACTTTGAAGAATTGAAAGAGGCGTACGTTGTATCAGGAAAGTGCTGAAATCACTAAGCAAAACATCAAATTTGGTAGTAAGTTCGAAGCAGCCGGGGAATGTCTAGAATGCATGATTCAAGAGAGAGATATTCTGAAAAAGGAAGTGGTCTGACTCCGTGAAAAAATCAAGGGTTTTGAAGAACTCAACGCACTGAATAAAGGTAAAATAAATGACCTATCTCCTGAACTAAGAAATGCTAATGGTGTTTGTAAGCATTTCAATGCAGGGTCCAAAGCATTGGATGACATTCTTGAGATTCAAAGGCCAGCCAATGATCGATCTAAGCTTGGATATCATACCTCGTTGTCTAGTTGAGGAAAAAGGAGAAAATATGCCTCATGAAAAGAGTATGGAAGGTGTATCGAAAGTCCAGATAAATGCTTCACTATTTCAGAATAAACACAAGGAGGTAATAACTAAACCCATTTAAAATATCACTAAGCCTACAATTTTTGTCAAAATTCCTAGATACATTCAAAGGAATAATGTTAAAAAATTCATTCTCATTTGTCATCATTGTTGTACTTCAGGCCACATTAGACCTCAATGTAGGAAGTTGCAGGGCACTTATACTTCGTGCGCACACTTTGCTCATTTTTATGATGATAATAATATTATTCCTCCACATTTTCACGATCATAATATCTGTATTCCTACATGTCATTTTTATGGGGTGAAGGACTACACTCAACCGAATTGTTTTAAACTTCATGGCTATCCCAATGCCCCTTTTGGATATTACAATGTTTATGGTTATGGGGGTAGAACCCAAAGACCTAGACGTTGGATGACTCGTTATGGACAAAATAAGAATGTGAATCCTAAACCTACGACTAAATTGACTGGGAAAGTTGAAAAGGTCAAAGTTAGACCTATTAAGATGAAAATTTCAGACTCGAGACCACGCACTGATTTATCTACCAACTCTCTCATGACATTGTATTATCCGGAGGAGTTGATATTGCTTTTTAAGGCTTGGTCTCATACTCATAGCCTAGGTTGGTTTACATTCCCTATCAATTGATGAATTTTTTTTAAAACTTTTTAGTTAATGAAGAAAGGCTAACAAACTAAATAATAATAAAAAAATATAAATTAACACAAACCATAAAAGAGTTATGGTTTGTGTTAATTTATATATTTTTATTATTATTTAGTTTGTTAGCCTTTCTTCATTAACTAAAAAGTTTTAAAAAAATTTCTTCAATTGAATCTATGTTCTCCTTTTTGCTTTATATTTCTATTTGAAGTTTTTATTTATAATAAAACAAAATAAAAATTTTACATTGTCTACTTGAATATCAAGTTTTTTTTTTTTTGGGAATCTCTTGGAGTTCTTTTATGATTGAATTGGTTGTTAACGGTGGTTTTACATAAGGACACTATAGCTATACTTGTATTCATTCTATTTATGTATCCATGTGGAGTGCTCTGATATTGGGTATAGCATGGTCTTGTTATTTTTTCCCACGCATGTTCACAATAAAAGATAACGTGCCCATGTATCATTCACTGTCATTTCTCATAAAACTGAAGCAGGTCTTTATTTTTACCCATGAGATTGACCGTCTAGCATTTGTGATATTGTCTTGGAAGTTTAGTTGAAAAGGGATAACATTTGTGATTTTGTAGTGGGTGGTTCGTTGAAAAGTGCCTTGGTATTGATAAATTTTTTTAAAATTTTTTCGGGCATGTCACTTAGTAACCCGGCCTCTTGCCTCAGTAAACAGTGAGTGTTTCCGTCAAACGGTGATTTGTTTTGAAATTGTCTTATGTGGTTCACTTGGGTTCGTAGCCTTTTTCACTCGAGTAATTAAGTAAATCCGTTGGGGTGTTCTTTACACCTAGTGCCCTAAGGTCGTCTAGTTTGGGTGTCACTGGCCTAAAGCTTGCTTCAAGGGTTATTTTTAGAAAGCTTAATGGACCACAGAATTGCACAACTACATTTTGTGTTATGAATATATTGAAGGGTAGTTTTGAATTATTGACTATCCAATGGTTTGGTTTGACTTCTTGAGGGGTGTTTTTAGACCTCGCATGTGTTCAAGAGAAACTAAGTGTTTGTGTTTTTCAGTTGAGCTTATTATCCTTTGTTGTGACTCACACACACAATTTGTCACTATGTCTTGACCTATGCTATATCCATTATTCTCATGCCAGTGTGATAGGTTTCATACCAGTGTGATAGGTTCATAGTATGAGTGCATGTATTGTCTTTATGTGTTTATTTATTACTACTCTTCACCATCATTTGATTTGGTGGGCATGCTTTGAGATGTTTCCTCAAAAGTACCAAATTTTAATATTTCTATGTCTCGTGAGTGACTCAACCATAAAATAAATAAAAATCTCTCTCATATTAGTTGAGGCATAACACATTTTAATCTTTGGGTCTGAGGGCAGCCACATATGGCTTAGTATATTTTTCCATCGTGACATTGGTTCATTATTTATCTCCTACTTATGTTTATGACTGCCATGGACTCGTTCTATTTCAATAAATTGGAGACTTATCTTAATTGAGACTGACGATTGTCATATCTTGTTTTAGTTGCTTAAAGGTCCATTTATATTTTTGAGTTGTCTGGTGTCTTTGAAATTTTGTTTATGCAGGGTAATGGTGGTACTCCGTTTGACTTGTTTATGACTTATGTCACATATGGCTCCTTACTTTGACCTATGGCTCCTTACTTTGACACATATATAATATTAGTGACTGTATAGCTTGTTTATTCATTTTTTACTTTTATTGCCCCTTTGTCCTTCTATGACAAAAATGGGGAGAAATAGCTTTTCTAATGCTAACAGTTTATGGAGTTGTTTTTTGATGTGGTTTGCAGGTTCTTTGTCACAACCACTTAGTTAGGGGTTAGGTGCAGTGGCGACTCCAGGAAATTTGATTAGTGGTGTCATTCAAAATTTTCTGTGACCGCAATTAGTATAATCTACTATATAAGCAAATGAACCTACATTTCTCAAATGTTAACCAAAAGAGTACTTTCAATTACAACCGTTCAAACAAAAAACAAGTACATGAATTTTTACAACTGCCCTCGACGAGTTTTCATGTTATGAAATCTTTGCGTAATAAGCTCATTGTCAATGCTTCTAAATATGTCGGATTCAATGTAAGTAACCAAACAGTCATTCATCAATTGATCATCCATTCGATTCCTTAGACGGTTCTTTACAATTTTCATCGCTAAAAATGCTCTTTCCACGGTTGCCGTTGCCACGGGTAAGATCAATGTCAATTTCATGAGCAAATATACCAATGGATATGTGAGATCCTTTTTTTTTGTCTCCACCAACTTTTTAGCAAGGTTAGCAACTCCTTTGACCTTGCAAAACTCGTCGCTTGAGCGGACATCAATAATATAGTTCTCAAGTTGACTATCAAGTGCCATGATGTCTATTGCCAAAAAATCATATAGATAGTGTTTAGCAAGCTGAATTAGCATTTGCTTATCAAAAGCAGAAAATGAATTAGTTGGGTTCAAACACTCCCCGCAAACAAGCAACTCGCTATTAACCTCCGTAAGTCGATTGTTAAGCTCCTGAAGCTGTAAATCTATCACCCGGTAGAATAGATCAACCCGATAATGATGCAAATTTGTAATTTCTGGAGCTTTGCATCTTGACTTCCCATGAGCCACAAACTTATCATCCATCCTTGGAATGTCAATACCTTGGTTGTTGCAAAATGAAGACACCTCTAAAAATAGCGAATCCCATTGACCATATCGCATTCTCTCTAGTCACTCTTTACACACCTTAACAAGTTTCATGGCATTTACAATGTCATGATCTTTCCTTTGTAGTGCCAACGACAAGTCATTAGTGATCCCCAAATTATGTTTCATCAAGTGTAAACAAAAGGGTTATTTATTGGGACACCCCCTGCAAGTTAATGTTTTTCACCAAACACCCCCTGCAAGAAAAAAAAACCTACGACGAGACCCCCTCTAACTACTAAAACCTCTTGACTTCTAACTCTGTTAACGGAAGGAGATAAAAGACGTATTTACCCCCCACTATCTAAAATATAAAGATAAATGGTGCATATACACCAAATAATTTTTCAGCGCTCATCCATGCAAGATCTAGATGAAAAATATAACAAAATCCATAAAACAACATTATTCAAAGAGAAAATACAATAGCCTTCAACGCATTCATCATCTATAGCACCAGAAAATAGAAGAAACAACAAAAACTTCTCATAATCAACATAGATCTATGAGAATCGCA
This sequence comes from Vaccinium myrtillus, assembly GCA_016920895.1. NCBI lineage: Eukaryota > Viridiplantae > Streptophyta > Magnoliopsida > Ericales > Ericaceae > Vaccinium > Vaccinium myrtillus. The sequence continues at coordinate 14,529,275 of CM029273.1, forward strand.
AACAATACTAATGAAAAAAACACAGAAAGTGAAAGAGTCATCAACGAGGTCAGATACGAGAATGACGGAGGAACCGAGCTTGAGTTCAGCGACAAGAACGAGCAGAGTCTTCTGCTCCGCCTTTTGCTTGGGGTGCACGGTACGACTCACTTCCTCAGCTCCGAACGCAGCCTTGTAGAACAGTATGACGTCATTGGCCTTCGGTGCTTCCACGAATAACTGCGGCTTAACCGCCGAGAATGTCACCTGCTTTTCTACAGCGTAGTCGTTCTGAACCTCCTCCTGAGTTATCGCGGTGGTGGTTGTAAAGAGAGAGGAAATGCAGTGAGAGAAAACCCTAGAAGAGAGAAAGTGAAATGGAAAGAGAGTATTTAGAGAAAGAGGTTCACGAAAATGGGGGGAAAAGGGGAAGAATGGGGAAAAATGAGTGGGGGCATATTTACCATGTCATATTTTTAGCCAAAATATAACAGTAGGGGGGGTAAAGGGCTAACAGAAGGGAGGGATGGGACACTTTTAGTATTTAGAGGGGGTCTCTTCGTAGGTTTTTTTTTCTTGCATGGGGTGTTTGGTGAAAAATGTTAACTTACAAGGGGTGTCCCGGTAAATAACCCTAAACATAAGGCAAATTCAAAAGATTGGGCCATAACTATTACCGAATGAGCTTCAAATCTTTGTTCCAAGTGTTTGCACCATCTTTAACAACCTCAAGTACATCAATCACGGAAGAAAACATCAAAATCAAGTTCATAATGCTCCCATAATGTGAACCCCACCATGTATACCAACTCGCTTGACACTTGTTTCTTGGTTCATACCTTGCCCACTTTCAAGTTTACCGCATTCCAATGCTTCTGCAACTTTAGCGACTTGTGTATCTCGAAGAAATGTCTTGTGTTTTAGAAGAACCCCTAACAACATTTATTATGATGGCAATTAACCAAAAAAGTTCTTCGATGTCAATGTGATTCCTAGCAACAGCTATAAGAGTCAATTGAAGTTGATGTGCAAAACAATGGACATAAAAAGCAGAACTGTTCTCTCTTAATATAATAATTTTGAGACCATTAAATGCACCTTCCATATTAGAGGCTCCATCATAACACATACTTAATCCATGCTTACAAAAGATTGATTCAATTGCCACTTTAAGTGTCAAAGCAGTGGTATCAGCTACGTGAATAATACCAAGAAAGCGTTCTGTAACAACTCCCATTTTATCAGCATAACGAAAAACAATAGCCATTTGTTCTTTGATAGACACATCACGAGATTCATCAACTAAAATCGAAAAATACTCCTTATCAAGATGCTTAATGATAGCAAGGGTAGTTTCAGATGTAGCAGAATTCACAATGTCCCTTGGAATACCAACACGTGTCAACTTGTTATGTTTTGGAGCTTTCACATATATAGCTTCATTAACGATTTCATTGTTATCAGCTAGAAAGCGCAAAAGCTCAAAATTACCTTTATTATTAGAATCATCTGATTCATCATGTCCACGAGTAGGCAATCCTTGATGCAAAAGGTACTTTGGGCAGTTCAGTACTGCATTGAGGCGAGTTCGATACTCAATCTTTGCTTGTTCAGTCTGCTTACAAAAAACACTTTGAATGTGTTGCTTTTGTCTCATTAGAACCTCACATTGCTTTACAGCTTCGTTATGAGCTGCGTTAACACGCCCAACATGAGTTCGAAGCCTATCTACCTTTTTCCAAGATGTGAATACCCCCGTTACAAAGGCATCACCTCCCGCTCGTTTACCATTATCGGACCTAAATAGGTAACAAGGTAAACAAAAAAAAGGCATCCTTTTCTACATTGTATTCCAACCAATTCTTGTAGTCTTCAAACCAAGAGGGACTAAACTGACACATCAATCCACCAATGTCTCTTTGAGGGAAATTGTGATCAGCATGTTGACAAGGACTTTTTTGTAGGTATGATCTTCTCACATCATCCCGATCATTAGGATGATAGGATAATGTATTTTCTCTCGTAACCCAGGATCCAAGGGCAAATTATTTACATCAACCCGAGTACGCTTAGGCGCTGTTTTGGTTTTACTGTCACCACAAGTTTTTGGAGAATGAATTGAATCTTTGGCTACGATTGATTTTCATTTCAAGAATTTGTCCATAATGGAAGAACTAATCAATGAAAAAAAAAAAAAAGGATATTGTCAATTTGATTTCAACAACATATACAGAGTATATTTTCACAACTCACAAGACAGAAGGATAGAAAATGGTTACCAAATATTTGGTTCACAATGCTTAGTTTTTGCTTATAGATGATGAAACCACTAAAACATCATTTGCTCCTTGACCTACACTAGTTAAGTAAAACAATAAAAATCAAACTATTGAGATACTTAAAGAAAGCAAATCAGTTAGTAAAACATGGAATTTATGCACCTTAAACCCTCAAATGAAAACTAAAAATAAGAAGAAATTACCTTACAATATCATTCTTTACTACTCCCATCCTTAATCTTGTAAATGAATAAGTGGGATTTGGTTGATAAATCGATTTAGGAAACTCGGAAGCACCGATTTGAGAAAATCGTCTTCCTCTCCCTCTTATTTTTTAATCCAGTGAGTTTCCAATTTGGTAAAGTGTGGGAGGGGGAGCTGAAAAGGTGATCACCTTTTAGATAGAAGACTTGGGACAAGAGTTAAAAAGCTTTCTCATAACTTTTAAAGTAGGAGTAACTTTTTAGGCTACTGTTTTTACTTTTGGTTCAGGAATCACGTGCAAGAAAACATTTGGTTTGTACTCCCTCCATTCCTATTTGTTTGTCCACTACGAAAAGTCATGCCACTTTTCAAATAAAAAAATAAAGAGTTTTCGTGTATCATTTTTCAAATTTTTTTACACCGAATTAAAGTACTCATCGTGTACTTTAATTCAGTACGAAAAAATTTGAAAAATGATACACGAAAGCACTTAATTTTTTGATTTGAAAAAGGGCAAGAGAGAGAGAGTGGGACAAACAAATAGGAACGGAGGGAGTATATATATGGGTTAAAGAGTTTTTTTAAATGGTGTCATGTAGTGGTGTCATGTAGTGGTTGGTCCAAAAATTTAAAAATAAATTATACTAAGTAATTTTTACTTTTTTTTTTTTTTTCAGTGGGTTCATTTGTCACCTCTGCTTGTACATTGCAATCGCCCTTGGTTAGGTGCTTTAGTGAGTGTGTTTTGTCATAGAGGTGCCAAATGGGGAGATTGTAAGTTCTAAAGGCCAAGCTCCCTTTTTGGTTGGCACATTCATGACCAAAACACATATTTATATATATTCCCCTTTATCGAGTTTTATGCTAATTTATCTTTTTATCTTTCATTATAGAGCGTCTGTGCTAGGTTGTGGAAAGGAATCTCTGGTGTAATTTTAAATGATGTTTTTAGCTTTCACATGAGTGCAGTAGTTTGTTAGTCAAGATTTTGAAGCCAAGTAATATTGGTCAAGTTTGGTGCTGGTTCATTACATGGGAGATATGAAGGTAGAAGTTTTTCCTTGAGCAAAACATGCAGGTTTTTTTACTGTATTCACAGGAGATTGTGTGCCATATATATCAACCTATTAGGTCCAAAAACATAACTATGCCATTCCAAAAAACTTCAGCCCACATATTTCCCATCTCTCATCTCTTATGGTGGACAGGGTTTGTGTACCTCAAAGGCTTGCAAAGATTGAATGATTTTTTAACCTCAACAATCATCTTTGAGGGTTTTCTCGTATCAACACGATCATTGTCAGAGTAAAACTCTTTCGTGGAGTTTGAAAGGCTATCGTTTGGAAGGCTTGCGGATTCAAGATTTGGCGACCATGAAGAGGTGTGATTAACGTGGATATAGCAAATAGATCCTAGGCTTTGTGGTGACGATACACTTACATTGAATAAGATTACTTGTATTCACAATACGATTCTAGTGCATGTTTCCTTCTCGTGGTTTTTTGCCCTTTAGGGTTTTCCACGTAAATCTTTGTGTCGTGTGCGTGTGCTTTCTTTAGTTTGTGCGATTAAATTTTCATTGTTCAAAGTTAATTTGATGCCGTGAATTGATTAATGAGTTTTAATACCTAATGCACAGCCTCTCGTTACCCAGAATTGAGACCATCAGACCAACTATGTGTTAGATAAGACTCAAAACATGACAGTGGCGTAGTTATTTTTTTTAGTCACTCGCGTAGGTTGAATGAATTTTTATTTTTATTGATTTCTCATTTTTCTGTTTTTGTCATTACAAAAATTAAAATTTGTAATCATCTGTTACCGAAACGTAGATTGAACAATCAAATGCTTGGCTAGTAAATAAAATGGATAAAAAAAGAGAATTATGCTCATCGGGACTCCGTTTGTTTGGGCGTAAAATATTTTTCGGTCAATCATTTTACTTATTTTTCAATGTTTAGTGGTATGAAATTAAGGGAAAATCTTTTACGCCATTAAGAGAGAAATGATTTTTGGATAAAAGCCCCGTAAGTCATTTACCAATTTACATCCCGATTTCTCTCCCCCCAACCCACTCTGCGGCTCCCTTTAGTTGTCAATGATGTTGTGTAGGAAAGTAAATCCTAAGAAAATTGAATTGTGTAGTGACAGGCCACGAAGTAAGAGAAAAACAAACAAACAAACAAGAGAAAATCAAGGACACAAGATTTACGTGGTTCCCCCAAGCACGAAGCTCTAGAGGTACATCCACGGGCGAAGAGCCAGAAAGGATTCACTATGAATGGAAGAGAATACAAAGAGCCGGTTATACCTGTAACTCTAATTGAAACACCCAACAGATATCTAGGGACAAAGTCTCAAAAACACAAAAGAGACAAGCAAAAAGCCCCAATATCCAATCCCAAGAGTTAAAGACCAAAACCCTAGGTGGCCTCAAGGCTCCTATTTATAAGAAAGTACAAAAATTAGGTCAAAACTCTCTTTAAAACGTGCAGCCACACAAAATCGCGCATCGGTGGTCCTGAGCAAGATACGCTAGTCTGGACCAGAGAGGCAGTAACTTCCCAGAACATCCCAGACCCGCTGGTCTGGACCAGACTTCCCTTGGTTCGGACCAGAGGACTAGCAAACAACTTTTTGCACTTTTCTTCGAATGTCTAAAATTCATGGCATAATTCCAACAATTCAAGCCGTTATATTGCAATCGATATGATCACCCAAAATAGAAAACAATGGAAAACAAAAGCCTTGGATTAAAAACTCTAAGCTCTGATACTAGTTTGTTATGACAGGCCACGAAGTAAGAGAAAAATAAACCAACAAGCACAAAGTTCTAGAGGTATGTCCACAGGCGTGAAGCGAGAGAGGATTCACTATGAACGGGAGAGAATACAAAGAACCAGCTATACCCGTAACTCTAATTGAAACACCCAACAGATATCTAGGGACAAAGTCTCAAGAACAAGAAAGAAACAAGCAAAAAAACCCTAATATCCAATCCTAAGAGTTAAAGACCAAAACTCTAGGTGGCCACAAGGCTCCTATTTATATAAAAATACAAAAATTAGGTCAAAATCCTCTTTAAAATGCGCAGCCGCACAAAATCGTGTATCGGCGGTCCGGAGCAAGATTCGCTGGTCTAGACCATCAATTCTGTGATGGGAAGAGGAAAGTCATCCTTCGGACATGCATGGGAAGAGGAAAGTCATCCTTCGGACATGCTTTCTTGACGTCCCGGAAGTCGACACAGACCCTAATCTGCCTTCTTCCGAACGACCACGATGTTAGATAACCAACTGGTATAGATGCAGGGCTCAATAAAACCGGCCTTCTCCATCTTGTCGACTTCTGCAATGACGGGTAACTGCAAATCGGGGTAAAATAGAATAACCCGGTTGAAGGGTAATGATCATACGTCTGTAATGCATTGTATGTTCCATAATGCGTCCTGTTCTTTTACCCTTTTCGGGAAGTCGACTGGACATAGATCTGATCCAAACGGGTTCAAGTCTTTCATATTTACCAAAACATATATGATTCCCTAGATAACATATGCCCTTCATTCTTATCGTTTCTTCTTGCGTAGGGAAAGAGAGAGAATCACTTCAACCATCCTAACTCAAGGAGAGCTTTCTTTCTCAAACGATCAAAGGGATTACCTTTATCAAATGATCAAAGCCTTTTTGTCAAAAATGCAATTCATAAAAAAAGAAAGTCACTTCTTTTTTCCTGTTCAGATCAACAAAGTCATGATATTTCGATTTATTTATTTCTTAGTTTACATCTGGTGGAAGCCATTATAGGGGCGGCTGAGCTCGTTGGCTCCGCGCTCTATTCAGTCGGAACCCGGTTCGATAACCTTCTTTCATAGATTCCCTTCACCAGCCATCGCCTGTAACCGAACTAACGCTATTCATTCTATGATCCGTTTCAAGATTTTGTCAACTACTCCAGTTACGAGAATCCTTTCTCTCTCTAAAACAAAACCTAGCCGCCCTTTTCCGTCTCCCTCCTTCCCCTCCCCCCCGTTTTCCGGCGGCGGCGGGAGTGGAGGGATCTATTCCTCTTCTTCTTTCTTCCTCTCTCCCTTTCTCTATTTTCGTTTTCTGTTTTTGTGGTAGGTTTCTCGCGGCGTTGGTGGGGTGTTTGTGGACGGGAGAGCAGCAGCGGTGGTGGTGGATTAATTGAGGCCCGATGCGGGGGTATGGCAATGGAGTTTGGAGGCATATGAGGGAAACAACAGTGGGGCTAGCAATTTTCAGCGCCAGATGGGTGAACTGAGGGGTTCTGTGGGAACAATCGAGGGTTTTGCGGGCCGCAACAGTGAAAGGGGCGATGGCCATGAACAAGAGAATGGCATCATATGTGGTTAGGTTTGGTTTTCTTGTCGATGTTGTGGCTTCATTTTGACAGGTTTCGGGGGTTAACATAGGGAGTCCGATTACGGCGGCTTGTGTGGGGGTTACAGCGATGGCGACTGTGAAGCACGGTGTGGTTTGGGCCGATAGAGAGGCAATGTGGTTGGGGTTGACTGTGCAGCAGCAAGGCGTGGTGGTGGAGGCCAGCGGCAGAAGTGGAGTGTGGTCATGCCGGCCGTTGGAGGCGATCAGAGGAGATGACAGCAATGGTGATGACCATCAGGGGTGTTCGCGGATGGGAGAGCAGCAGCTTGGGGTGTTTGTCGGATCGAGTCTTTGGGTGTTTGTCAGAGTTTCGTCGGAGTCTTTGGGTGTTTGTCGGAATTTTTTCCGGCGACTAAGCCAGTGGTGCTTGGGTGAACGTGAAGGGGTCATGAATGCATTCAATTATCTTTATTCATATTTACAGCTTGTTTTGGGAGTTGTATGGGTGTGGGAAATTCTGCTGTGCTTTCAATGGGCTTTATTATATTTACAGCTTGTTTTGGGAGTTGTAGGGGCGTGGATATTCTGCATTGAGAGTTGCATCTTCGGGCTGGGCCAAATTAGGTGTGTTGGTATCTTACCAACTTGGTGTATTTTTTATTAGAAAATCGAGAGGTGGGGAGGTAGGTTAAGTATTTACGAGTAGCAGTAGTAGGAGTGTCTCCGAACCTCTCTCAATGCATTTCTTACCCTATTGTACTGATTTCATCTTTGGCTCCCTTGGGATTAATGAAATCTTTTTTCGCCTTTCAAAAAAAAAAATTCATTCTATGATCCGCCTGGAACTGCAAAACTACTCATGAATAGAACAATCAAAGAAGCGGCTAGATAGGAAATTTTTTCCCATACCCGATAAGGATAGTGGACAATCCACCATACCAGCTTCCCATTGAAAATCAGGTATATTCGGGTAAGTCCATATCCAAACTACTTGAACATGAAAGAACGATCAAATCTAAACCGGAACTCTTAAGTACATAATATACAAAAATTATACATGTATGCATACTTATATACACGCGCACATATATACATTTATATACTATACATACATACATACATATAAAAAAAAATATACATATACAATTTGGAACGGGACGAGTATGGGTATTTAGGGGTGGGTATCACAAAATCAATCCCCCAACCATGTTCAACTATGAGTTTTTTAAGTTCTACCATACACGCTTTTATTGGATGAAAAATCGGACAATATCTATCTGCCTCCAAATAGGCTGGGCGGGGGCGGATACCCATCATGTTTGGGGGAAATTGCCATCCCTAAATGTAGTGGGGGGTGGTAATGGTGTGATTGACAAGATTGTGTGAAGAGATATGGTGGAGAGGTGGGTTTGTAATGACGTTGTTGGGTAGGAGATGCGAATGTGATGGAAGAGAGAGAGAGAGAGAGGTCGGCTTGGGAGGGGTGGCGCGCGATAGGATGGGGACGAGGAAGAGGTTGATTAGGTTAGGTAAATTTTGAAACTATTAGGGACCTAAGTGTGTGTTTGGCAATGTTTAAGGATCCTATTTGTAGTTAGAGAAATTTAAGGTAATGAATCATAATTAATAAATAAAATAATCCTAATTTTTATTATCAAATGGGGATTATTACAAATTAGTTTACACTTCACAAATATCACTCGTCACATAGAGTTTCACTCATCATCTCCCCTCCTTTACACCGCCTCTCCGTCTCCTCCACGTCGTCGAGGATGGATAGTGAAGCAGTCGTCCAACACGAGGGAGCCAAGTGTGTCGTCCTGGTGGACTAGCTGTCAGCCCAAGAAAGCGATATTCTTTATTGGCTGTATCTATCTATCTTCTTCTTCAATTGTCAATTTCTTACTAATTGCAAAAAGCCAAAATATTAATATCCTACCTTTTTGACAATTTATGAATCATTCAGCATCACAAAAATGCACCACTATTTAAGTAGATATTTTCCTTCGACCCCTAGGACAAGGAATGGGATGGAAAATGAAGTTCGGAAAAAAGGTTACTTTGACCAAGAAAGTTGATATTCAAGATTCCTTAAGGCGAGGATTACTGCTGGATTATTCTCTTTTTATCTTCTGAAAGTCTTTTTTGTTTTTTTTTCTAGAATGAGAGAGAACTAATATCGCACCGCCCCATTCCTTTTTTATAAGACAAGTGGCTTTCAGGCTAGTAATTTTAAAGTTGAAAATGATACCAGTTTCAAAAGAAAAGGTTGAAAATGATAATCCTTCCGTCCCGTTTTTTAGTCGATTATTTTAGTTTGGGCCGTCCCTTAATAAGTACGTACTATGTATTTTGAAAAGTTAATAGGTACGTTTGTACATTATTATTTTGCCATTTTAAATTTTTGAAAAGTTAGTGGGTAAAGAGTTATATAGCTAGGTAAAAGTGGAGGATAATTTTGAAAAATGTAAAGTGGAGGTACAAGTTAACGTAAAATATGTAATGATTATGCCTCTTTAATAAGTTGGATTTGAGAAACAATGCACTTAAAAGGGGACGGGGGCGTAGTATTTTAGAAAAAAAAATTAGAAACTAGCTGATTTTAGGATGATGATTTGATTTTCTCTTATTATATTAAGCAATTATAATTTAAAAAGTTATGGTTTCATCTGTTCAAAGTTATTTTGCATTGCCATTGATGTATTTTCTCAATCCCTTTAATAGACAAAAAAAACAATTACATTGGTATTTTAGTGACCTATAGAAAAAGAACAATTAACTTTATTACTGCATTGCATTGGACATTAAAAATCTACATATTGCATTCATAAACAAAATCTGTCAAATATAATGAGTACATTTTAGTGGAAATACTAAATATACATATTAAATGAGCTCCTTGGATCAAAATCGTGACTCCGCCCCATTATTTGGATATGCCATATATTAAGAGTTCCTCATTTTTTTTTAACGACCGCACAACTGGTCTATAATAAGCGGTTCCTCGAGAAGTGATATAAACACGTTGCTTTTAACTCAAACTGGGGAAAAACTTGGGTGCCGGAAGGGTACCACGTGACGGTATTTGTCGCTCATTTTGGTCGGTCAAAAGTGTTTTGGACGATCCAAATTTTATAGAGAGAAATAGGAGAGAGGAGGGAAAGGATTGGAAGAAATCTGAGCCGTTCAAAACACTTTTACAAGGCCGAGATTTGTGTTCGGCACCACGTATACCCTACCCGCTCGGTACCCATTTATGGTTTAAAAGTAGGAGATTCAGCTAATGGCTTACAATTGAACATCTCTTTAAAACTTTATATCTATTTTTTTTATCTACTCCAATCCGTCCCAAAATTTTAGTCTTGTCCGCAAAACGAGGACCTAAAAAGAACTAGTCTTTTAAAAGAAAATTTTCAAACTTTTCTGATAAACTAGAAGTACTTGTTGATATCCAGTAAATTGTTAAAAAAATATTGATTTTTTCTTGAAAATTTTCTAATATTATGTAGTCCTTGTTTTACGGACCGGACAAAATTTTTGGGGCGGAGAGAGTATATCAATTACCACAATAAGTGGTTATGTTTGCTATCTTGTGAGGAAGAAATCGACTTTCCATTTTCGATTGGGTGTCATTGAAGAAATCAATCGGCTGATCAAGGCCGAGGCCATCTGTGAGGTCCAGTACCCCACTTGGTTGGCTAACACGGAGGTAGTGAAGAAGAAGAACATGAAGTGGTGAGTGTGCGTCGATTACACCAACCTCAATGACGCTTGTCCAAAGAAAGAAAAGATAGTTGTGGATAGCAGTGCATGGCTAAGAAATGATAAAATTGCTTCCCATCGGTGGTGGTTCACCAAGGGCGTGGGTTCAAAAATTCACACCCGGCCAAATACATAATAAAATCAGAAGCCGCCCAAGTAGAGGCTTTAAAGGAGGCCTAAACTCTATGGGGATAAAATTACACCCCATTTAGGGCTCCAAGCCAGCCCACCACACATGGCCAAACAGAGCCCAGAGCCCAAATAGAGGCCCAAACAGAGGTGTAGGGTATTTTTCCCTCCCAAGTATAAATTTTAAGTTCTTGGCCGCACTCTTTCTTCCAGAAACCCTAATCTCAAAACCCTTCACCCAAAACCCTCGAACTTTCTTTCAGATACCCTAATCTCAAAACCCTTAACCAAAAACCCTCGAACTTACCTCTGCATGGCTTCCAGTTCCAACCCTTTAAACCGTATCCCCAATGTTGCCCTTCGGTCGCTTCAAATTGTTGATATGGAACGCACTCAGGCCATCCCTAAGGTGAAAGGCGGTGTGGTGCGGATTGTCTCCATTCGTCTTCCTTTAATTCCATGTACTGTCTTGTTTGGGGTTTTAAATTTTTAGTTGCTGAAATTTAAATTTCTTGTCTGGCCGCATACCCATTTTAGCCTTTTTTGTTGAGATCTATGTACTCTTTCCTTCTTGTAATTGTTAGGGTTTCACGCATTTGACATGCCTCATTGTGTGCATATTTATTTGCAGTCTTGACTAATCAAAATGGAGTATTCGTTGATGAACAAGGACAAGTGATGGTGGATTGTGGTGATGGTTGTGGATTGTGGGTCGGCAATAGTCTTGACTAATCAAAATGGTGATGGTGGTGGATTGTGGGTCGGCAGCATGGGAGGGAGAGAGAAGCAGTCGAAGTCGTGAGGGGGAGGGGGGGGGGGAGAGAAGGGAGGGCGCGGGGGGGGGGGGGTGGTGGAGATAATGTGAGTGTTAGAGATATGTGATTGCGTGTAATAAACCAACTTCTAATCTCAGCCATTGGTTTTGATAGTTGAGATTAAGTGTCAAAATTTGTGTTTTTTTATGTGTGAGGGGAGTTGGGTCACGACATTATATGCATGATATATATGGATATTAATTATTGATAGAATCCACACCCCGATGGGGTTGATGATACTCCCTTGAATAAGCTTATAAATTTCAATATGCCAAACCCTACAAGTGGATATTTGTCTCCGACATATCGAACAAGTTAAGTGGAAAGTCTTGAGGTATTTTATAAGATGTTGAATAAATATAATTATTAGTAATTTAATTTAATCAACGGGTATCTGTAATCTTAACGTAGGAGGATTAATAAGTATTTAATGACATGGAGCTCGAAACTTAATTGAGATAAAGACAGGAGTGCGATTATAATTCTTTAGTGGTGTGTATTATAATATGTCAAATAAGAAATAGAATTCTGTTAGGATCAAGGTTTCTTATTTACACAAGGAGCCCAAATTCATTTATCCTTAGGTTCTTACACTAGCCCTATAAATATATTGTAATGTTCTCTAGGTCTCACAGTCATTCAGAAAATTAGAAGAGAGGATGTGGAAAGAGAACAAAGAGACTACATAGAAGTCCACACTTGATTACGTGATTGAGGTATAAAGGAATATGACAGAAGATCATGAGGTGCAGTCGAGCAGAGTTTGTTGCGTACAGTAATTGGGTTTGTCTAGTTCTAAAGTCTACGGATGAGAGGTAAACCCTAATTCTTCTCTCGTAGGGTTTGCACTTTTTTTTTTGTCTAATACGTACACGTTGTTAAGGGTTTCTGGGATTCGTTTCCAACAAATTCAACAAATTCAATAAAGCAAACCTATTACAAGTGTAAAGGGGCCAGCCTTTACCTCATAGAAAGAAACCATACAATCATTGGCACTAGGCCAACAAACCAAACATATATACGAGTTCCTCTATACTCATGTGTTTTGAGTTGTTAGATCGTGTTTTAAATTTCTAGTGGCTTAGAAATTGCCTCGTAATGTCAAAGTTAAAAATACATGGGAACAGAGGTACGGATGATTTGATCCCCAAACCAAACAAAAACAAGAAAATGAAGCTAAATTTGAGAGAAGACCTACTAGAAAAAATATAACCTTATCTAGAAGGATCAAGTTGTAGCAAAATAATACCCCAGGGGAGATAGATATGGTAGATATTAGTTTCTATGCATACTCGATCCACACTGTTGCTTTTATGCTGAAAATTCCTTCCATTTGTTCCACCGGGGATATACGGTATAGAATATAGAACAACTGGTACGGAATTTATATATATTTAAAGACCTATCGATCGCACTTCCTCCCCTACCAGTCCTAGCCCAGTCAATTTATTGAGCAAGAGATAATTAGTGAGGTCTCTAAATCCCATTCTTCCTTGGTAAATGAGTGCAAACTTGGAAAGAGAAGGAACATGTGAAGATTGAGCGAGCATAAAAATTGAAGTTTGAAAATTTCTTATAAAGGTATGAAAATTGAATAGATAGAAAAAGAAGTGCATGAGAGAGTATCAAAAAGTAGACATGGACTCTTCTAGTTCTGCTACATGAACAACTCAACCTACACCATCCAGCCTTCCGTTTTCTAATGAAATTAATTAAAACAAGAAGAAGTAAAATAGTTGACGATACACCAATTATTTGAAAATATAATGAAATCCTGAAGAGTTGTGTTGCACACCAACCTTCTTCCCTGCATTTGAATTTTGAAAAGACTATTGATTTTTTTTTGTTTAAGTATAACAATTGTTGCTACCCAATTGCTCTTTAACCAAAGTTTCCCAAGCAAGTGACTAAATCCATGTGTTCCCCTCCATGACTAAATCCATGTGTTCCCTCCATGGCCCGAACAACTCAAGAGGCTATATTCCACTCATCCACTCTCATCACACTCACTCAGAAAAATCAGAAAAAACTCTGTCCCAATTTGTAAGCAAACAAACAAATTGGGAAAACATAAACAAATATGGGATGTATTATATAATATATATATGCATATACACAAGATGAAAAATTCTTCGGGAGCAAAATTGGCTCATCATTTTAAAATCACCGGCCACACACCGGCTCCCCCAATGAGCCTCCCCCTCTCAAACTACATCTCTACACCATGCTCACTCTCTCTGCTTTCTAGTACATATATATATATATATATATATATATATATATATATAGGTAGCTTCTAAAAGGATTTCCTTTTCGGACCTCCATGATCCAAATATTTTTGACGATCCGACCTATCCAATGTGTTGGCGGATCCGAAGGATGTTTTCAAAAATGTTTTTAAGGTTCCACGCGGAAATCTTCAAAAAAAAAAAACCGGGAAGGGCTTGATCCAAGAGCATTTTTTAAAAAATGTAATATGGACCCTTGAAAACACCTAGGAAGTGAAAATTGACCTAAGGTAGGATTTTCCAAAAATAATTTGCAACACAAAAAAAAAAAAATTCATATTTTCGGGAGGTGTGGACTAGAAGTTTTTCGTATATATATATATACACAACAGATCAAGGTCACAACTCAAAGCCGTCAAGGCTTCACGCGTACAAGTAATTGGCACAGTGTCTACTGACAGTTTGGGTGCAATCCAATGCTTCTCAGTCCACTTAGGAGGAAATCCATTTACCTACCAGTCAACAATCACCCGGTCCAACCAAGTGGATAAACCAAACATTAGCCACACTAGTTTGTATCCATCTCGAGAACTATTGCAGTAACCCCTCTACTCACAACGAAGGCTCATTCCACCAGATGGTCTCACACACCGCATGGGAAGAGGCTTGCTCACAACCAACATTCGATCTCTCCAAGTTTGTCCATTCCTCCTTGGTGGGTAGCATCGTGCACTGCCAGTCTCCCTCACCACACTCTAGGACCTCCAGTAAACTCTCGTCGTCTCACACAAGTCTCCTTCCGAGCCTCCTTGTTCATTTTTGTTCGATACCCAGACTTTCCCCTGACCTCCATCAGATCATTATGGTTAAACTTCTGATCCATGACTTCGGCAAGCGCATGTGTCATTACTAGTCGAACTTATTAGCACCAAAAATTGGGGTACACGCTCAATTTTTTTTATCCTTGCTTGCTAATTATTGCGGCTGGTCCAACCATCGAACCCGGAATAGATCACTTTGTTAGGACCAAGCCTCTTGACAACCTGAACAGCCTCTAAACCTCTGAATCTTGCTCCACTAAACAATTTCACTAGTTTGGAAGCCTCATCACGGAATCGAAGCACTTGAGACAGTCAAAACAAACTACTCATTTGCGAAAAACGAAGTTGTATTAGCTCCGGAATCGCCAAAAGATCCTTCTGAACCGCTGTTGGAACTATTTGACTAGCCTCTGACCCCTTCTACATGTACCTGGCCCCTTTGACCTGCGCCTGGACCCTAACCTAAACTTTCAAACCCTTACAACCGGTCAAAAAGTCCAAACCATCCAGCCAAAGGGTCATACGGGTCAAACCGGTCAACACTAAACCCTTTTGATGACCTATCACCACGTCAGCTGGTGTGGCTGCTGAAAGTTCTGCGTGGCTATGATGACAAGTGCAAAAACGTGGCAACATCGTGGCGCGTGTGACCTTTTGACTGGGCGCTCCTCGGTGTCATCTGGCGGACCTCACCTCAAACTACAATGTCAAAACCGAGTGGGCACCTCGACGCAATGGTTTAAACCCAGTTTTGACCTAATACCATTTGTTATGCCTATGAGGTCATTCACACACACAACTCCTCCATGTCATCTCTCCGGACCTCCACCGTTGGCTTCACCTAGGGGAGTAGAGTCTGGCATCCCGTTCCCGTTGTCAAAACCCATTTTCGACCACCGTGGTTTTTACCCATCTCGAACCAATGTGTTTAAACAAACAATCCAGTGACCCTCTCCCATGAACCAAGCTCTAATACCATTTGTTATGCCTAGAGGTCACTCACACACACAACTCACACCATGAAATTAGAGAAAACTCTCTCATATTTGTACACACACACATACATACAAGATGAAAAACTCTTCGGAAGCAAACGGGCTCACCGCTGGGGAGCCACACCCTCTCCGACTACATCTCTACACCACGCTCACTTTCTCTGCTCTCAATACATACATCAAATTAATCAAGGCTAGCTCAAAACCATCAAGGCTTTACTCGAACAAGTAGTTGGCGCATCGTCTACCGACACATGGGGTGTAATCTAGTGCTTCTTGGTTTATATCTTTTAATCAATTTTATAAATTTGACCCATGCCAATGATGAAATTCCCCAAAATAGGAATAATCGCCATTAAAATTGCAAACTTAGACCGATTTACAATTTCAATTTTTTTATTCACCACTCAATAGACAGTGAACGATGCACAAATAAGTTCAAAAGGGCGAAAACCTTAATATATATACCATGCAAATAATTAACAAAAACTCACTTCGTCCCAAAAAAAATGTCAAAAACTACTATTCACACTCTTCAAAAGCTCATCTATCTATTGCAATCTACTCCCTCCGTCCCTTTTTTAGTTTGTTGCTTCTTAAATCCAACTTATTAAATAAACATCATCATTACTCATTTCACATCAACTTTTACCTCCACTTTACACCTTTCAGACCAATTCTTCCTGTATTTTTAAAAATTATTCTCCACTTTTACCCATTTACTCTTTTCTCATTAAGTTTTCAAAAGGGCAAAACAATAATTGTACAAACTTTTACCCATTAGCTTTTTAAAACATACATCTATTAAGGGACCAAAAATAAATAAAAAATGGAATGCTCAACAATTAAAAAGGGATGGAGGAAGTATAATACTTTTTTAGATTTTAAAGACTTTGTTTAATAAAACTAAGCAAAATCTATCAAACAAGATCCATAGTGCATATATAATTCATTATAGCTTAGAAAATATAAATAATTTTTCGAGAGGTGTGAATAGTATTTTGGGACGGAGGGAATATAGTTATAATTTCAACACTTTTTGGACACTTTTAACACATTAAAAATCCAATAATGATAGGTACACAACCAAAAGGCCACTACACAAGGCCACAACGCCCCCAAAACGACGTCGTTTTGGAGCCCTTCCCATTAAATAGTAAAAAAAAAACTCAAAACACGCTGAATCTGAAACTCTGTCCCCCTCCTTCGACACAACACAGAGACTCTCGGAGAGAGAGGGAGGGAGAGGGGCCATTCCATCCCCACCAGCGACCACCGCACCACCCTAATCGTCTCCATCTCCGGCGGCCAGCACCACCGCGACCACCAATATCTGCGACTAAAGAGAAGACGGGCGCTCGCTGGAATGCTTCGAACCAGATGAGTTTCAAACGCCCCCTCTCTTCAATCAGACGAGCTCCGAAGCAGACCCACCCCCAAGGTTGGTCTCTCTCTCTCCATCAACTTGTTTCAACTCGTAGGTATAACCCATAATTGAAAAACAGGGTTCCAATTTCAGAAACCCTAATTCGAAACCCCCTAAGCTACATGTAATTGATACGTTTTGTTTTGATTTTGGGGTTAGACATTCAATTTGGAACCTTTTTGTTTGTTGATGAATTTTAACATTGGAATCGACCAAGTTGCAAATCTTTGGCACTTGGAGGTAGGAGATGAACTTTTTTTTTTTTTTTTATCAATTTAAATAGGAGGATGAGTGAAATTAAGTATCTGTAAAGAACATGTTAAGAGTAGATGTAATAAGAGAAGATCAAGATGTGAATCCCTTCGCCGGGTCTTGCGTCGGCGACGGGATTGACGTTCGGTATGGCTTTTGGTTTCTTCTTGTCTCTCTCGCTTCTCTCTTTTTTCTGACCCCCTACCCTTGGATTGCTCTGATTCTTCTCCTCCTCGCCATTTACATCATTTGGTTGCCTCATCTCGGCAAAACAATAATTGCATTTTACTCCGGTGTGTTCCACCATTCGGTTTCTCTCCCGGGTTTTTTCGATGCTTAGCCTAACGGTGGATGGGTGATGGATGTCCGACGTGTTTCCTATCGTGGTGTAGTGCTGGGTACCCTTGGTTCAAAATTAATTTAACGGCTAGTGTTGAGCATCCGTGGCAGGTGGTTGGTGTTTCGGGTTCCGGTCTATCTTCCTGGGTGGTGTGGCTGGCGGCAGCGTGGTGGTTGCCGTTGGAGATAGTTCTATAGTGGGGTTTGGTCCTGTCTGATGGTGGTTTCCAATGGCGGTGCGGCGGCGGCGGGTTGAAGCTTCTCAGCAATTTAGGGTCTGGTTTAGGGTTTTTTATATTTGGGATTTACTGTTGTATCTGGTCTATTGGGCCTGTTGGGTTTTTATGCTTTGTATTGTTTTATTCGGGCATGCTAGGCCCTTAGGTGTTTGAGCTTTGGCTCGATGGGTTTGTGCTTTATTGTTGCATTCGGGTTTTCAGGCCCTCAGGTGTTTGGGCTTTGTCCCTTAGGTGAGCCAACCTTGGTTGGTATCTCTTCCCCCTCCCCTTACTTGATGTACCCTATCAAGTTTCCCTAATAAATTTAATTTTGCCGATAAAAAAAAAATATGTGAAAATCACCTAGTAATTTTGCAACATTTTCCTGAATAGATTTTTATGCGAGCTTGGAGTCGGTTGTGGCTTTTTTCGCTTCTCTCTCTTCTCTCTCTCTCTCTCTCTCTCTCTCTTCTCTCTCTCTCGCCTCCCTCTGTTGGTTGCCTCATCTGGAGCAAGAAAGAGGGTTCCACTCTCGGTTTCTTTTTTTAAAATGAGAAGGGCCCCAAAACGTGTCGGTGATGGTTTTGGGGTGTTTCCTGGTACCCAAAACGGCTAGTGTTGAGCTTTAGAATGGTTGGTGTTTGGGTTCGGTCTCATCCTTGGGCCTTGTTCGTTGGTTTTCAAGGAGGTTTTCTCAATTATTATTCAATTATTACTCATATTTTTAAATATTAGGGTTTTTTATTTTTCTTTCTATCTCTGGGTCCAATCATTAATGTTTTATTTTTTAATTATTATCCGATGGGTTTTCTCACTTAATCATTACAAAAACCAAAACTCAAAATCTAAGTTTTTAAAGCCAACCTTGGTTGGAGAACTCAATGAAAATTTGACTTGAAACTATCAAGTTTCCTAATAAAAATTTTATGAGATAAAAAAAAAAAAAAATGAAAATCACCTATATTTTCAACATTTTCGAATAGAACTTAATCGGTGGCGAATATTGGTTTAGGTTTCGCTCTTTCTCTTAAACTCCTAAAATTGAGGTCTCTCTCTCTCTTCTATTCCCTCCCTCGAACTCGGAGCTTTAAAGAGAAAGTCTCGAATAGTTTTTTTTAAAAAATGAGAAGGGCCCCAAAACGACGCGTTTTGGGGTGTTGTGGCCTTGTGTTGTGGCCTTTTGGTTGTGTACGTATCATTATTGTTAAAAATCCATTACAAAGGCAATTGTTTGCATTTTCTAGGAAAAAGACCAAGTGTGTTTATAGGTATTAACCCCCTACTACAAACAAATTTTCAAATTCGTACAGTTAAATTTTAGATAATTCAAATTTTATAACTATAATCCGTAATCTATAGAATCTACCAAAACCCATAATATATAATTTGAAAAACACTTCATCGACTTTCAGCTTCAAACGTGAAATTGAATAAACAAATAAATTAAATTAGTGACTCGTAAAATCATTCTTTTAATACTTCTTTCTATTTTACTCTCAAAATTTCTTTATTGACATTTAATTACGGAAACGGAGTCCCTGTAGCACCGGAGCACCCCTTCCGCGCTACACCCGGTAATGCGCATTCTAGCCTATCTCTTCCAGCTATGAAGGCGTCTATTTAAAATTTGAATAATGAACAATACTCTTGGACGGCTAGGATGTGCATTAAATGTTAGTGCGGAAGGGCCAAGGACAGGAACCCCAAATTCTGTAATTAAGGTAAAAGGTTTTTTTTTTTTTTTATTTTACGGAACCTTCTCAAAAGCGGAGTTTGTGGAAGCTCCTTTTTTTGGCCCACAGCACTTCATCGCAATAATCCGAACGAGTCATCTTGTAGAGTTCGCAGAATAGTGTGTATATGCTAAAAATCAGCCTAACCCGTCATCGATAGGTATGTCAAAAATTAAATTTTGGTGAGAAAAAACAAAGACCTGTATCATTTTAGAAGTTGAAAATCTGAAATGATCCTGACCATTTTTTTTTGCACCAAAATTTAATTTTTGATATACTTATCGATACCGGGTTAGGTTGATTTTTGCATATGCAAAATATTCTGCAAACCCTACAAGATTTTTTGACAACATAGAGATTCTCTTTCATTTGAGTATTCTATGCCTCGCGCCCAAAATGAAATGTGCTCAAAACCATATTTGTGTGCCAAAATCAGTGGAGCCCGCGAAATCTATATTTTTCCCCCATAGCCTTCCAAAATTTAAAATCTGTCTCCTGAAAACTTGGCCCTCCGAGAGAATTGAAAACAAATTTCAAACTGAAAATAACATGAATTTGAAATCTCCCTCCCTGATTCTAAAATCCTTATTTTCAACACCCAAAAGTTTCAGATAGATAGAGAGAGAAGCAAAATTGAACTTTGAAATCATCCCTCCAAAACAAACCCCACCATTACATATAGCTCTCTCTCTCCATACCCATCTCACCAGCAAACACCTCTCTCTCTCTCTCTCACGCAAAAATGGAGGTTACCTCTTCTTCTTGGCAACACAACAACAAAGAGAACGTACCCCCGTTCGCTCAAAATCAAATGGACCCAGTTCCTCCAATGGTTCAAACTTGTTCCACAAAGAATGCCAAGAGAAGGTTGAGAAAGCCTCTAAGGGACATAACCCACCTTTTCAACTCCCAAATCCAATCAGATTCGGCCCGAGGCACCAATTTTCCGCTTCTTTCCCCTGTTCCAGAACTTGCTTTGAATCTTCGAAAGCGAAAGGCAATTGATGAGATTGGTTCAGCGCACCAAATGAAGTCCAAGTCTTTAAGGATTCATTTCAGATAGCTCCAATTTTTGTTACCAAATTTAACAGCTATAGTCAATCGTATAGCACTCGAGATTTATTGAGAGCCTCTCTTTTCGCGCTTTTCTTTTTATACCGACTTAAGAGATTGCAATGTTGAATATCTAGTTGTTACATGTTGCTGTCTTGTTTTTTCTTTTATGAAATTTTCTCTCGATTTAAATTGATTTTCGATGAGTTTTATGCAGTATATGGGAATCGGAAAAACTTAAAAGAATGTACATTATGTGTTTACTTGGTTCGTTTTCTTACATTTTCAGGACATGTTTTTTTTGGTTCACTTTTTGTTAAATTCAAGAAAAATACCTTGGTTGATGACTCAGAAAATTGCCCAGAATTTGTCATCTTCCATATCTTGTTCACGAGCAAATACTCCCCAAATACTCCCTCTGTTCTCATTTAGTGGCACCTTTGGGGGATTCTAACTTATTTTGGGGGATTCTAACTTATTTAGGAAACACAATTATTGCAATTGTCATATTTTTACTTTCCTTTTTACCCCTTCAACTTTTTAAAAAACATGGGCTTCTCTTATTACAAGAAAATAAGTTGAAAAGTAACAAGGGCAAAACAGTAAACTAAACCCCAAAAATTTGAGCCGGATGGAGTAAAACAGTAAACTAAAAACACTAACCCAATTTTTTGAAAAAACTAGTTTTTCACGATTTTTTATGTGATGTGTTGTGAGAGAATGATTTGTCTCGGTGTTTGGAAAAAACAGTTTTTTGTTAGTGGAACACCCCCTTGAGATGAATTTCCATTACAGTATTTTTAGTTTTTTTCAAAAACATTTGCGTAGTACTTTTGTTCTAATATAACACTCTCCTGTAAAGTGTTCAATAATTTGGATTTTCCTATCAAATGGGACGATAAGAAAAGCCAACATGAGCAGTGCAAAATGTGTTGAAAGTTGGAACCATAATAACGATGGAAAGAAAATGAGGCAGAAAATCCAATCTCATCTCCCAAATTCGAAAAAATGAGCAGTGCAGTCTCTTGCTTGAGACACAATATTGTCAAGGAAACATATAGTCACCCAGTTACTTCCATTATGCTGCTATCTCGGCTACTAATGGAGGAGTTAGAGTGTTAGATACTAATGGTGCTGAATGCTAGGGATCTGGTTCCAAAGAAGTCGTTCTGTCCTGCAGTACCCTTCCATGCGATACACGCTTCATCTCCGTCATTGATGGGTTGAACCCAAATTTTTAGAAATCATGACTTTCTAGCGGTTTGAAAACATGCAAGTACTTGCGAGTTCATGGAAAGTGTCCAGAGCACAGCTAAGAGTACGACTAGCGTCTTTGCTGCAGCAGGGTCACCCATTCTTGTTAGAAAGAAATGAGAATAGAATGTCTTCACTTGTGTTGTAACGCAGTAAACAAATTGACAATACATATTAGGACTAAAGGGCAGAGAAGAGAAGGTGGTGCAAGTGGAGATTACATGAATCTGTGATCAATTAAGGGAAGTGGATTGATTTTGGTGCAGGTGGAGATTTACATGAATTGTCTGAGCAATTCTGCAAATTCCTGTATCTAGTAATGCACAAGTACAAGTTTTCCTGTGATCGGGTCATTAGCACAGAAGAGAAGTCAGTGCCAATTATATTACATGAATCCTTAGTAGATACATTCCATCAAGGTGTTGCTCAATTGTCCCAATATTGCACAGGAAAACAATTCAAGAGAAAAATGAACTACAGGGGTGTCAGGGATAGAAAGAAAAGAAACTACAAATGATTAGATTTTCCATTCTCTATTCAGTTTAAAGGAAGTTCATGCAAAAATAACAAAATACAAACAGTTTCAACTTTCAAGAGGCATAATCCTTCAAGAAAACAAGTATGATGGCACCTTCCATTTCCTGCAATTATTCAGCATTCATACAGGAAATGCATATTGTATTTCTATGAAGTACTGAAACTTCTAGAGGCCGGGGACATGGGAGGGACATGTTTGGGGTTAAATATGCATATTCTTTTACTACTTTTGGGGGTAAATGTGAATTACTATAAATATATGGTTTAAAAGTGTAAGATCATGTATATATGATGTTGTTTACATATATTGATGCTTCATTCTTATCCATATAACTATGTTCCACACTTCCACTGGTATAAAATAAATATTATTTATTTTTGTTTTGTCCCCTGCCATGTCCGTGTCCCCATTTTTATACAAAACCCATGTCCGTGTCTGTGTCAGTTCTACATAGTCGTAATTTGTTTCCATTTTCCTTCCCTTTCATATCCTCTAATGCAACCTAAAGTTTATCCGTCTCTCAAACTTGGGCAAACATCATTGGTCACTCAATAGTTCAAATGGGGTTAAGTGAAAGGAAGACAGGACGGTGAAAGTTGGAGATTACGTTAATCTGCAAGAGATTATATGCAAAAGCTCAGTTAGTACTCAAACTGAGGAATAAGTGCCAGAACAAGACATTGCGCAAGCGGACATTATCACATTATACGAATCTCTGTTAATTGTTTTCCAACTTCAGTTCCAATGAGGAAGTTCAACACAATTCTCCTTGCACACTTAATTCTGTAAGGATAAATTCACTTTCTTCGGGATGCCAGACTAGCACACAGTGAAGCTGTCTGAGAGGTTGATTCAGCTCAAAGAAAAGACATACTGGAGATGTCGTGTCTTGATGGAAAGGTATTTTTGTGCAAGTATAGATTTTGAACAAGGTAATGAAACCTTTAGTTCCAAGGTACACAAAAAAATACTTATTCTATCTAACTTATTTGGTAAGAATCTTTGAGAGTATGTTCTCCATATCTGATGTTGCAGGAAAATTATACCGCATTATGAAATATAGAAACTAGTTGATGGCCATAACTAGTGCTAGAACGACCACAAAAATTATTGCTCACTTTGCCAATAATGAAGATTATGCACTAGTTTATACGGAAAAAATATATGTTACCTATGTCATGGCCATTAAATTTCCATGGCAGTTTATATTTAGAAGTTCAATGAATCAATACCTGGCTTAGATTACCATGCAACCAAACGAAACTAATGGAAGACTGAAGAATGCATGAAAGAACATTGTCTGCCTGTAAAAGAGAAGTGTCAATATCATGACACAGAGACACACAAGCTCATCCACTAGATTCCAAGTTTATACAATCCACTGCTAGATTCGTTGCATCACGCTGTCTCTTACAGCCTTCAAGAAATCTACGCCATATCAGGGCATTTGGGGGAAAGGCATGCCTAGAATTAATCGCTCTGCTTCCTTGAGATCTCCATATCTAGTCAACAAGTCCAGCAGAAGTAGATAGTGATCGAAGTCTGGTTCAATCCTGTAAGTTGTAGTCATCTCCCCAAAAAGCTCTTTTCCTTCTTTCACCAACCCACCATGTCTGCATGCTGAGAGCACAGCAAGGAAAGCAATTCTATCAGGCTTTAAACCAACTGCTTCCATTTCTTTGAACATTTTTAACGCCTTGTATGGTTGACCATGGAGTCCTAGTGCTGAAATTACAGCAGTCCACGAGATAAGATTTCTATCTTCCATTTCGTTGAATATTTTCAGACAACTCTCAATGCTCCCACATTTTCCATACATGTCCACGATTATGTTGCAAACAAACGTGTCGCATTGTTTTGAATCAGTTTTTATGATGAGGCCATGGAGCGAACTACCCAAAGCAAGGTTGCAAAGGCTAGTGCAAACACTCAAGAGGCTAACATAAGTATAATTGTCAGGATGAATGTGAGCCACCCTCATGTGTCCAAAAAGTTCAAAAGCCTCTTTGTAATCACCATTGCGGGAACAAGCTGCAATCAAGATGTTCCAAGATACAATGTCAGGTTCCTTAAGTAGAGAATACAATTCTTGTGTTTTATGATATTGACCTGTCCTATTGTAAATTCCAGCAATCACATTAGATGGGACAACAGGAAGTTGTGTCTCATTAGCAGGAAGTAACATCAAGGCATCGGATATAAGACCACTTTTGGCATATGATGTAATGAGAGAGCATGAGACATACTCATTCAAGTGGTAACCCATTTTAGTTATCAAAGAATGAAGCTGCTCCAACTCTACGGTGTCGGATGACTTAAGTAGAGTAGAAAATGAGAACTCATTTGGCTGACAACCAAATTGGATCATTTCACGCAGAAGTAGAACAGGGGAGAAACAGCACTTCTGTGAGTAACCCCAAATTAAAGCGTTCCAAGAGACCACATTCTTCTCATCTATATCATTGAAGCAACGATGTGCATCCGCCATCCCGTCAGTTTTGGCATATAAATCAACCAATGCACTACCTACAAATACATCATGTTCAAACATGTGCTTAATTACCTTACCATGGATCAGTTTACCGTACATCAGACTCTCTGAATTGGTACAGGAGTTAATAACACTAATAAATGTCGTCCGGTTAGGCCAGATTCCATCCACACACATTTTCAAGTACAGCTCCAGTGCTTTGCCTGGCATCCCACTTTTTGAAAGTGCTCCAATGATGGTATTCCAAGACACAACATCTCGGATAGGAGCCTCCCAAAATATTTTCTCAGCAATGTATGGCCCAGAGCATTTCACATACATATTCACCAGAGCATTGAGAACCAAAACATTGCAAACCAACCCATTTTTCACCAATAAACCATGTGTTTGTTCTCCTAATTCCAGGTCTTGCTTCGACAAAAATCCCGATAAAACACCCACATAAGAATATTCTGTCAACGCCCACTCCATCTCCATGAGCTCGCGGAACATTACTATTGACTCTTCAGCAAACCCGTGATGGCCAAACAAAGATATCATCGTGTTCCACGTAACCACATTCTTTCGAGGCATGTCTTCAAAAACTTTAAGAGATTCATCTAAGCACCCATGCCTCCCGAAAAGACCCAACAATGCAGTTCCTGCAAAAGCATCAAGATAAAGCAACCCACCCTTAATAATCAATGCCTGCAAGTAAAACCCTCTATAAAGATCCAAAGACTGGCTCGACAAAAGACTGCCAAACGTGAATTGGGTGGGCTCAAACCCACACCACCTCATATCAGAAAACACATTCCAAGCTTCCTCTGCATCACCAGAACCGCTATAACAACCAATCATTGTATTGTATGAGACTGTATTTCGTTGAGACATTTCGTCAAACACCTTGCGAGCAAGAAATAGCTCACCAAATGAGGCGTAGGCTGAGATGATATTATTGTTGAGGAAGATGGGTTGTGGGAAATTCCAGCCCGTTGTAACGGCGAGTGCGTGGAGAGACTTGGCTGCGTCGAGTGATCTGAATCTTTGGAATTCTTGAAGAAGGAGAACGAGACTTTGGTGATGGAATTCTCCATTGATTTGCTGAGGAGTGGATGTATGTTGAGAATGAAAATGCTGAACGGGGACTACGAAGAGAACTAGTGGAGGAGGAGAAAGGTTTTTGGGTAAGTTGAAGAGTAGCTGAACAGACCTTGACGAAGCCGCCTTTCTCATGCAGACTGGGTGGCCAATAATTGGCTGTTAAAAATATATCCAAGCCTAATTTGTTAATAAAACTAGAGCATAATTTGTTAAAAAGCTAAAGCACGCGTTGGTCCTTTGAATTTCAGAGTGAGAGAAGCAGAGAAGGTAGTGAGAGAAAATGCGGTTCGAATATCAAAAAGGGAGAGAGTAAATGTGGTTTGAAATTTCAGTGTGATGGACCCGTATTGAAAATGATCCTTTGAGTTTCTGAAACAAAAACTTAAAAGTTCCATTCACTCTAGGATTACAAGGTAGTGAGAGAAAAAATGATAGAATATCAAAAAGGAGAGAGTGAATGTGGTTGAAACTATTCATTCTCTAACCTCCAATCATAGAGGGAAAAGAAATTACTCCTATTTCCTTTTTCTTTGGTTGTACGCAACAAATTTAGTTTACTAAAAAAAGAAGTGTAATTTTTTTTAATAAAAACAAAATATTTTTGTGTATAATCTTTTGTATTTCTTCACACAAATTTAAGGAATTAATATAGATCTTTTATTTAGTAAAACAAAATTAAAAATAACACGAAAGTATTTTATTTTAATTCAAAAATTGCCTAATTTTGCATTATAGCCTCAAATGATAGGAGGGAGTTAAATTCACACATTTGTATAGGCACCATCACTAAATGTGTGGCTATATAAGCCCGTGGCGCTCCACATGACGGTGCTCAAAGCACCGAATAATCAACATTAGCCTTTGTTGTAACTGACTAATAAATTTTCTTTTTATTTTGTTACCAAATTTGTCCTTTGGTTTCGGGTAAGCCTAAAGTTAAATTAGGAAGTTAGGAAGTTGACTATGCTCAAAGCACCAAATAATCAACATTAGCCTTTGTTGTAACTAACTAATAAATTTTCTTTTTATTTTGTTACCAAATTTGTCCTTTGGTTTCGGGTAAGCCTAAAGTTAAATTACTCAATAATTAAGCTACTAACAATTATCCATAAAATATCTGATGGAAAGATGGAACCCAAAGAAGAAGTGTTATATCCTATCCATCATATAAAGCCATTGTTGGTTTGATTAAGTTGCTTGGGACATTAACATGACCCATACGATGCTGACCCAAACCTCCTGTGGATTTTTCTCTAGTGACATGAGACCAACATATCATATGTATTCGTTTGTGCTCAGGGGAAGACCTCCAAAGGAAGTTCCTACTCAACTGATTGATCTTGTTAGAGCATCCCTAATGGGATAATCAAAACATCCAAATAATCAAAGTTAGCAATGTTTATCCAAAAATTGGCTCACATTGGCATAATCGAAGTTAACAACCTTTTAGCCAATAATCAAATTTTGGCATTTGGATAATCAAAAGTAACAACATTTCTCAATAACCAAATTTTGGGGATCACACCCTATTTATAAGTCTTTTTAATCTTTACCAATATTTTTAATAATCAAATCTTTATAAATCTTTTTAATATTTACTTTTTTTTTTTTATCTTTTCCAAACTTTCTCTCAAAAATTTTAAATTACCAATTTCTAATCTTTACCAAAATATGTTCAAGATTTGTCTCATTTTAAAGGTATTGTGAATATCCTTTAAATGGTATACTAATATTATAAAAAGTATATGTACAAATTTAAAGTTGTGCCCATTTTATTATGACAAGGAATAGCTTCTTCAAGAGCTGGCCTGGCCTGGCAGCCCCACATATTTGGGTGCTCTATAGGGATGACAATAGGTCACTAGGTCAGTTCGGTTCAGATATTGCCATATCCGAACTCATTATCTGAACCAAGATGGGTACCCAAAATCGAACCGAAATCCGAACGGGTAGAGGAAATTGAAACTATAACTGAACCAATCGGGGATCGGTTCTGTTCGGGTACTCCCCGTTAAATTAAAAAACAAAATAAAAACGAAATAATTATGAATGAAATTCAAATATGAAAATCAGTTAAACTAGAAATGCTACAGATTTGTCAATTAAAAAGGTATGCAGCTATGTATCTAGATATTTTAAATGCAAAACTAATATACATCTAAGTAAAAATTCAATGTATTGAAGTTATACACAGGCTAAATTTCTACATATGAAGGGTAATTTTGTAATTACACATATCCGGTTCGGTTAGGTTCAGTTTGGGGAACAGTTCGGTTATCAGCTCAAACCAGAACCGAACGAAACCCGTCCGGTTATCTCACATCCCATACCATACCCGCACCCACGGGGATTATTTCGGTTATGGTTTGGGAAAAAAACCCAGTTATAATTCGGGTACCCATCGGTTCGGTCAAGATTGTCATCCCCACTGCTCTAGACCCAATCGTCAAGTGGCGCCCTATATATTTTTACAATTATTACAAAATAATAATCAATAATGGAATCATTTGTCTATATAATTACTTAGTTTGTGTCGTTGAACAATAAACATGCTTTGGTTCATGCGGCATCAGTAGTGGAATTATTTGTCTATATAATTATTTTAGTTCATGTTGAACAATAAACATGCTTTGATTCCTGCGACATAGAAGTCTCACAGGACAAGATTCGAACTTAGACAAAAATATTGGAATACGTGTTGGGGTGCAGACAACCTCCCCACCGGGGGTGTGGGGGTGGAGTGTGACCTTAGGAGCACACTGGATGGTAGCAAAAACGATATTTTTGGACTTTGGTGTGTAATTTCGGTCATATGGCCCGATCTATTTATTTTGTAGTTTGCTAATAATTAGGGTTATCAGTTTTCAGAGAAAAACAGAGAGAGGCGAGAGAGAGCGCACATCTCAGAGAGATTGCGAGAAAACTTGTACTCTTATTTTCAATTTCATGGTGGACTGGTGTAGCTCCCGTGGTTTTTCTTCACGTTGAGGTTTTCCACGTATATCTTGTGTCTCGTTTCTTTTCCGTTTTTCCTATTACGCATATCTATTTGTGTTTCGAAATCCTAACAATACAATCACCTTACCATTGTGCCAAGAAGAGTGTATATATATATATATACAACAAATATCCAATAAGGGCTCCCTTACTTTTTACGGTGAGGGACTTTTTTGTTCGGGATCAAATTTCGACGATCCGAACCGTTAGATGTGTTTATAATGTTTTCTTAAGGTTCAACGCGAGGATTTGTCCAAAAAAATACCCGGAAGGGTTTGATCCGAGCAGTTTTCGATTCGAAAAAAATGTATATGTATGTTTTTATCGAAAATTGCTCGGATCAAGCTCTTCCGGGTAATTTTTTTTGATGAATCCTCGCGTTGGACCTTAAAAACATGTTTTAAACACATCTAACGGTTCGAATCGTCGAAATTTGATCCCGAACAAAAAGTCTCTCACCGTAGAAAGTAAGGAAGCCCTTACTAATATGCTTTATAAAAACTTATATTTATAAATATTCTTTATCGGTGTCCCTTTTTTAGCCCAAAATCGGAGGCCTCGAGGCTAGGTCTAGGCTTGTTCAAGAGCGCGATGGGCAATGGTTGTAAGATGATAAACACTCTTTTTGTACCAGAAGTTAGGCATAAACTCTCGGTGTGCGTATGTGAATACATAAGATGGAAGTGGATAGTTGAGTTCGACTGACTTTACTATTTTCCTAGACAATTAATTTATGTTATAAAAAAGTACTAGTTGCAAAAATTTGTTTCTTATCGGGACTTTACTTTTGTGACACAGCTTCAAAAATTCGTGCACACTAATTAGTTTTCTCTATTTCTATATTAGATTAGAGGTTATGGAGATGGCTACAATACACACTCATTAAAGGTGTGCATCATATGCACCTATTTTATGGTCCAATTGTTTCACCTCATTAGTAATTGTAACATTTTTTAGTTTTTCATAACTTTTCAGCAATATGATTCGTAACATTTTGGTGTGTCTCGAAACTTTTATAAAAAAAAAAATAATAATAAATCATAACTTTTATAAAAAAAGATTGTAACTTTTGTAGGAATGTGTATGATATACACTCAAATAAGAAGTGTGTATTGTAGCATTTTCCGTGAGTTATTACGAAGTTGAGACGTATTTTTACGTGTTATATAATGACGCATGTGCACATGAAAGTTTCCCCCCCAGATTCCCCCAAGTAGAATACTGAAAATTAATTGATAGAACGCAATTTACTACTTATTTTATATATTATTGCATAATGACTTTTCGTAAGGAGGGATATGGTTGTGACAAGTGGCATGAAGTAATTGGATTGTGATTGAGGTTTTCAAGCAACACATGTGAGATTCGATTATACATGTCCTAAAAAATCATTTTTGAATTTCAAATCCAAAAATCTCAATCTTTCCCAATTTTTTTTTTTTTTTGACACGGAAATGAGAAGATTATATTAATGAATGCCCAACGACACTTACAAAAACGGAATTCATTACAAAGATCTTGGATAAAGCCAAACTAATCATCTTAATAGAGAACAAGAAACGCACAAGGCAATCGATGTGTTTCACCCTAACCCAGACATGGTCTGACGCAAACAGCGGCACTTACAAGATTCATACCTAGAATCAGCATCTCTGAAGAGACTTAGTGCTAGTTAAAGATAAAAGACAAAGAATACCCAGACGATTGGATGGACTCCAACCAAACATGCTCGCACCAATGAACTCCCAAAACTACAGATCTTCAAAGCCACCACGAGTTGCTCTGCCAGTGATATCATGTCGGGTAAGAACACTGGTGGCACAGATACCATTGTAAAGCAACCACGCCTGAAAGTACCCGATCTGTAGACGAAAATTCGTCCAAAAACGAAACTAACAACTCTCACAAAGCGAGAGACATAACCCTCTCAGATCAGACGATAAGTCGTTGATCCGGAGAGACAAAAGAAAAAGAAAGAACGAACGAAGAAAATAAATAGTACCACGACCCTCCCCTCCCACCACCATGGGTATTGAAACACTGGGGGGGAGGGGAAGGAGGAAAAGTAATGTTAGTGGTGGCTAGGGTTTTTGGAGAGAGAGAGAGAGAGAGAGAGAGAATCTTTCCCAATTCAAACACTTCAATTTATTTCCATAATGGAAGCTAAAGTTGTCTAATAAAATTGAAAGTTCAAATTTAAAAATCTTTATAAACTACCAATCAGTCGTGATTTGTGGTTTCAAAAAAATAAAAAATAAAGGTAAGATTTTTTCCTTTGGATACTATCATTTCTAAAATCATTAAGTCTATACAAATACTTGAGTGAAACTGCAAACCAGAAATGTTCTTAACTTTTAGTATGACGTTAGTTTTTATCCTTTATAGGTGTGTAGCTCGAGCCTCGAGTACATCTTCATTGCTTTTCGTATGCGATCGGTTAGTTCCCTTACTTTTTATGCGTCAACAATCGTGCTTAAATTTTTGGATTTCACAATGGAAGGCATTGGGAATTTCATAATGACAATTTTAATTGTTGATTAAGTTTCAAATATATTTGTTTTACTTTTCTTGAGTTTTAGTAGATGTGATGAATGATTATAAGTTTTGACAATTTACACTAATAAGTCGAAATTTTTGAGATATAATTTTTTTTTTGCGTGTGCACTTGTGTTGCAAAATTCAAAACCATGGATAATTTTTTTTAGTGTGTGCACTTGATTTTTTTTTTTTTGACATTTTTTTCTTTTGGTTTTGACTAATTAACTATCAGTAATTATGGAAGATGACAGACTCAGCAAATTGTAAGTTTTCTACACATTTCTGTTTTCATAGTTTTTCTCACGCACATATATAGAAATAAAAGTTTCCCCTCCTATTTGTATTCACTATAAAAAAAATTATAGGTTATGTTTTGGCAAGAAATTTTTTTTTTCTTCAATCTACTTCTAATGTATTTTCTCTTTAATCATCATGTGCATATCACATTAGTATGGGTATTTCGCAAGAATAATTTTGCTTAAGACTTGAGAATTATGGCTGGCGAATGCATTTTCTTTTTAATCATCATGTGCGCATAGCACATTAGCACAACTATTCTGCTACAATAATTTGGCTTAAGACTTGAAAATTATGGCTAAAATGTAGGTATGTGTAATTTTTAGGTAGCAATAATTTTCAAGTATCGCTACAGTGGTTCTCTGATGCCATGCATTGCACGGGGTTTCTGCAAACGCTAGGCAATTAACTATTCTATGAAGTTGCTCCATGGAGTAATTTGCATGCTCAATGATGTTAATCTAAGTTAACTTTTATACTTTTATACTTCTCCTAATTTTTTCAAGGTGTTTAACCAATTATTTTGTTGAAAAGTCACACATATAGATTATGATTTTAGAGGAGAATCAATCACCATGGAAAATTAGAGTCAAGAGGAGCACATAGAAAATGAAATTGTTATACTTTATTTATTTATTTTTTTATCTAAGTGATCCAATAATTAAATAAACTTTGTGCTTGAGAGTACAATTTTTTAGCTAATCAAAAAAGAAAAAACACATCATTTATTTCGTGTCTCCGTGCATAGCACGGGTTTATGCTAATATCTTTATATAGGAAAATGCTTGTTTAGGTTTAAAAAGTGTAAAGAATATATATTGGAGTATGAGAAAGTTTATTAAAAAATGTAAAAATTGTGTTGAAATTTTCTTTTTTTTGTCATTGTATTAGCTTACCGACATTCGAATTATCAACTAGGCCTATACAAATTTATCGGACGGCAATCGACCAACCCAATAAAATATCCCTGTCCATTGACATACCCGAGCTAGCCCATCCGACGGTCGAATAAATGAATAAATAATCGTAGGGGCCACTTCTAGTCCGGACTTGCGGACCCCTATGAGTCGCGCATTTTTAATATACGATTTTTGCGAAAAACTGTTTGGATCGAGCCATTCTCGGTATTTTTTTTGAAGATTTCCCGCGTGAACCCTTGAAAACACCTTTTAAACACATTGGACGGTTCGGATTTCCCAAAAAAAAGAAATTTACGTAAAAAAATTACATATTTTCTTAAATCCGAGATGTCTTTATTAGAAAATTTGTAATTAATCGTAACCTTACATTTTTTCTTAAATCCGGGAGGTCCTTATTAGAAAATTTGTAATTAATCATAACCTCCACGGATCGATCCGATCCGATCCGCTCATAGCGGATTATGGTTTTTAAGATCCGGAACCGAACCGAACATTCACGGATCGGTTACGGATCGGATCGGATCGAGTCGGATCGAGCGTATTTGACAGATTAAAGAAGGATTATTGAGCGGATCGGATCCGATCCGATCCGGATCCGGATCCGTCAGATAGGAAATTCTCGATCCGGAACCGAACCGAACATTCACGGATGGATCAACGGATGGTTCGGATCGATTCGGATTGTCGTGGCGGTCCTGGATCATTTAATCTTAGCTTAATCAGTGAAGAGACATGGACCATTGGGAATAGGCCGAAATTTCACGAACACTTTACGTGGCAGTACCACGTCGTATTGGTTACAGAATGGAACTTTCCTTTTGTTGAAAATAGAGAAAAGAATATGGGAAAATTACCTGAGCCTCCCCTGAGGTTTGGCTTTAATACAAATTTCCGCTTACATTGAAAAATAATAACCCTAGGAAGCCCCATTTTCAGAACTTGTGCAATTACAGATTTTTAATAGAGTGCTTAGAAAGACTCTTTGACCCTCAATCACTTATGAAAATTTACACATCCATCTCTTCTTCATCCTGTTTCTCTCTCCCCTTAAAAAGTCGCACAATCAACTTACGTTTTGATGTCTTTTAAGTATATTTTCATAATTTCTTCTTCTTTTCTTGTTTGTGTTTTTTTACAATTTTTTGACTTTGACTTGACGAGATTTCTAAAAGAAGGAAACAAACAAATCAAAATCTCAAAAATAGTTTATCCATGACAAAAATAATAAGTCAAAACTTGGTCTATATTCTTTAATTTTGTTTATTACTCTGGTGGAGACAAAGTTATAGCTCTTAAAATGTTAATTAGAAGCAAAAAATAAAATCAAAATTTGAACTAACCTAATTATATTTTAAGATCATGACTCATTTTTATGAACAGAAAAAATAAATAAACACTTAACCAAAACCATAATTTTTTTTTAACAGAAACACAATAACATAAACTAGTCCCACTTCCCTGTGTGATAAAAACATGCAGAGAGAGAGAGAGAGAGAGAGAGTGTTGAGGTGAGCAGATATAGTTTGTGAAACGTGAGGGGGGATTCTGTAAAAACATGCAGAGAGAAAGAGAGTTTAGAGAGAGAAAGTTTGAGTTTGACTAATAATTTTATTTTTGAAACGTGAGGGAAACCACAACAAATCGGAAAACTAACAAATCGAAAAAAAAAATTGAATGAAACAAAACCAAAAACCGGGGATGTCAGTCTAAACCTCGGGGGATGTCAGTGTAATTTACTCCGAGAATACTGTAGAAACGAAGATCCATCACTGTCGCTTCGGATGGAAGACGTAGAACGTGTCCTCCTCCTGTCATTTATCCTTCGTCACCAAATATACGATTTTTTAACAATACAAATACACCCAGATACAACGCAGGCCGACACACACAGAGAGAGAGAGAGAGAGAGAGAGAGAGAGAGAACAACACACTAGACCACACCTCAGAAGAAAGAATAAGTTTTAGAGAGAGAGAGAGAGAGAGAGAATCAATCATCAATCATGTGCTGCGGAGGAGACGGAGATTGCCGGCCACTGGGGTTCCTATTGGGCCTCCCCTTCGCCTTCCTTGCCTGCCTCATCTCTATCGTCGGCATCATCGTCTGGATCGTCGGGTCAGCCCCTCCCTCCTCTGTCTGTTTCCCCTTTTGCAAATCAATTTGGTTCTTCTAACACACACACACACACACACAAATTGGACTCTCGTACATATAGATCTGTATGGTACGATTAGGGTTTTAATTTCATACGATCGGAATCTAATTGGTTGATTAATAATTCTAGTAATAATTCGGATCATGCAGGTTGTTGTTGACTTGCATATGCCCGTGTTGTCTGTGCGTAACGGTGATCGTTGAGTTGGCATTGGAGCTCATCAAAGCCCCTATTCACGTCATTGAGTGGTTCACTTCTCAGATCCCCTGTTAATTTTCTTCTTTTTGGTCAATGGGTGTTTATTTTTATTTTTACTATCTTTTTGCCTTTTTACTTTCCCATATTTTCAATGTGCCTGCCTATGTCTTTTCTCTGTGTAACTGATTGTACTTCCATCTTTTGATACAGTATATTTTCTCCACTTTGATTATTGGTGTTTAATTCATAGTTTATGCCTTGGTTTTACTTCTGATTCAATTATGGGGGATGCAATTTCTTCTTCCCATTGGTTTCCTTTTTAGGAGAAATAATTCAGTGCCGGGTCTTCGGCTCATCCGGGCCGTCCATCTCTGTTTGGACAGCTCAGGTTTGTTAAGGTAAATTTACACATCAAAATTATAAAAATGCCACCGAACAATCCCCGCAAATCTGGGCCGTTTAGAACACAGATGGAAAGGCCCAAATGAGCCGACGGCATCACGTGGCCTTGCCACCAGGCTCTGAATTTTTTTCCCCTTTTTATGCTGAGTTTCTAGTAAGGTAGTATTTTCGGATTTCTGTGAGTACAATACAAGTTGTTAAATTAACAAGTCATTATCCTTATATATATCAACTAATTTGACAACTTATAGTTCAAGAATATCAAAAATACCGTAGTGCATAGAAACTGGAAACTCACTCTTTGTTTGAGCAT
Organism: Vaccinium myrtillus; assembly: GCA_016920895.1. NCBI lineage: Eukaryota > Viridiplantae > Streptophyta > Magnoliopsida > Ericales > Ericaceae > Vaccinium > Vaccinium myrtillus. The sequence continues at coordinate 14,565,035 of CM029273.1, forward strand.
TGGGCAGCCAAAGAAGGAATTATATGTTGCTAATTCCAATTTAGGTCTAGTTGCATATTGTGAAAAGGCTTGATCGAGTCATGTTTATTTTTAAAAGTGATGAACGGCGAGAGTTTTTTGGAAGGAATTACATGTTGCCAGAGTACAAGTGGCTTGGTGGCTTTAAAAGATTAGGGATCGCCGCGAGGGAATGACGTGCACTGGATAAGCCAGAGGAATCTTCCTAATGGCCAGGTATACGGAGAGATCACGTGTCATCATATTATTAGGGAAATGTCTGCAGTCCAATCCCTATAAATATGGAACACTCACAAATTCTCATATAGATTGATTCATCCCCAAGGCACGAAAATCCTAGAGAGAGAAAGTGACTCTGAACTCTGGAATTAAGGACATTGTTCTTGCTAGTGCTCGCGAACTCATCCTTTCCTTAGAACTGTGACTTAAGGATGATGAGGGTCTAAGGGGAGTGAACTGAGTACTGCTGCCTTCTCTCTCTGTGTGTTTAGCCTAATTCTTTACCCTTTTACACACTCTCTTATTTTTGTTCAACTGTCAGTTATTGTTTACATTTCCTAGTTAAATTTATTTGACTAACCAAGAACCTTTCCTACAAGCTCCAAACAGAGGCACAAACAATACTTGATTTACAAAAGGCATAACAAGTGCAGTTACGACAAATACTCGAGTGCAATTTGGTTCACTCACCTAAAAGTGGTTGAAATTACCCAAACTTTATGGATCTCAAACTACGCCCTACTTTGGTTATCAGAGCCGCTTCATAAAGTTTAGTCAACACCATAGCATGATTTGGTTTCTTCGTAAAAGACAATTATTTTGCATCAAAATTTTAATTTAGATTGTAGACCAAGAGTTGAATCTTTGGATCAAATGCATGTCAGTATTCGTCACAGTTTACTTTTTAAAAGAACAGCTAAACAAATTACTGACAAATTGGAAGGATCTAATTATCAAAGTTGTGCCCATTATGGTCCTTATAGGGAGCGGGGTATCATTTTTTTTTTCTTTTTCATCCGCGAGCAGGTATCGTTGACATTCATACATTTAATTGTGTGTGTATATATATATACACATATATACAGTCTACTTCTTATCAAGGATCTTGCAAGCTTTTAAAATCCGGACCTCCACTTTCCGGACTAAATCTCGACGATCCGAACCGTTCAATGTGTTTAAAAAGTGTTTTACCTATCGCGACAAATCGAAAAAAAAGGGAAGGGCTTGATCGGGAAGAAATTTTCATAAAAACGAACATATACATATTTTATGAAAAATTACCGGATCAAGCCCTTCATTATTTTTTTCTTTGTTGATTTGAGGGTGTTGGACCGAGCTTAAAACACCTTTTAAACACATTGACGATTGTTAGTATCAAATTGCATCGGGATCTATGAGGTGTGGGACGAAGTCCGAATTTTAAGGGTTTGGATAGGAAGTTTAGTGTGTGTGTGTGTGTGTATATATATATACACCGTGATCCGATCAAGGATCCCGGATTGAAGGTTTTTGGGTGTTTTAAAGGTTTTAAAAGATGTTTTTGCATGACAAAGAAATTTTGCATCAACAATTCTTTTTTACGTAATTTTCAATGTAATGTGTTCAAAAGGTGTTTTCCAAGGTCTACGGGAAATTGGAAAACAAATAAAGTTTTGATCAAGCAATTTTTCGCAAAAATTGTATATTTATAGTTTTACGGAAAAATGTTTGGATAAATTCCTTGCATCAGTTTTTATTTTTTTTTTGATGATTTAGCGTTGACCCAAGAAAATCTTTCAACAAACGAATATCGGTATTCATGAAAATTTGATAACAGAACTATGAGTTCCGGACTTAGGATCCGGACTAGATAGGGACTATATATATATAGGGGTGGTTCCGTTGACACAATGAATAACACAACATTTGACACAAATTTTTTTTGTGAACTCCACGCGAATGATCGAAGCCGTTCAATTTATTTAAAATATGTTTTTAAGATTACCTGAAAAAAATCAATTCATTTGAATATCGGTAAGAGCTTGATCAATTCATTTAGTTGATTCCTGTCAGATTTTACAGGATAAATTTGAATGAACCGATCAAGCCTTTACTAATATCTAAATGAGTTGATTTTTTACAGGTAATCTTAAAAACATATTTTGAACAACTTGAACGAGTCCGATTGTAAGCATGGAGCTCCAATTATTCTTGTGTCAAATGTTGTGTTATTCGTTGTGTCCATGGAACCGCCCCGATATATATATAATACTTGTCTCCTACTTTTTATTATTTGGTCAAAGGCCAGATACTTAAGATAGACAAAAAGAAAAAGAAAAAGAAAAGAAACGGAGGCAGCATCAAATTCTTTTTTTATGTATTCTTTGTCTCCTACCTTTTGATTTTATTTTGGGGAGAATATGGACAGGTGTCGGGTGGTTAGAGCATGGGTTAACTTTCTAAAACCATACTACTCCCTCCGTCCCTTTTTAAGTGTTGACAAATCACACTTTAAAATAAAAAAAAGTTAAAAGAAAGTTTGTAGAATTATCATTTTGCATCAAATTCTTTTGAAAAGTTAGTGGGTAAAAAGTTATTTTAAGGGTGAAGGATAATTTTGGAAATGGAGGTTTGATGTGTAAAGAGAAAAAGTTGATGGAAAGGTGTAATGATGATGTTTTTTTAATAAGTTGGATTTACGAAGCAAGACATTTAAAAAGGGACGGAGGGAGTAGTATTTTCACTGCGCTAATGAAAACTATCAATTACCTTTTGATTTTATTTTTGGGAGAATATGGACAAAACTTTTGTATCGGTTTTTTTATGAAGATGTGTTGCAAATTTTTATTATGCAAAATACATGATAGGGCTCATCTAATGAGTCCATTCCGTTTCAAGCCTTCAAAATTAATGAGTCGTCACTCGGTATTTTTGATAATTTTGGTCTATATTTTTAGTAATATTTTAAGTATTCTCTCATAATTCATTACTTTTTTATGTACATTAATTGATTTGGATTTTAACGAAAATAACATTCTCCTACAATTTTACTACACTAATATATATATATGGTAAAGGATCTAATCCGGACTTTTGATTTCCGGACTTTTTATACAAAAAAAATTTTGACGATCCGATCCGTCCAATGTGTTCAAAAGGTGTTTTCAAGGGTCCTAGTGGAAAATCTTCAATAAAAAACACCGGGAAGGGCTTGATCGAAGCAGTTTTTGCAAAAATACGTTTTTGTTGAAAATGATCGGATCAAGCCCTTCCCGGTATTTTTTTGAATATTTTCGCGTGGACCTTGAAAACACTGATTTTTCAACACATTGGACGGATCGGATTTTCCAAAAATAATTTGCAACACAAAAAAACCCCATTTTTTCTTATTCCGGGAGGTGTGGATAGGAAATTTTCCGTATATATATATATAGAAATAAGAAAAAATGGGGTTTTTTGTGTTGCAAATTTTTTTTGGAAAATCCGATCCGTCCAATGTGTTCAGAAGGTGTTTTCAAGAGTCCAAGCGGGAAATCTTCAAAAAAAAATACCGGGAAGGGCTTGATCCAAGCAGATTTCGCAAAAAATGTATATATACAGGGCCGGTCTTAATGTTTGGGTTGCCCAAGTCCGACCTTAGGTTGGTTGCCCACTTACTAATAAGTCATAAAAAATAAAGACGTACAAGTTAAAAAATAAAAATCAAGGTTACATTGCAGTTTTAGCTTGAATTACGTTAAAAAAAATCATATTTTTTAATTATATTATTTTACTTTAGTTTATCCAAAAACTCATTTTAATTGAGATTATAGTCAATCCCTTAATCTCTCATGTGGTGAGGTAGCACAAAGGTAATTTTTTTTTTACCAACTTTAACCTAGAAAATTCCTCTCCGTCAAAGCAGTTGTCGACCCTAACACTTGAGGGGCATGAAGCAAACTCCTCTCCGTTAAAGTAGTTGCCATCCCTAACACTTGAGGGGCATGAAGGAAACTCTCAGTGCTTTTTAAGAGTTGATTTTAAAATAGTTACAAAAAAAAATAATTAAACTCAAAGCATACAACTGTAAAAGGTAAACGCAAAAAGCTAGTATTGTAGAGTTATTTTAACAGAAAATACGGAAGTATTGATAATATAATTTAACTATAATTTCTGTGAAAAAACTAACAAATCGATTTAGCTTGCTCGATTTTTTTCAAGTTTCCACTATTGATATAGTTTTTTTAATGAAATATAAGAACAAATCACTTGTACAATACATTATAGTAGTGTAAGTTAAACGTAAAATTTCTAAAAAAATAATTAAGTAACGCCATTTTCGTAATATTTTTGAATTGGAGGTAGAAGAAATGGATCCCAAAATAACAAAAATATAGGGAAAGCTGAAAGAGTAGTTTTGGCAAGACTAAAGTCAATGCTTTACATATATGCTTTACGCGGGTTTGGGGAAAGAAAAAAAAACCCCGGAAAGCAGGACTGAAGTTAATGCTATTGGGCATCAAGATTCGAACTTGGGTCACGAGGTTGTGGAGGAGGTGATTCACCAGAGTTACCCCTTTGATCCTTTTGGTTTGGTCCGGAGAGGTGGTGAGTTGGGTGGACTTTGCTGGAACCCTAGCTGCTGGCCTGAGAAGAAGACCTGCACACTGAACAACCACGTTAGTGCCAAGGCCGGACGGTGGTTGTCTGGGAAGGCAGTCGACGGTCAAGTAAGTAACCGGAGAAGGTGTAGGGATCCGGGGACCTTATAGTGAGTGAGCTCACTACATGCGTGTAGTGAGCTCTCTCGGTCGTCCAATTCGAGATCAACGATCCGGGTCGTCTTACACTTTAAAAAGTACTTTCACATTTACTTTAACTCCAATTTATCCGGACCGTTAATCTCGAATCGGACGGCCGAGAGAGCTCACTACACGCAAGTAGTGAGCTCACTCACTACAGGGCCCCCAATTCTGAAGGTGTAGTGGACTAAAAAACTTAGAGAGAGGAAGTGCGTTATGAGGGTATTGAATGTGGAGAGAGAGATCCTGAGTGTGGTAGGTGAGTGTTGTACTTATAGGCAAGGTGGGGCGTACCTATCATGCCCCCCGTGTCCCCACACGCTCCATCTTTATCTGACACTCCGTGTGATTTAATAAGAATGTTTTGGGCATACACTATGCTTCGGCTGACGTCACACTTGCTACACCTAGAGGGTCAACCGGTTTGGAAGTACCCCCCGGTCAACCACGTGGTTCTGTAGGCAAAACATGTTGGTGGTTGACTGGCACCATTAATAGCATGTCAGGCACGCCTTGTGCCGAGCCCCTAATAACCCACTGATCACTATGAGGCCGACATCCACCGATATTTGGCTCTTGAGAAGCTCTCGGCATTAAGATTGTTACATATGCCTCGGCATATGTAAGCTCTATCGGCTGCGCTCTCCTTTTTTGGTTGGCACATTAATGACCAAAACACACATTTTTCGGGATTTCTTTTTTCTCTTTTATTTTCCATTTCTTCTAGAGTGTTTGTATAGATAAGGCAAGGAATCATCTTTATTTGTATTACTTTTTGAGTGCGATAGTCGTATAAGGTAGTTTTGAGAACATTGAGAAATTTGTGAAAATTTTGTTTCCATTGAAGACCGAGGATATTGTGAAGTTTTGGGAAGATTACAGTTGGTGAAGATTGAGCTGTTGGTGAAGATTTTGTTTTCGTCAAATATGGCTAGATTGTTATGCTGAAAAAGTCGGAAAGGAATGTGTCAAATTGGAAAGAGATCATAAGAGATGCAGTAGATTATGGGCGACTGTCTGCTCGAGCGGATTCTGATGTTGCTCGAGAATAAGTAGTTGTTTCCTTTCTTTCTTATAAAATATGAAGGCTCTCGGGATCAGTTGATATATCGAGAGAAGCTAATATTTCCTGTGGTGATTTTTACTCTCTTAAACATTTCGGAAGGCAGTGTGTTTATTGCATCTTGAAGAACTTTGGAGGATCATGAAATCCAAGTACTAACCAACCAACTTCAAGAGGTTCATTCCATCAACTTTCATTGTTGAGTTAAAACCCTTTCGTGGAGTTCGAAAGGTATTTCTGGAAGGCTTGAGGATTCAAGAATCGGTGATCATGCAAGGGTACGATGTGCGTGGATTCGACAGGTAGTTCTTAGGACTCGTGGCGAGGATACACGGTCAGGTGATAAGAATACCAGTAATCGTACAATAATTTTAGTGCATGATTCCTTCCCGTGGTTTTTCCCATTTAGGGTTTCCACGTAAATTTTTGTGTCGTGCGTTTACTCATATCTGTGTGTGATCGATTATCTTTGTTTGGGCTAACATTTAATCTTTGCAGTAGTATACAAATTTCAGCATGCGTACTTGTAAACACCTCAATTTGAACTCGTGAAAATCCTTGGCATTCCTGATGATGAAAATGGACCAACAAAACACATTGGAGCTTGAGTAAGTGCTTGGAAACCTCTTCAAAATAAACCCTAGCATGCACCACCTTCTAATACATTCAAAACCCTCATTATCTATATATAATACATCCCAATCCATTTTGAAATGAGGGACATGCGCGCGTTTTACTAAAATGACTTGATTTTTTGACCTCTTGAAGGTAGAATGGTCATGGATTTTGATGTACAAATAATTTTGGGTTCAAACTACTTGGATTAGAAAGTAGACTCAACCACCTTTCCAATACTTCAAAACACGCACAAAACGGAGGGCAGTAGCACCCAGAGCGGCCTCGCGAAGTTTGGTATGCTATGAAGTCTCCCTTTGGGCGCCCAAAGACTTGCTTTAGGCGCCCAAATGGTGCTTTGGGCGCCCAAAGGGGCTTCCAGTGAGCAATTTTCAGCTGGTTTTTTATGAAACCATGAACTCCTCATCTGCATTAGCCCACTTTTTTCACTCAAAACTTCTTCCATCACAGCATCACTCCAAAGATTTGAGTTCAAATTCATTTTCCCTCGTGAACTTACTTTAAACTACCCTTTCTCTCTCTGTAAATACCCCCATTACACCCCATTTTGGAAGATAATCAATCCTTTTGTGTAGCAAGTTGTCACTCTGCCAAAATATACCCAGAAAACTCACCCCAAACCAGAGCTACTCTCCCTCGCCTTTCAAAAGACCACAAACCCACTTGTTTGCCTTCTAAAAACCTAAATAAATACACCTCATTGATCTTACCCACATCAACCACCAAAAATCAAGCTTCTACAACCCAATTGAACCAGATTTCAGTCCACCCAATCCTTTATACCAATCCCAAGCTTGCACCCAAGCATTGAATCAAGCATCCAAGGTAGTTTGTCTACCTAAAAAGTGTTTAAAAGGCTCTCTGAGGGAAACCACCCAGTTTTTACCAGTTATTGGCACTAGATAAAGACTTGGGAAGGTCACAAGTGCAACAAAAGAGCCTAAGGCTCTGCACCCAAACCAACTTTGGGTGCCCAAAGCTCCCCCCTTTGGGCGCCCAAATTTTCTCTCTTTTATTGCTTGTTTTTGCTACAAAACAGTTTACTGTTAGTTTAAAATCATTTAAAATATGATTTGGGGGTTGGAAGGCAGATTTCATGGTCCTGATATTCTTTAAAGTGAGTTTTAAAGATGATTTGAAGGCTAAATCATGATTTAAAGGGGATTCTTAAGCTAAACACGTATTATGTGGGAGTTTTCAATGGTTTTATGCATGATGTGAAGTAAGGCAGAAGATGGATGAGGGTTTTCAAGGGAGCCCAACCCAGAGAGATCTGGGCACCCAAAGAGTCATTCTTTGGGCTCATTTAGATAAGCCTCATTCATCTTTCTCTCAAGTTCAAAATCAGTTTGTTGGTATTTATAAGCATAAAGAACTTAATTTCATGCAAGAAATCAGCTTAAATCATCTTTGATTGACCTTTGAATATGTTAAAACTATGGTTTTCAAGTTTGGTTCATCTTTTAAACTTGATTTTTGGGAGATCTGAGTTACAGAAGTTTGTACATCATTTTAAGTATGTCTAAAGAAGAAACAAAGGTTAAAAGATGGTTTAAGATATGAGCCCAAAGCATTTTTGGGCACCCAAACCAGCTACTTCAGGCGCCTAAACCTGCTTTGGGCGCCTAAACCTGGTTTGGGCTCCCAAAGAGCAACCAGGGGTCTGTATTGTTCTCATGTAAGGGTGTTTGAGAATTATTTTGGGGCTTTATTCATTATTCCGTCATGTTTACTTGTTATTCTTCATATCATTCTTCAACATCATACATTCATAACACGTATCACAAGCGTCCACGGCTTCCATTATGGTATTATGATAATGTTTATGTGCTCCCCTTTTGTTTCATGGATAAAGTCTATTTAAGCAATGTTTTTGTAATCCTTTAAATATTTAGTAGAGACCGGACATTGTGCAGGACGAGAGGAGTGTCTTAAACACCTTCCCCTCTCGTAACGTAGCTCCCGAACCCGAGTAATCTTGGTAACAATGGACCGGTAAAAGCCTTTTTCAAATCAAGGGAAAAAGAGTCATTTTCGATCCGGTTTCTCGAGTATAATCCTTAAACCTGAGTGGCGACTCCAAAAATCGAAATCGTTTTCATAATCTTGAAATTTCGCGGGGTGTCCACACTACTGGATCCATCGATCCGAGCTGTAAACTCCCTGGGGCCTTCCCGTGAATGCTTTGCCGAGGGCCATACACCCGAGACCACCCTCCGGGCGGCGGGACATAACTTCTTTTTGATAGTCGTCTAGATTTGTACCGAGCTTCACAACGCCGAAGGCACATTAAGTTCGGCGAGGTTGAGCCTGTCTGAACTGCATTTGCTTTTGTCACTTTTGTACAAGTGACCCAATGTTCCTTCACCTCTCCAAGTGATAGGGGTGAGCCCTATGGACGCTCATGGACCTGGCCGTTACAGGTTGCATAGAAAAACTCGCGTCCACCCCACCAAATACAACTTCCACAGTTTTTTTGGGAACTTTTTTTATATTTATATACAAAACCTTAGTTCCTTTTTTTTCTTCTTGGTTGCCCCAGCCCGGGGGTTGCCCAAGCCCGGAGTCTTGCGGGACTTACCCCAGGCCCGGCTCTGTTTGTAAGTAGTAATGTCTAAGCATTCTCTAATATTGTTCTTTCTTCCAATTAGCATGAGTAATAGAGACTTTATTTATATGAAAAGAATTACTAGATTAAACTGCAAATACAACCTGTAGAGACTCCAATTTGGGCCTCTCGAATACTCGGACCATAGCCCGTCGGCCTTCTCGATGATGAAGATAAGCCAGTAATTACTATGAAATTGATCTTGAAATGCACCCAAAGGTTTCATTCAAAGCCCAAACCACTAGGACAAGCCCAAAACACCTCCAATTATCAAGGGCCCCTAGTTGAATTTAGGCGCCCTAATTCAACTTGGGCGCCCAAGTTCCCCTGGAATTATAGCCATGCAGGGCATCTGCAGAGGAATCACATAATGGTGCTTCTCTGCAGACTTTCTGCGGGAATTCTGGGAAAATGTTTCTTCTTACCTGTTTCAAGTGTTTGGACCCTTTGAACCCTTTTTTCAAGTCTATAAATAGCCCCTCAATGCTAAAAAACGTGAGATACTACCCCCTTGTTATAGACTACTTTCTTACTGTTACTCTCTTCCCCTTTCTTGTTGCCACTGCTCTCCCATATCACTCTTCTAATTTTCCATCAAAATTCCATAAAAAAATCCTCCAAGAATAGTCCAAATCCAGAAAATTGTCTCAAAAACCTTAAGCCTCTGTGTAACCAAGTATATTCCATACTCTAAATGAGTTCTAAACCTAGCAAACACCCATAGCCTTCCCATCATTTGCAAGTTAAAGTTTAAATGGTGCATTTTCAAGAATAATTTCAAGGTAAGATGTAAACTGGATCCTGGGGGAAGTTCCTCAAGAATACATCCCAATGCTACATACTGGAAATGTAACAAAAAAGGAACAAAATTAGTTTTAATAAAAAATTACGAAATTTTTCTCATTTTTGAACAACCTGGGCACCCAAGTTATTTGTAAATTAGGGCACCCAGGTTCAAAATTTTCATCATTTTCATCATTTTTGTTTTAAATAGCTAAATCATGTCTCAAGTTAAAACAGGTTCAAAATTTATTACTTGCTGTTCTTTTAAATGATTTCATGGTTGCCCTAATTTGTTTTCCCAATTTTAGGTATTTTCTTTTAAATATTTTTTTTTTTGAAGAAGTAATAACCTCCCTTTTTCAAATCACGGATTTTAAATTAAAAATCATTCCAAAACCATTCAAAATGATTTTGTAAGAGACATTATCAGAATCAAACAATTGGGAACACAAATTTTAGTAATTAACTAGAACTAGGGCGCCCAAGTTCCCTATTAATTAGGGTGCCCAAGTTCTCTATTGGTAAAAGTAAATTCAGATAATCGCGAATTTATATTATTTTGTTGCATTTTATTGTTTAGCATCATCATTTTATGCATTTTATTTGTCTGATTATTGAATGGAATTCCATGATAAAATATTTTGTAAAAATCCCATGAATGTTAAAAATAGAGACCGATCTCGTATCGGGCGAGAGGGGTGCCGTAAAACCCTTCCCCTCTCGTAACCTGGCTCCGAACCCAAGAATCATTTTTAAAATGACCAAAGGTTTTTCAAAATATAGCACGGAAGTGACAATTTTTCAAAAATGGTTTCTCAGGTAATTTTCCGCACACCTGGGTGGTGACTCCTAAAAACAAATCGAATTTTCAAATCGGTAAAGTCGAGAGCCCCGTGGCAGCGTGCACACAACCACATAAGAAAAGTCCAACTCACAACCAAATCATACAAACAAGCTAAAAAAACTACAACTCACTTTTGGCAAGGATGACTCTCTGACCTTTAACTATAGAGTATAGAAGAATGTTCAACTGGCTTCACCTAGTTGGAGGGAGCCTTATTGTCCACCCTTCATCATTCTTGCCCAAAAGATAGCAATAATTTACAATTCCAGGAAATAATCTTGTTATTACGTAGTTAAATGGAAATTGAGAGAAAAATTTCCTATCATCAAAACATGAATGATACATCTTCTCAATAAGCTAAAACAACGTTACCAATTCCCTGTTATGTATTCAACTGATGAGAGCTGCGTAGAGGAGCTGGTTCCACGTATCGGGCACCCCGGGAAGGCACCAGTGGCTGCAATCCTTACCAGTGTGCTGTCCACTGTAAATGGTTGGGTGAGCGTCCTTGCGGTATTGTGAGAGGGTCGTCACGTCGAGCAAGTAAACCGGTTTCTTAGTCCGGCTCAAGACCTTGTTTACAACTGCTGTAGCCAAAGGTACGCCTGCAGGGTAATTTGTGCCGAAGAATGGTTGCTCCTCCCCGTAACACGACTTTGATGGTTCATTCCAATCTTTCCCTCTGGTTTCAAAAACATGTAAATCATGAAATCATATAGAACTATACTAAATGTAGATTTTTTATGACGTGTCTCGTATTTGTTAGTGATCTCAAAGTTTTTCACATGACAGATTTGACAGGTACAAACAAAAAGTACGGGAAAAGTCTAAGTACCCAGAAAATATATCCAAAATTTGAAATCAGTGGGCGGGATTCAAGTAGCCACTGATTTCAAATTCTAAGTAAATTTCGGTTGCTTTTCCTAGGTATGTAACACTGCTGAAGAGTACGAGACAAAACTGTATATTAATACAATGCGAACTACAATTCATGCTCAGTGATCCGAAGATAATTGAAAGAGGAGAAAGGGCTTACTCATAATGGGTAGGGGAAATCCCCTGGAAGAACACTTTGGTTTTGGAAGAGTCAACGTTTTGGTTGACCCATCTGGCCCATGTGGTTAGCCCTTTGTAATAAGCAACCAAACGGTTCATATCCTTGTGCCGTTTGTTCCCTTCTTCAATAAAGTCCCAACTGCAGCAAAATCCCGAAATTACACTTCGGAAATTGGTATAACAAATACTCCCTCCGTCCCAAAAAGAAAAGTTTATACTTTTTTCCTTTTATTGGGGGTACAGTTATGTACTGTTCATGAACAATTGAATTTCCAAAACAAGAGCAATGATTTGGGACGGATGTAGTATGTTATTGTATATCGATATGCTAAAAAATGCAAGAATTAATCATACGGCTGAGTTCTTCCGGTGTGTGTCCACCAGTGCCAGGAGTTAAAAATGAGCATGTCCATGCCTCTCCATGCCTTGCCTTGTCGGATGGAGTCCAATTTCAAAACCCGTGCCCCGTTTACGTTCACGAGATCTACTAGGTACGGTGTGCGATACAGTAATAACTTGACTCCATAATCCTGCATACAAAGTTTACGTACCTTTTTATGACCACAAAGAATGCTACGAATCGTAGACCTTTTAGAGTTCAAATTAAGAACATTAAACACATTAAAAATCAAGTCGATGGTACTTCGATCCACATATTTCAGAATTATTTACCTAAAAACTGGAATTCTTAAATTACATAAAGAAAAAGTCATTTATCTCAAGAAATGTGTCGCGACCATGTGTTTAGCAATTTTGCTAAAGTCTCGCATGGGGAATCTGGTCACACCGTTGGCCAAGGACAGCGCCGACTGCCGATTAAAGATGAAATCTAAAAATAATGGAATCCATTCACACATAATCTCAAATGGCAAAGACCAATCGGGTGACCGCATAATAGGCGCAGAGGACAGGGCATCTCTCAAAGTGACGAAGGCCGTCATGCACGCCGTATCGAAGACAAAAGGGGTGTCCTTGGCAAGGAGGTCGCACAAGGGTTTAGCAATTTTGCTAAAGTCTCGAATGAAACGGCGATAAAAACCCGCGTGTCCTAAAAAAGACCGAACTTGCTTGACAGAAGAGGGGGGTGGAAGCTTCGAGATTAAGTCAACTTTGGCTTTGTCAACTTCAATCCCCCTCTTAGACACTACATGTCCTAACACTATACCCTCTTGAACCATAAAATGGCTCTTCTCCCAACTTAGCACCAAACTTTTCTCCACACAGCGCTCAAGCACCTTGCTTAAGTTGTGGAGACAATCCTCGAAAGAGGTCCCAAAGACCGAAAAGTCGTCCATAAAGACTTCAAGGAATTTTTCCACCATGTCCGAAAATATGGACATCATACACCGCTGAAAGGTAGGTGCATTGCACAACCCAAACGGCATGCGCCGATAGGCAAAAGTGCCAAAGGGACAGTGAATGTTGTTTTCTCTTGATCAACGGGGTCAAGTGCACACGATTGTATCGAGAATAGCCATCCAGAAAACAGTAGTAGCTCTGGCCTGCGAGCCGCTCTAGGATTTGATCAATAAATGGCAATGGGAAGTGATCTTTCCTAGTCATGGAGTTAAGTTTCCGGTAATCGATGCAAACACGCCACCCAGTGGTGAGTCGTGTAGGGACTATCTCTCCTCTCTCATTTCAACCACCAGTGATGCCCGATTTCTTGGGCACCACTTGGGTGGGACTCACCCACTTGCTATCAGCGATGGGGTATATAATACCCGCATCGAGGAGTTTCACTACCTCCTTCATCACCACCTCCTTCATGTTAGGTTCAACCTCCGCCTGCATCTCACGTGAGGGCTTAGCATTCTCTTCGCAATTTATGCGATGCATGCACACGGAGGATCAATACCCTTCAAATCCGCCACTGAGACCACCCAATGGCACCCTTGTGCTCTTTAAGCACCGTAACAAGTTGACCCTCCTGTATAGCAGAAAGGTCAGACGCTATAATAACCGGAAGGGTATCACCGGCACCCAAAAACACATACTTAAGATTAGCCGGGAGTGGCTTAAGCTCAAGCTTCGGGGGAACCTCTAGAGATGGAGGGGTCCGACTAGGGGCTTCGAGAGGGAAAGCAAAGGTTCAAATTAGTGGTGCCCACCTTGGCGGTGAACTATCAAGCAATAAATTCACCTCCGCAATGGATTGGTCAATATCAAACTCCTCATACCCAAAATGTGCCAAACATGCGGCCAACGGTCGTCGGTCGTAATGTAAGGCATGGCTTCCTCAACTAAGTCCTCGATAACATCAATCGAAAAGCATACAAAAGTCTTCCTCCACTTGAGGTTGTTTCGCGCTATTATAGACATTAAGCTTAAGGGTCATATTACCGAACGTGACCTCCATCTCTCCACTCCTCACATGTATGTTAGCATTGGCCGTCGCTAAGAATGGACGGCCAAGTATGTTTGTGTTCTTTTGTCGAGGGTTTTGGGGTTCGTGTCAAGGACTATAAAATCAGGAAGTAGAAATCATTGACCTTGACAAGAACGTCCTCAACTATACCACGCGGTACCTTTACGGATCTGTCAGCCAATTGTAAGACTACCGTCGTGGGTTTTAACTCTCCAAGTCCCAACCGCTTTACATCGAGTAAGGGATCAAATTAACACTAGCCCCTAAGTCTAACAAAGCGCGCTCTATGACATGACTACCAATGATAATGGCAATGGTAGGCGTGCCCGGATCTTGCATCTTGGGGGGAGTGTTGGATTGAAAAACTGAGCTTACTTGCTCGGTGAGAAGGACCTTTTTGGACACATTTGTCCGAGATTTCCGCTTATGAGTGCAGAGATCCTTTAGGAACTTGGCGTAATTTGGGATTTGTTTTATGGCATCGAGGAGGGGTATGTTGATATCCACACGTTTGAATATCTCCAGAGTATCCTCCATAGAGGTCGGCTTCTTTGCATAGGGAGATGGCCCATTTAGAGCAGCGGGGAAAGGGGCTCTAGGCACGTAGGATGGTGCCTTGGAGCCTATGGTCGTGGTGGTGGGTGGTGAAGTAGTGGTTGGAGGGGTTGCCTCCTTGCTATGTGAATTCCCCTCCCCGGAATCAGATGGGGATGAGGGAGCTTGGTGCTCCTTGCTTTGTGGCTTCTCTGGTCGGGTTTCGACCTCTTTCTTATTACGAAGGGACATGAGAACATTCGCCTGTTGGAAGTTACCAGTCCCTTGATTACCCTCACACTGGTTCTGACCTCTCGGGTTCTGAACTGGCTGACTAGGCAACCTGCCCTCCTCTCTGCGGTTCATCGTGTTGGCCAATTGGCCTAGTTGCGCCTCCATTCGTGCAATGGATTGTGTATGAGAATTCACCTGCTGTTGGGTAGCAGTCATCATCTCAAAAGCTTTTAAAAACTTATCCTCGAAGGAAGGGTCCCTCGAGGACTCTGGGTTGGCGCTCGATGAGGGGATGGCTGCTCCGATGGCTTCATAACGATAGGCCGCAGGATTATACGGTGTGGACCATGGCCTAGAGAGAGAGGGGAGGGGGCATTGTCTTGTGGTTGTCGCCACGACAAATTAGGATGGTTCCTAAGACCGGGTGGTAGATGTTATTAGAGGATCACCCGGTTTAGGATAACTCAGTGACGTTAGAATACCCCTGAAGGGACGTGAACTTGCTCTTCCGCAAAACGTGGAAACCGGGTCTCTCATGGGACACTCCGTAACATAATGGGCTGGACTAGCACATAGAGAGCAAGCCTCCCTAAAAGTAGGAGGAGGCGGGGTGGAAGTCGAGCCCAAACTCAAAAATTGGTCAAGTTTCTCAGCGAGAGAGTCAACCTTAAGCGCGAGGTGGTCAGAGGGGCTAACCTCATACAGACCCCGTGGCTTTGAAGAACTGGCCGCGGTGGGTGCCCTATCACTATGACGGTAAGTGACTGTGGTCTGAGGGGAGGTATCACTCATTGTCTCAAAGAGTTCCCATGCCGATTGCTCATTCTTGTTCATTAATGAGCCTCCACATGAGGCATCAACCATCATCCTATAATGAGAATTCAACCCATCGTAAAAACATTGCACCAACTGCCACTGTGGAATGTCGTGGTGCGGGCACTTCCTAATGACGTTACCATACCTCTCCCAAGCCTCGTGAAGAGGCTCATTGTCATTTTGTCGGAACGAAGTAATCAGTCTCCGATAATGAACTGTTTTGCCTATGGAGAAGTATTTTTTAAGGAACGCATCCTTAAGTTGATCCCAGCTAGTGATCGAGTTCGCGGGTAAAGTACTGAACCAATGTTTGGCATTCTCTCTCAGTGAAAATTGGAACAAGATTAACCTAAGCACCTCAATAGGAAAATTATGAATTTTAAGTGTGGAGCTTATGGTTATGAACTCGTCAATATGCTGATAGGGATCCTCTTTAGTGAGCCCGTGAAAGTTGGGCAACGCATTCAATATGCTAGTTTTAATCTCATAGTGGGTTGCCGTGAACGGTGGCAACTGGATGCATGATGGTGCGGCATAGGATGATGACAAAAAGTGTGTGTGAAGAGGGGCAAGGGCCGCGGCAGCGCCACCTGGCGGGTTAGCGCCACCTGGCGGATTAACGCCATTCTCAATATCCCCCATTGAAAGTAAATCAGTCTCACTCTTAACCCTACATCTCTTTTCTAAATGGGCCATCTCTGAAGCTCGCAGCAACCATGGTCCGGACGGGGAAAAGGGTGGTCCGGACCATGATACCAAAATTTTGCCATTTGGTCACTCGACGCTTCTAGACCCCTCCAAAGCATGTTTCCACGTCATTGGGCACTCGGCACCTGTAACACCATTAACCAACAAATGCTAATCAAATAACAACCTAATTTGCCTAACAAAGTATAAGTTAACGAGGTTCAATGGGTGCTTTTCGGCACCTATCAGTGACTCGGTGTAACTCAGCGATGGGTGTCCCAGCTAACTCAGTTTGTGTTGGGTTTTTAGTCGATTACTTTATTTTCTGTTTTAGGTGATGTTCTTCGCTTTTGTCTTGTGATTTGCTTTGAGAAGTTACAGATTTCATTTAGGCTCTCAGCGTTTGGATTGAGCCATAGATAGTAACTGTTGATGCTTGGATAGGACCCTATGTATCGACTCTCTTATGGATCTGCGCCTGCTTTGCTGTACGAGTCTTAGAGTCCCATGCTCGTCGTGGTTTTTTGTGGTGTGTTCGTGCCCGAGTCTTAGTAGTTTCGGCTCTTTCCGTATTTGTTTTGAAATCTTGTAAGTGCCGTTTGACTTGGCTTTCGGGTCTTATTAATGAAATGACTTCAAATTCAAAATAAAGGTGTGGGTAAGTGGCTCGGAAACCGGACCTTAAAAAAAAATGAAAAAAGGGTGAGAGCTACGGCTGCACATGGGTTTCCACTTTCCATCTCAAAGTCATCTTTATATTCTGACATCGGCTGTGAAATCTATTGGATTGGATTTTTTTTTTAGATTGATATGAGTACTATTGGGGTATGTGGGGTTCGTTGATTTGGATTCTTTTCTTCTGAAAATCGTGGTCCTGGTTCTGTTTATTCAAAGATAGGAGGACAAAATAGTACTATTTGTTGGTAAAGTACTTTTTTCTTGTCTCCCTCTGCAAAATTTACAAGAGGAGGTAATTTATTTTCTCGCCTCTAAATTGATATTCACACTTTCTTTTTTCTCTTTTAATAAAAGTCTTACGCATAAAATTTTTACTAAAAAAAAAGGAAGTGTGAACGTCAATTTGGAGTATGTAAATCACTCCCCTAACAAGATGAAATTTTTCAGTGCCGGGTAGGTATTGCCCACATGGTACTCGCTCGGCAATCTCAGCCGTCCAAAATGCGATCCAACGGTTCGGAAGAGGAGAGAGAAAAAGAGGGGAGAGAGTGGTTGGCTGAGAGGAGAGAGAGGGAATTAATCTCGGCTGTGCAAAACACTTTTGGACGGCCAAAATCGTGCTCGACATGGCCACGTGGTACCCATTCGGTACCCAAAAAATTTTCCTAACAAGAAAGAAGTGATTTTGACAAATGTGTAAATTTTCCTTCGAGGTTTTAACAAATCTGTTGTCCCCTCGTGTTACAAAATACTCTCCCATTTTAAATGTTTACTTTTCTATTTTTGGATGTCTGAAAATAAGTGTCCATTTTCTATAAATAACCATCAAAATATACAAAATTTTTAATTTTACCCCTAAAAAGTACTCTTTCATTCCTAATTGATTTGACAGTTTTTTTATTTTCATATCATTCTTAAATTGACAATATCTTTCAACATATAATATTTTTCATGATTTTAAATTTTTTTATAATAGAATTAATTGAAATCTATCAAACAAGATCTATATTACATAGTTTTTGAGATCCATATTGAAAAATATAAACAATTTAAATACATTTAATTAAATTTACAGTTTTTATTAAATTTACAATTTTTAAGGTTACTTTTGGAAATTTAGAGTACACATTTTAACTTCTTGAAAAGCTTGATTTCCCGTAAAGGACATTTAAATTGGGACGGATGGAGTATTACTATCCAGATTCTCCCTTTCTATTGCGGCTCAACACACGTGATGCGTATGCAATTTGATTTAGGCAAAATCAAAAAGAGAGAATGTAAGTCATCAATTTTTTTGCTTTATTCTTTGCTTCAGGACATGGGATTGCTGCTGTGCAACACCAAGCACTACAGGGGTTGTGCACTATCTGAGTCATCCGTTACTCGGATGGACGACCCAAATTTCACCTTGACTGCTTTACATCTAAATCATTCGTTGTCGTGCGTGCAAGATAAAAATTGGGCCGTCCATCCGAGTAACAGACTGCTCGGTTGGTGCACGGTACCTGCTGTGCATGGGCTGCACAGCAGCGACCCCGAATCCTTTGCTTCAATCTTCAATTAACCAAGAACACTGAGAAGGAAAGGGCAAGGAAGAGAGAAACTTATGGTGTATAGCAGTTTGTATTCTCATTATCCTCTGCGGAGTTACAAAAGCAAGGGGTTGTTCTAGAAATGAACTTAGGTCAGAAACTGATTTAAGTTGGTTTTTTAAGTAAATTGGTTTTTCACGGTTTTTTATGTGATGTATTGTGAGAGAATGACTTGTCTCGGTACTTGGGAAAAACAGTTTATTGTTAGTGGAACACCCCCTTACTGTGAAGGAATGACTTGTCTCGTAAAATACAATAAGTTAATTTTTTAAGTCATCTTGGGTAGTTTGGGAAAAACAAGTGTGTTACAAGGGTAATTTTGTGACATTTAGAAGGGCAATATGGGTATAGTGAAAATGTGGGCCAGCCCCAGAATTTTGTGCTCACCAACTTGTGTTATAGGCCAAAGCAAACGCGATGTGTGTGTAAGTCAATTTTTGACAAAATTTGCACAATTTTGATAAAACCTGCACAACAATAAATCGAAATTTATACCTTATGATAAAAGAAACTATCTATATATCTTGCGTTTTGCGTGTATCACAAATTGGGGGTTGAGAGACATAAACGACAGCATCGCAAATTGTATTTTATTAGAAGAACTAAAGTGTTGCGTGTGCAAATGTTACTCTTTTCGTCCCAAATTGTTTGTCTACTTTCACTATTTAGGACCTCCTACAAAATTGTTTAAATATTTTAATTTATAGTAATATTTTTTTATATGCAATATGGATTTTGTTTGATTAATCTTAATTAGTTCAATTAAACAAAAAATTTCAAAATTATATATAATATTAAAGATTGTGAGATATAGACAATTTTTTAAGTGCACGTATGTTGAAATTGGACAAACAAATTGGGTTGTTGCGACGAAAGGAGTATTATTATTATTTGGCTAAACTTAATCAAAGAGAAAACCTCTAAAAATCCGAGTTCTAATCTTTTTTTGGTACACTAAAAAATCAGAATTCTAATCATATAATAAGATTGTGTCCCTATGTCAAAAAAAATTAAAATTAAAATTAAAATTTCAACAAAACAGAAGTTATTGGCAAGTTATGGCAGCCAGAGAAAATAAACCTCACATGTTCCTTTTCCAGATGTGCATTTGAGTGCACGATCTGTTGGAAAAGGGAAAGAAATGAGTGTCTATGCCAATATGTTTCTAAGGGAAAACAAATGTTTACTATCTCTAAAAGATTTTGCAAGGAAAGATTTATTTTGAAGTAATGTGTTGAACAATTTCCTACACTAGCAGTTGTTCTTTGATTACTTAAATGAAATGAAACATTTTTCTTTCGCTTAAATTTGGAAACCGCTAGTAGTTAAGTATTCCATGATAAGTTGAAATTTAGTCTAGTTATGTTTCCAGAAGAATTCTTAATGTCATACATGTCCTCAGCCGAATTGTTTAATTGGGATGTGAGCCTAATATTCCATGACTAATAAGTGTCCTTTTTTTAGTTTTCCTAAGAATTCATGTCATTGGATAGGCCATGGAAAATTTTATTGGCTACTGTAAAAATTAATATTATAGTTCGGATCTTGTCAATTTGAATATGCTCTCTTGAGGGACATCAATGTGGGTTTTCCTAGAGTATATATGATGCCTAATCATAGTCTGAGTAATGAGAATTTCAACCATGATAATAATCTGGAATGATTTGTGATCAGTATATGTTAAATTGCTTTTGTACTGAGGTGGTGTATTTTTTCACGTACTTTCTATGAATTTTATTAGTTGATTGGAGTTTTGAAACTTGTGGGGGAAGGTCAAACTTAATTTTATTGTGTAAGTTTCAAAACTTGTAATGTGAATTTATTAAACATTAAAATTTTTAATAAACTGAAAATAATGTTTGGTTAGTACTAGTAATAAGTTCTTATTTTGTGACTCAGAAAGTTAAGTGAATACATTTTATTTATAGAAAGGAAAATTTCCTATATAGTCATTGTGCGAAAATGAAAGTATTAAACTATTATTATAATATTACGTGAGTATTTCTACATTTGCAAATTTTACATTTTTTCTATAATCAAGTCACAATGTTTTAGAGAAATAAGAATAATGAGAACTTATATTTGGAGACTAAATTATAAAGTATACCAATGTTGTGATAGGGGGTTTTTGGATTATGAGTCTTTGTCTTTTTGTTCTTAGCACTATGCATGAGATCTTAAATCACTTGAAAGAATCAGATGGGTTCTTTTGGCGTTCATTAGAGTTTGAAGGACATGACTCTGTCTTTTTCAACCGATATTAGAAACAGAAGGTCGAAGTGGTTTTAGCTCTTTCTGGTTGGTTGATTAATTTGAATGTTATGCTATTAATTGGGTTATTGGGTTTTTAAATGTCACACGTTGCTCGTACCCTTTACAGTTTTCTATGTTTCTCTCTTTCACTACAACAAAAGTCAGATTCTATAGCATGCTAAAAATCCTATAGAAAGTGATATATAACGTTTTAACAAACGCTATGGTAGCCGCCATTATAAAAGGGGTCAGACTTTCAATAGCATTTTTTGCCTGCTATATTTGGCACATCTTCAATAGCATTTGGAATGTTTCCATAGCATTTATTTCCTGCTATTGTTGGCCTTCATTTAACAACATTATTAAAATGCTATTAACTGTAGGTGTTTTGACAGCTTAGGCTTGCTACATAATTTATATTTTCGAACCTTTATGTATCACCATTCATTGCATTCTTTGACTGCTATATAGTACAATATTTTCTACTAAAATTTTGGTGCTTATTCCATGCCTGTAAACCAAATTCAATTCTATACCAATGCTTTCAACGGTAACAAAAAAAAAACATGATAATCCCAAAGATTACACGTTGTTTGGCAATATGTAAACAATATTTCATACAAACCCAAGAAGATCTCATTCTCTGAACATCCAAGCGATTAATTACATATAAGAAAATTAGTTCCTCCAAATCATCTTTCTTTACAAAATGTGAAGTTCAAGCCTTGGTACCAAAATATGAACAAAAAGGCTTCAAAGCATTGCAAAATCATATATCTATATCTTCAGCCAAAATATCATCAAAAGGGCTTCAACCAATTGAGCGCTAACCAGCAGTTGGATATCTTCAACAAAAAGTCATGAAACAATTTCTCCTCTTATCAACCCATAGGCCTGCAAGGTAGATGCAAACATTTCAATTTCAATGAGCCATAAAGTTTCTACTAAATAAAACTTATAGACAAAGATATGAGCCTATGGACTTAAGCCCATTGACTAGATCAACAAATAGATGCTGAATAAGGGAAACATATTTTCCAAGAACCGTCACCGGCCAAGGCATGTCATTTCTTGAACCTGACATTGGTAGCTTCTTTTGGTTGGCATATATGCACTTACTCTATCAAAAGTGTTATTTCACCACAAGTATCAGATTATACTTCTGACAAAGGTTTCAGTTGGGCACATTATAACATGCCACACCAAATGTGCCTAATTTCCCATGTTCCAAACTTCCATACAACAATTAAACTCTAGATATACATATTCCCGTGGACCAGATACTACCAGCAAGTAGCTCAAATACCCGTCGACATGCTTGGCAAGATACATGCAACAAAGGTCCAAACAGCACCGTAAAACATAAGCATTACCATGCTCAAGCTTGATTACAAGTTCTAAAAAAATGATCAAATATAGCTACCAAAAGTTACAAACAGCACCATAAAACATGGGCAATTCGCAGCTCAAGCTTGATTAGATGTTCTAAAAAATGATCAAATATAGCTACAGTAACGTGCTACCAAAAGACATGGGACCAAGGCTTTAGGAAACAGGCCCCTCTCCGCTTGGGCCTCGTTTAAGAGAAAAAGATTTGCCTTGCTGAGTAAAAAATGGATCATCTAGGACATATTTCACCTCTGGCAAATCTATTAATTGCACAATTTTCTCCATTTCTGGCAATAATGTGCTTGGAACAATATGATTAGCATATGAAGAACTTGTTCATGACTGGGATAACAAGAGATTGAATGTAGGACTGGTAAACTACTATTTTCAGATATGGGATTGAAATCGCTGTTGCAACCTGTTTTCCAGATTCATCTTGCTTTCTTGTAACATACTCCTATATTTCTGGGAATTACATACTCGGGTTGTAGAATGTGTACCCATCGTTTGACCAAATAGTTGTTTCCGGTGGCAACCAAAGTTGCGTGTATCCCCTCCCTCCCATCCAAAGTGGAAGCTCAGCTACAGCTCCAAATTTACTAGTCAATTAGCAGTTTCTGAACGATTATGATTCTTGGCAAAGGGTAGATTGCACTGTGTTATGTTTTTTTTCACACATGATTTTGATATATCTTGGACAAAGCGATAAGTTTTACATGAAGAAAGCTGCATAATTCTGTGTTTGAAGGTTTTTTCTATACTTGTGTTCCTAATACATGGCTGGGCGAAGCAATGGCGCAATGGGATTGGACAATGTAATAGTTTAGTATATCGATAGCTTCCTCCTCGAAACCCTCGTTACTAGTGTTTTGCAATTCTACTTTTCCTTTTTCATTCCAGAAATCAAGTCATCTATAAAGTTGCAAAGCTAGGGTGCGAAAACACGCAAACAGGCAAGCCATGCAATAGTAGTTCCACAATCCAATTTAATTGCAGATAAAATGCGGCATAAAATAATGGTAACTTTATTCATTTTCAAATAAATAAAGGTGCATTACCCTGGCGTAGAATCCATAAGAACCTTGTCAGCAGGCCATGCAACAGTAGTTCCTTCAACATCTTCAATGTAAACTGTCCATTTATTCTTCACTTTTGAACCTAGTTTTGGCTGCCTTGCTTTAAAGATCTTGTATCTTAACAACTTTACAGAGGAAGTTTCGTCTAGTAATGACCAGAGATCAATGACAAATATGCAGATGATTATAGTCTCCTCAAATGTAATAGGTGTTCTGATTTTCTTATGTGGGTACTACTAGATCCCATTACATTACCCCTGTACATGCATAATTGGCAAAATTGAGAGGTGGTAATGGTTGTATTACTAGTGGCTGTATTAGTTGCAAACTGTCCATTTATTCTTCACTTTTGAATTTTTTTGACATAGTTAATTAATTTGAAACCAAAAAACAGAACCATACATGTGCAAAGAAGCATAGCCCACTGGATCAAAACAACATCACCGCTAAAGTACACCAAAACTCAGGCAAAGATAGGCTAATATACATCAAAGATTCTATCACTAAACACTATAATTATTTGTCTATAATAGCATTCTTTCAAATGCTATCTACTAATGCCATGTGGATATGGTTTGGGAAAGAGGTTTTAAAGCCTAGCCCTACCCAAAGCTCAATCTACTGGAGTACCTAACTAAACCAGCCCTAAGCCTGAAAATTTTAGCTCGTAAAAACCCGACACCGGCCCATTAGGAATAATATGTCCATAGTTCATGAACTTGTACTAATTCAAAGTCCAAACTTGGGTTTTCCACAGCACCAATGGATTAAACTTGCTCTAGTATCAAGTGAATTACTATCAGCAAGTCAAAACTAATACATTACAAATTCAACTAATTGACATGAGTATATGATAAGTCCAGTACCTCCAAGCCCATTGACACTTCTCTTGTGCCTAGGGAGGACTTGGACATGTTTGGTGATGATATGATGGCACACGCACCTAAGACCCATGTAAGGAATTTCTGGTAATAGCTTTCATGGCTATTGATATGATGAAACTTGTCTGCGTGTATAAACGTGTATATGCACACATGAATATTGAGAAATGGTTATTGGCTAAAGAGAATGTAGGTGCATCGTCTTGAATCTCAGTTTCGAGCACGGATACTTACCAAACAGGTCCAAAACTCAAACAGAAATGACCTATTCGGTCTCAACTTTTCTCTACTAGACAGAAGACACCCAACCAAATGACTCAAAGACAATAGAAACGAGAAAACATTGCAAAAGATCAGACACAACCAAACCCAGAAAAACTCACCTAGGGTGCGAAAACACAAAAACTCCCTCATAGTTTCATTTCATGTCAGAAGATGAATTTTTTTAAAACAAATCATAATATGCACTTTGATAAATAGAAACACCAGCAAAACATGGTCAGATACAAAAAAATATAACAAGAAATTATTCATTCTTCGCCTCAGTCTCCAAATTAGGGTAACTAGCAAGATATCCACCCATAACTCCATCTACTGTCCCATATAGACAAACGTAGACAGATGCTTTCAATTTTTTCTTGATATTATGAATCCAACGCGCCATCGAAGAATTATGAGTACAAGTATACCCAAAAATAATTAACTACAAGAAATATGCAATCAGGTTGGAAACAAATTCACTCCTTCCTGAAACAACTTTTCAGAGAAATCAAGAGTGATAGAGTTCAATAAGTCGATCTTCGAGAGTGCGGGCTCTTGTTCTTTACGCAACAAACTTTTGAATTTCACCCCTGATTGCTTTTTTCTTTTCCCAAAGAAAACTTATATAGATAGGAAAGAAAAGATACAAATAGATAGAGGGAGATAAAGTGTCAAACCTAACCAAAAAGGCATATAGCCAAACCAACGAAGAAATACAATGAGCCAAGCCCAAAAATAAAAAACTAACATCTACCACATTAAACAGAGACAAACCAGGATCAGGAACACATGCAAATCAAAACAGCTACAAAACCTCACTTCAAAGAGCACTTGGCCTAGGAGATGTAGATATTCCTAGACCAAACAAACTAGTGAGTAGTGCCTGCAGCAGCAAGCATGAGCCAGAAGACAGCAGCAGAAACAAGAATCGATATAAAAAAATAGTAGCAAAAGAAACAATGCGCTTATGTTTGGGGAAATGCTACATCTTCACCGTGTAAGTACTCAATACAACAAAAAATGCTGTCAGTAAACATGTAGCATTCGATTACGGAGGCAAGCGATGATACAAATTGGATGAGCAAGTAACTATAGTAAAACATAAAAGACCGCTCAATCGAGGTGATGGGATAATTATCTAGTGCAAACAATTATGAAAGATTGAGCTTGGGTCTTTGGACCTATGTTAAGTAGACTCCATCTATAGCAATGGTTTTGCCTATTTTAGCATCATGAGTGCTAATTACCCAGTGTAGGTGCCACCAATGCAGGACACAAGGCGAGATGCTAGCCTTAGACTAACTGACATTATTTCCATACAGTGGCTGTGAGGGGGCCAAAAACTAGTTTATGTGCCAACATTAATAGAATCCACACATAAAAGTCACTCAACACTGACCAATAAAGAAATTACGGAAGTGCCAAGCAAACCCATGTGGTTTTCGTTTTTCAGCTATTATTTTTCCTTCCATGTGTTAAAATTCCATTGACCTTGTTGGGTTTGGGTTGGTTTCGACATATCTTTTTCAAGGATCATTAGACCACCAAAATCTAAGCAAGTTTAACTGATAAGCTAAATCTAAGACATCTCTTGGTATACAGCAATGTGACAAACAGATTTGGCCCCAAGCAACTCATGATATCATAATCTACCCCAGTTTTCTCTAAAGTCACAGGGTTCAATTGTACCCACTGGAATGCAAGTTTTGCTGCCCCTGATGGATGGATAAATATGGTTTTTAAGAGGTTCTTGACCTATAAGTATGGAATGTAAATAACCTGTACTAAACAGCCAGGGGAGGGACATGTCGGAAGAGATTTATGAAGAGCAATCAATAAGCTATTGGCAAGATTAGGAAAAAATCATACAGACCTGAATGTTTAAGTATATGCAACTTTGTAGGTTCTTGGGACACAGTATAGCAACACAGTAATACAAAATCACACAAACCTAAAGAGCTAGGAAGAATCCACAAAATATAGAAACACAAAAATTAATCAGACTTCTTAGTTTGATGGAAAAATAAAAAACCCAAAATAATATTTTGTGCTTTCTGGGCAAATAGTGAAACCGTAATAGATTTTTGCAAACCCCAATGTATCATTAAGTTTCACAAGCTAATGAGTGAAATGAAATCCCTAGTTTGTATTTGGGAAAGAACCAAGGGAAAATCAAAGTGAACCTGGTTAGGGCTTCTCCTTTCGACCCCTCGTTGCTTCAATGGATGCAATAGGTCACGATAGTTCGCTTCTTTCTGAGTAGAAATTAGGGTTCAAACAGAGAATTAGGTTTATACGCATAAGGAGAGAGAGAAAATAAGAACAAATCATGTAAAGAAGAACTCACGGTTGACGTTGTTTCGGAGTAGAAATTAGGAAAGAACTCGGGTTGTCTCCCCCATTAGAAGCCAAAATGAGTTTTAGGAGGGAAATCTGTGCGCCTCTTTTTGGATGGGAGTAATTGAAATTTTTGGAGGTAATCAGAATTTTTATGGCGCGCGCGAGAGTGATTGGCGGTCAAAATGGGCAAAACGCTATGTGAGATGGGGGAATGCTATGGAAGATGGGGGGAATGCTATGGTAGAGTTAATGAAAATGTCTCCTGGTCTTTCCATAGCAGGAATGCTATTACTGCCCCCACTACAATTGCATTCTTAAAAAAACGTTATAAACTTAGGTTATAAAAGCCTATATTTGTTGTAGTGTTTCTAGTAGAGAGTTGTGGAGTGTGTTAAAAAATTTTTTTGGCAAAGGTACCAATGCAGTGAGAAATCAATTTCTTTACATTGCTTATCGATGTTGATCAGGTTTGACTATTACTTTACACTTAGTGGCATTTTTTGGTCACCAATATTGGAGAAAAACTTAATATAGTATGAAGTGTGATATTATGCCTGATACCAAATCACAAGCTATTGTATGCTAGGTTTAGAATTACCAAAACCCCAAAACGCTATCTACTACTTTCTTATTGCTTGATATTAATTTATCCTTGTCAGTTTATTTTTTGTGGACGACTGAAATGTGGGGGTATATACAAGTTCGTACAAGTTAATTAAGAACATAACAGAGTGGTTTGATTTAAAATCTTCCGCATATTTATAAGAAATGTGGGGGTGTTATTTACTGTGGGAATATTTCTTAGATGTTTCTTGAGAAGAGGTGGAGTAAGATGTATTAATATTTTATGTTGGAAATCTTTGCTTGGAAATATCAGATATGCGAAGTTAATGTATATAGCATGAAATCATCGAATGGTGTATTGGAGTTTGTTGATTGTGTTCTCACAGGACCGCATACTAGCAAGTTGATAAGTTGAAGAGCGGTCAAGCCTCTAAATTCGACGTCGAAAATATATGGGCCCTGGATTAGCGATGAGGCTAGATCCATATAAGAAATGAATACATTTTCCCTGGACTAGTATTGAGGCTAGATCCATACTAAAATTGTTATTTGGGACTGGACTAGTGTTGAGGCTAGATCCAAATTCTGTCGAGGGGGATGGGCTTAAGCCCACAGGGAGTCACCTAGGGAGGTAACCTGTCTTCTGTGATTGGAGATCCCATGAAGGAAGTTCAATGGGTAAAAACAATCCACATTGCGTGACTCGTTCCAGCACTCATTTAATGAAAGGAGATTGTCTTTTAGACTCTCCTGCTCGTCCCTAAGGCAATTGTGCTGAAGAAGTGACTGGTTGAGGAAGGGTTATACCCTGAATGAATCCGAGGCAGACATTTTTCTGCAAGGTACATTCCGTCACTGTACCTTTGGAGGATTCACCTAAGTGAGGGCTGTCGTGAGGCCGCGACTATGAGGCTCGGGCTGACCTCTAGTAACCCTCATGAGAATCAAGATTCAATGCATGGCCATTAATAGAACTAACCCGCGAATTGATGTCCAATACCGGTACTGTGTGTGTGACATGTTGAACTTTGGCTCAAAGGATCCAGTTCAAGGTATAGGCCTTCTATGATCCTTCAAAGGGAAACTGTTAACACTAAGTGTGGGTTCAAGTCCGGAAGACACCCACACCGATTGCGCAGTATTTAGTTGCCCAATTTTTCATCGTATATTATGTATTCTCAAAATCGTGTGCTTTAAAATCAAAATACAAAACATTTTATTTTTAGTAAAAGTGGGGGATTGTTGGAATATTTTAATAAAAATAAAATAAAATACTTATTACTCCAGTTTTCCGTTATAATATAATGTCTTAATTGTTGACTGTTACAAATACTTAAAAGAGATTTATTTCTATCATTATACTATGTACTAATGAGGTTTTAATTCTAATGACCTCTATGTATGGGTTTTGGATGAAGGTGAGAATTGAGGGAAAATAAGTTTATACCCAAGGAGAGAGATAAAATGGCTGAAGAGTTTTACATATTCATATTACTTTCTATATCATTGGGCAACTCGGTTCGTGACTCGTTCAAACCTCCTGGTGGTCGTGAACATCGGATGAGGAATGCTTGTGAGCTCTTGGGTTTAATCTTGGGGCTAGTACACTCCGGTGGAACCTTCACGAGGGGAGGAATATTAGCCTTAAGACAGTGACTACACGACTCTCACTCTCACAGACAACATCTTTCCTATTTTACTATTTTCGTACTCTTGATTTACTTGTTGTATTTCTATATTCATGTGGCTGAGTTATTCTTGTCATAAAATGATATTTTGTGAATAAAAGTTCTAACAGTAATATGTTTCTATTTTTCTACGAAGCGGGTAGAGAAATTTGGATTTGGAGTTCCTGTAGTGCCCCGATCTGAACGTCCATCTCTGCAATTGATGGTTCAGATATGTTTTAACTTAACTCTTACCGGAAAAAGTACTTCTGCAAATAGTACTTCTAGGATCTTGAGCCTTTTTAACTTAACTCTTACGGGGAAGAGAGATGTTTTAACTTAACTCTTACAGGGAATAGTACTTCTCAAATAGTACTTCTGTAATTCTGAACCATCAATTACGAAGATTGACGTTCGAATAAGGGCACTACACCCAGGAACCCAAATCCGGCAAGTTTCTTGCAGCTATACTTTCCCGGCCATTTCATTCTCTGTCCACGGTCCATTTAGCTTTGTCCATGACGCTGATGTACACCAGTGTATTCCGTTCAGTTTTAGAGGCATCAGATCTGGGGTCTATTGATTACTCAATCTTGCATGTTTGATGTTCTCAGTAACCTTTGGCCGAAAAAACTAAAGCAGTTTAGAGCAAGAACAGGGGTAAATTTTTAGCAAAAAAAATTGGTGCACAATACATATAGCTACCTCATAGGGATTGCATACCTGTCCCACCCCGAACCCACCCCGCTCCGCACGGGAAGGGTTTTTCTCAATTATTTGGGTAATGAATAGAGTTAAGGGTGGAAAAATAAAAACCCGACCGGGTTAGGGGTAGCAGTACCCCACCCCAATGCTCAATCCTATAAGGGTCCCTTATTTAAGTTTCCATGCGGACCTAGGGGTATTTTCGACTTTCCGGACCAAATTTTGACGATCCGAATTGCTCAATGTTTCTAAAATGTGTTTTTAAGGGCCTCTGCAAGGAATCTCCAAAAATCAATACCTGGAAGGGCTTGATCCGATTAGTTTTTGATAAATATTATATATGTACAGTTTTTATCAAAAATTGATCGGTTCAAACCCTTCCGGGTATTTTTTTTTTTGGATATTCCTCGCGGGGCCCTTTAAAACACATTTTCAAAAAAATTAAGCGGTTCGGATCGTCAAAATTTGGCCCGGAAAGTCGAAAATACCCTAGGTCTGCAAGGAAACTTAAATAAGGGTCTCTTATTAGGAGTTTATATATATAGCCCAATCTTCTAGTCCACACCTCCCGAAAATAAGAAAAAAATGGTTTTTTTTGTGTTGCAAATTATTTTTGGAAAATCCGAGCCGTCCAATGTGTTCAGAAGGTGTTTTCAAAGGTCCATGCGGGAAATCTTCAAAAAAAATACCGGGAAGGGCTTGATCAAAATATTAAAATTTTCAATAAGACTTGAAGCTTTCAAAATGTAGTCGACTAATTTTGTTTAGAGCGACTACGGAAACCAAGGCTCGTTGGCTTTCTCCTCAGCAGTGTTGAAATTTGTCTGCTTGCACGGTCCCTCAGCTCCGTCTTCATTACCTGGTGATAAATCACCGCGGTACAAGTACCCGTGAGCTTAAAAAGCCCAATAGGAATATCCTACACTACTTAACCCCATGTATCTAATAGATAAACATGCATAATAACCGAATAACATGAGATAGCAAAAATAACATTACTGATTAATTACTAGTCATTTACCTACGTGTCATCTAGGATTCTCATCCACGAGATCCATCCTACCCTCCAACCTCTAGCATAGGGCAACTAGTGTGATTCGACTCCCCCTTGCGAAGATCCGGACAGAGAACCTGGGTTATATACCCGAGTACCACTTCCATGACCCCAAGGCACGATAAACAAGATTCACCGGGAGTGCGGCCCCACAACTCATCCCCGGGCTGCGACGCAAGCACAGTGCCACCCTTATAGCCTGACCATTCTTGAGAGTCAATCACCACCATGTGCTATCTAGGGTTTCGTATTCAAAATGTTCATCCGTCCGGGGCCCACTCCGGTCACCCCCGGATCCGCAGCTCGTTAGCTCAACAATATTACCACACATTTCCATTTCCCATTTTGTTATTTAAAAACACGTCTAAAGTTTCTCGAAATTCGTAACCACCCGGTGTTCAATTGCATCTACATTTCTTGCACAATAATTTACAATGCCACAACTAAGTCATGCAAATCACCAAATGATAATAATAATAATAATAATAATAATGAACACAACTTGCGATAATGATAATCAACATGTCTAATAAATAAACAAGTATGGTCGAAATAATGGTTACGAGACAATCACGGGCATATTTCCTAGTTTGGCCATGTAGTTAGATCATGTTTAATCTAATTTGATACAAAATTTTACAATACAAGGTTAAAAATATAAAGTAAACGACATCTGATGTTAAAATTGTTAGAAATCAAAAGTTTAGGGATCAAACTGTAATTAATAAAAATTCAGGGCTAACTGCAATTAGCCCTGGGGTAGACGACCTTATTTGTTTGCTCAAGATTTTGGAAACTTGTCCAAACTATTCAGTTGTTTACTAAGTGCTCTACCGAGTGGGGTGGTATGCTCCACTGATCGAAACGTCCGGGTTTTGTCTATACACAATGGAAATTTACAAATAATATATCAAAATTTTCGTTAGGACACGAACTACATTTATATCACAGAAAAATTTGGGTTTAGATTGTTTTGGACAGGACCCAGTAGCTCAGAAGGTCAAAACCGCATATACATTGCTCCCCGACGATCGAAACGCTTGGGTTTTATTTCTACTCAACGAAAATCAACGTATTATATATCAAAACGTTCGTTATGAAATGAACTACATTTCTATCACGGAAAAAGTTGGGTTCAGATGGTTTTGGACGGGACCCAGTAGCTCAGAAGGTCAAAACCGCATATACATTGCTCCCCGACGAACGAAACGCTTGGGTTTTATTTCTACTCAACGAAAATCAACGTATTATATATCAAAACGTTCGTTATGAAATGAACTACATTTCTATCACGGAAAAAGTTGGGTTCAGATGGATTTGGACGGGACCCAGTAGCTCAGAAGTTCAAAACCGCATATACACTGCTCCTCAACGATCGAAACGCTCGGGTTTTATTTCTACTCAACGAAAAATCAACGTATTATATATCAAAACGTTCGTTATGAAATGAACTACATTTCTATCACGGAAAAAGTTGGGTTCAGATTGTTTTGGACGGGACCCAGTAGCTCAGAAGTTCAAAACCGCATATACACTGCTCCTCAACGATCGAAATGCTCGGGTTTTATTTCTACTCAACGAAAATCAACGTATTATATATCAAAACGTTCGTTATGAAATGAACTACAACTCTATCACGGAAAAAGTTAGGTTCGGGTTGTTTTGGATGGGACCCAGTAGCTCAGAAGTTCAAAACCGAATTTACACTGCCATGCAAGATGTTCACTCAGTGAGCTCAGAAGCTAACTCAGCTACCAACTCAGTGGTCACGTGACTTTGTAGTGCCTTAGTTAGTTAGATTAACAGTTGTTCAAATATGATTGTTGATTAAGTCGGTTTGTTGTTAAGTCGGTTTAGTTGAGGACTATATATACCTGAGTCGGTTACTCTTTCTGCAATGAAGAACACAACTCTGTAATTCTCTTGTTTTTCGTAATATGAAACCCTAGCTTTGTTTTCTCAAAGTTTTCATGGTATCAGAGCAGTTCAAGACGCAAGTCAGAATTCTTTGATCGATCCTCGTGAATCATCCTACCTCTTCACATTTCTGAAACAACAATGGCGTCATCGTCTTCTACAGAGTATTTGCCTCCTTCTCTAACTTTCCTAATTGCCAATTTTCAATCATTTGTTACCGTCAAATTAGATTCATCAAATTATCTTACATGGAAGGTTCAAATCGAAAATGCGTTGAAAGCAAATTGTCTATTTGAATTTGCGAGTGGAACTGTTGATGTTCCTTCACCTGAAACCCTAGATACGTCTGGGAACAAGATTCCAAATCCAGAATTTCTCAAATGGAACACCATAGATCGAATGCTGTTGTCGTGTATAATTGCTACTCTTACATCTCAAGTTTTGCCTCATGTTGTTGGTGCGACACATACACATGCACTTTGGTCTAAATTGGAAGAGAAATTTAGTGTACTCTCGCGAACACACGTACAAGAACTCAAGAATCGTCTTTACACACTGAAAAAGACTACTTCTATGGAACAATACCTGGATCATATCAAAGGAATTCTACTCAAATTAGAGGCTTCTGGTTTTCATGTGGATGATGAGGACCTCATATTTCATACACTTCGGGGTTTAGAAGGTAGTGAATATCGCACATTCAAACAAGCCATCAGAACTAGGGCAGAGACAACTCCTCTCACCTTCAGTGGTCTTTGTTCAATGCTAATGACAGAAGATCTGTGCTTGAGTTCTGAACAAATTGATTCTACCACTATTTTAGTTACTCAGCACAATGGAAAGTCTTCTTCTACAAGTGTTCCTTCTGGTATGTCAAATTCTGCTACCAATCTCATACCTGGGGTACATTCTCAAGCATTACAATCCCAACAATATCAGTTTCCTGTGCCATTTGGGTCCCAAGCTCCCCAATATGTCTCTCATAATGCACAGATGCCACAGTTTGGACAGAATACCTATGGAGGTAACAGGAACAGCAATAGAAATTACTCAAATGGTAACAGGAACAGAGGACAACAACAGTCTTTTAAAGGAGGTTTCTCGCAAGACTTTCCTTCTGGAGTCAATGGTGAATGCCAGATTTGTGGTAAAACAAATCACCAGGCCTCCACCTGTTATCATAGACAGAATCTGGGGTATAGACCTTATAGACAACAGACTATGCAGTCCACTTTTTCAACTTCTGGACCCACTGCTGGTTTTGGAAGGACTTCAGCACAGGGATTTGGGCCTGCTATGTCTCATCCTACTCAGGCTTTTTTGCTCACGTCTCAAGGAAGCTATGATAGCAGTGCCTCTACTGTTCCATCACATGGGATGCCATCTCCTGCCCCTCACTTTGAACCTTATAATCCTGTCAACTACACTTCCAATGTTCAAACAGCTCTTAATGTTCAACCACTATCTCAACCTCAGTATTATGGTTTCTCTGGCTCTGTCATTCCAGCACAGACTACTCCACCATTGTCTTCTACATCAGGACCTTGGTACTTTGATTCAGGGGCAACGTCTCATGTGACAAGAGATGCTATTAATATACCAATACCAAGCTACTCAACACCAACAGCTGTGACAGTAGGCAATGGACAGACTGTGCCTGTTGCTCATTCAGGTAAGGGCTTGCTTCCTACTCCCACTCACATTTTTCAACTTGATAATATCTTGCATGTGCCACAAATTTCCCATAATCTTCTTTCTGTCCATAAATTTGCTCAGGATAACCATTGTAGAATCATTTTTGATTCTTGTGGTTATGTTGTTCAGGACAATCTTACCAACCAAGTGCTCCATCAGGGACCCTGCCATCAGGGTCTCTATCCCCTTCTTCCTTCCTCTAAAGTCTCCACTGGAGCTACTGCACTTTTTAGTCCAACATCTCAAGCAGATATCTGGCACAAGAGATTGGGTCATCCTCATTCAGCCCTTTTACGACAACTATCTACTAAGTACAATTTACCCATTCCTTATGTTCAGCATCTTGATTGTTATGCTTGCAATAAGGCCAAGAGCCATAAACTTCCATTCTTTGCTTCCACCACTTCTACTACTGCACCATTTGAACTTTTACATATGGATGTATGGGGTCCTTCCCCTGTACCTTCTTTTTCAGGATATAAATACTACTTACTTCTTGTTGATGACTTTACTAGGTATTGTTGGATTTTTCCTTTGCATTTCAAAAGTGATGTATCTTCTCATGTGCAAGCATTTCGTATCTTTGTGTCCAATCATTTCAACCACACTATTAAGACCATCAGATCTGATTGTGGTGGTGAGTTCCTTAACAAAATCATGAAGTACTTCTTCTCTCAGTTTGGCATTTTTCATGAAACTTCTTGCCCTTACACTCCACAACAGAATGGTATTGCTGAAAGAAAGCATGCTCATATTGTAGAAACATCAATCACTCTTCTTCAGCAAGCCAATCTCCCCATTAAATTCTGGTTAGAGGCCATTACCACTGCTGTATATCTTATCAATCGACTTCCACAAGCTCCTATTCAATTTGATATTCCATTTCACAAACTATATAATACTTTTCCTGACTACATGTCTCTTAAGCCCTTTGGATGTTGTTGTTTTCCATGGCTCAGACCTTATGCTTCTAATAAACTTGAATCAAGGTCCACTCCTTGCATTTTTCTGGGGTATAGTCTAGGGACTAAGGGATATAGGTGTCTTGATCCTCTTACATATCGTGTATATCTCTCAAGACATGTCAAGTTTATAGAAAATGACTTTCCCTATTCTACACTAGCTAAGACAAATACCTCTCCTTCTCCATCTCTGACTTCTATTCCTCATTTTGTGGTTCCTGCACCTATGTCTATTTCCTCTCCTCTTTCTCATTCTTCTACTTCTTCTAGCACTGTTCCAATTTTCTCACCTTCTACTACAACCCCTCCTACTTTACCTTCTCAATTCTCTCCTTCTCCATCCGTTCCTTCTCCTATTCTTCCTGCATCAGATTCTTCCCAGCCTTCTTCTTCAATAGCTGTTCCTTCTTCTTCATTACTTACTTCCAAACATCCTATGGTAACAAGATCTCAAAATGGCATTTCTGTCCCTAAAGCTCCCTTCTCTCTTCTTGTTCAATCATCTCCTACTGTTGAGCCTACTTCTTTTAAAGAAGCAATGCAATTTTCTGAATGGCGACAGGCCATGTCTGAAGAATACACAGCTCTTATGTCTCAAGGTACTTGGACATTGGTATCTCCTCCACCAGGTGCTCCCATAATTGGGTGTAAGTGGATTTTTAGAATCAAAAGGAATTCTGATGGTACTATTTCGAGGTATAAAGCTCGACTAGTTGCTCAAGGGTTTCAGCAGACTGAGGGTGTTGATTACACAGAAACCTTTAGTCCTGTGGTGAAGCAACCAACTGTTAGAGTAGTTCTATCTTTAGCTCTACATTTTGATTGGTCTATTCGTCAACTGGATGTTTCTAATGCTTTTTTGCATGGTACTATACAAGAAAAGGTGTATCTTAGACAGCCACAGGGTTATGTGGATCCTCAACAGCCTCACTTTGTGTGTCAACTCCACAAAGCTCTTTATGGTCTGAAACAAGCACCCCGTGCCTGGTATGATCTGCTATCTTCCTGTCTTATTTCTCTGGGATTTGTGAACAGTTTGGCCGACTCCTCACTGTTTGTGTTGCATAAGAGCTCAGATCTGGTGTATGTCTTGGTG
Source organism: Vaccinium myrtillus (assembly GCA_016920895.1). Classification (NCBI taxonomy): domain Eukaryota; kingdom Viridiplantae; phylum Streptophyta; class Magnoliopsida; order Ericales; family Ericaceae; genus Vaccinium; species Vaccinium myrtillus. Next base: position 14,601,572 of record CM029273.1, read on the forward strand.
TATGTCGATGACATCCTTATTACTGGCTCAAATTCTGTGATGATTGATTCTTTGGTTACTCAACTTAGTTCCTCATTTGCTCTTAAAGATCTTGGGCTTTTACATTTTTTTCTGGGTATAGAGGTAGTAAAAACTCCTAATGGACTGTTGTTATCTCAAACGAAATATGCCATCTCTCTTCTGGAAAAGGCAGGTATGACTGATTGCAGGCCTTGTGACTCCCCATCCACTCTTAAGCCACTTGCTACTGATGATGCCACTCCTATGTCCAATCCAGAACATTACAGGTCTTTGGTTGGGTCATTACAGTACCTAACTCTTACTCGTCCAGAACTTTCTTTTGCTGTGAATGCTGTCTGCCAGCACATGCATCATCCTCTTGAGAAGCATTTTACTGCAATTAAATGCATTTTGCGATATGTTAAGGGTTCCTTGGGTTATGGTCTTCAGTTTTCTAAAGGCTCTCTTAGTTTGTCTGCTTTTTCTGACGCCGATTGGGCAGGTGATGCTCAAGATAGAAGATCCACTGGGGGTTATTGTGTGTTTATGGGTTCTAATCTCATCTCTTGGTCAGCCAAGAAACAAGTGACAGTGGCTCGTTCCTCAACAGAGGCAGAGTACAAAGCGTTGGCAAATGCTGCTGCTGAGTTAGTCTGGTTAACCCAGCTCTTTTCAGATCTGTGTGCTTTATCTCACTTTCAGTCCCCCATTCTCTGGTGTGATAATGTTTCTGCTATAGCATTAGCTACCAATCCAGTATTTCACGCTAGAACTAAACATATTGAAGTAGATTTCCATTTTGTTCGTGAGAAGATAGCTTTAAAGCAGCTGCAAGTTCGTCATGTTCCTTCTCTGTTTCAGATTGCTGATGTGATGACTAAGCCTTTAACTGCTGCCAGGTTTCTCTTGCTTCGAGACAAACTGATGCTATCTCCAACGCCAGCATCAGTTTGCGGGGGTATGTTAGAGAGTCAAGATGTTCACTCAGTGAGCTCAGAAGCTAACTCAGCTACCAACTCAGTGGTCACGTGACTTTGTAGTGCCTTAGTTAGTTAGATTAACAGTTGTTCAAATATGATTGTTGATTAAGTCGGTTTGTTGTTAAGTCGGTTTAGTTGAGGACTATATATACCTGAGTCGGTTACTCTTTCTGCAATGAAGAACACAACTCTGTAATTCTCTTGTTTTTCGTAATATGAAACCCTAGCTTTGTTTTCTCAAAGTTTTCAGCAACTAACGAAATGCTCGGGTTTTGTTTCTACTCAACGAAATTCGACTTATTATAAACCGATGGGTTCAGTAGGATGTAACCTACCTTTCTTCCGAAGATTAAGCTAAACCGGAGTGATTTGGATCGGCCTCGGTCGCGTCGAACGGACCGAACTTCTTCTTCTTCCTTCCTTAATTTTCTTCTTCTTTTTCTTTCTTCTTTTCTTCTCCTGTCTCTGTCTTTCTTCTTTCCGAAATGTGAAGGGAGGAAAAGAGTTTAAAGAGGTTAAGTTTAAGACTTAATCTCTTGGATAGAAGGAAGTTTGGAGCAAACCTTTTGTTTAGGAGATAAGGGAAAGTATTAGAGGGGTGTGTTGGTTTCTTATTGGTTGGGGAAAGTGGGAGCCAAAAATAGCTAAACAAATTTGATGGTGGAATGATGGTTTGATTGAAAGGATAAAGGAAGCTTAGTAGAGTTAGGACCGCAGTTTAGAATTTTTGGTTAGGCTAACCGGATAGTGTAATGGGATTAGGACCACTAAATCACAAAGAATAAATTTAATCATTTCTAGGTATTATTAATAAAACTATTTCATTAGAAAAAAATATAGGGCAAAAATCCGGGTCGTTACACTTTCAATTTAGATTTAGGGTAACTTCAAATCATATTTCTTGGATGCCCCACACTGCATTCCGGGATCGGGTCTCATTCCCCCTCCCCCCATGTAATAGATTAGGATGAGAAATGAAAAAAGAAAAAATTTCTGCCATTTTTTTTTGTTGGCAATAGCATGGTGATGATTGGAGTCGGCGTGTGTTTATGAATGACGGCTGCTGCCCAAGATCAAATATATAAGACAATTGAGAAAAAAAAAAAGAGGCGGGGCGGGTAGGGTAGGATAAACCCGTTCTCCAATAGAGTAAGGTATAGGGATAGATTTCCATTACCCGGTCGGGGTAGGGGCGGGGCAAGGGGAGTTTGCACATTTAGGGTAGGGGTAGGGGTAGATCAAAACCCGCTCCTACCCACCCCATTGCCATCTCTACTACCCCATCACTCTCAAAACTAGCTCCAACAATACTACCCATTTTACCTTTCTTTTATATTAATTTTTTTTTTCATTTTTAAAATATCATAATATACTGCACACGCGTACATATCTCTGTCCAAGACCTGGTTCATCACCGTTGATCCAAAGCTCCATTGCCATCGATCCAAAGTCCCGTCCCATCGTCGTCGAACTAAAGTCCCATCCACCGTCGATCTAAAGTCTCGTCGCCATCGATCTTGGTTCTCGACCTCGCCTGATGGTGAACAGTGGTACATTGAGAAAGGGAGAGAGAGAAAAGGGGACATTGAGAAAGGGAGAGAGAGAAACAAATTTTACGTAAGTATTGTACACCCATGTATGGTGAACAGTGGTACACCCAATTTTTTGCACTCCAGTTTTCTTACTTTTCATCTCTATTTTCCCTCAAATCCCCTTATGGAGTGGTTGTTGCTCGCGCTCTTACACAGGAAGATATATAAAATAACTACAACAATTTGTGGGTGGGTAATTATAGTGGTTGTTTTCTCATTTATGCCCTTATCACCCCGTTTGAATGCCGGATTAGTTTTGGGTGTAGTGAGGATGGATAAAATAGTAAGGGGTATTAATTATGGAGGATGGACCCACATTGATGTGATGTTTATGAATGGTGGTAAATTAGTACTCCTACTTGGTTTGGATGATTTTGTGAGAATGGAATTAAGTTTGGGTGGATGATGTAAAAATCTGTCAAAGCCCACAATGATGTGATGTTTATGAATGGTGGTAATTAGTACTCCTACTTGGTTTGGATGATTTGTGAAAAGGGAATTAAGTTTGGGTGGATGATGTAAAAATCTGTCAAAAGACTTATTTGCCCTTGTGCATATCCATGTTAGTTATGTATTTTTTGTAATTAGATAAAAAAAATTTAATTAATTTGTTATGTAAATCTAATAATTAATTAAGTTGTAAGATTTAATTGTAATTAATTTTTATATTAATTATTATTATTAAAAATTATTTTAATATATTAATTAATTATTATAGATTAATTAAGTTTGTTATTGGATCTAAAGATAGCGTTGAGTCAAAAATAAAAATACCCAGCAATACACAAGATTTGAATCACCTTGCGTTTTCTACTCACCGACAAAAATGTCACGGCCATAATTTTAGCTCTTCAAATTTTGTAGTCTATAATTTTTTAAATTGTAAGAGGATCAATATGTGGCTTAACAAATTAACTTTTAATTCCGGGAAAAATTAAAAAAAAAAATCCCCAAAAAACCTCAAAAAATCAGCCTCACCAAATGCCTCACAAATTTGCAATTTTTTTTTAACTTTGGTACAGTAACTGAACAAATTTGGTGCGACACTGTTCACGCACTAAAGACATTGTTCACTTTTTTTTGGGTTACTTTTTGGGAGTATAGGAGTATAGAAAAAAATAGTTTAATATAGTGCGGTTAGAATATAGAGTATGATTTTGTGAGTTTTTTGAAAAGTGACTTACTAAATTATAAAAGGTGTTTTTGAGATTAAATTTGGTATTTTTTTTAGTGAGCCTGATAAGGATGCCCTAACCCTACAATTTATGTTACATAAAACAATCCCATAAAACAATCCCTTATGGTTTGGGTTAAAAGTGGATTATGGTTTTTTGGTTTTTTCGTTTCGTCTTTATTCAATTTTTTTTTGCATTTGTTAGTTTCGGGTCAAGATTTAGTGGTTTCTGGATTCCTCTCGACGAGACGAATCTAAAAAGTATAAATTGATGGTCAAAACTCAATTTTTTTTGAATAATCCACCTATTTTGGCTTTATTCAAAAAAATATTTGGTTTGACCATAAATTTATACTTGTTAGATTCGTCTCGTCGAGAGGAATCCAGAAACCACAAAATCTTGACCCGAAACTAACAAATGCGAAAAAAAATTGAATAAAAACGAAACGAAAAAACCAAAAAACCATAATCCACTTTTAAACCACAGCAATCGGCAGCCCTTGAGACCACAAAAAAGATGCAGTAATTAAATCATGTCTCACGCAAGAGACCACTGTTTAAATGCACGTGCTTGATTGGTCAGATTCACTAACATTGAAGGGTCACTGACAACTATTTAACTTATGTATTGAGAGAGGCTCGAGGCTTCCAAGCTTCTCTCTAGGTTTGAGAGAGCAAGCCCTCTTTCCACTTTTTTCTTTCTTTTCGGGCTGCCCTCCCTTCATGGCAGAAAGCGAAGTCATAAAATTGGCCTCTATATATTTTGAAGTTAATTATGTTCAACATATATTCACCATAAATAACCATTACAAAAACTTCACCAATGCAAAAATTATAACATATCGTAGCACCAAAAAAAAAACAAATAGAACACTTCAAAATCTAACATTTGAAGATCGATTTGCTCGTATTTTTTTTCCTGCAAACGTAATAATTAAGTCTTGATAGTCAAACGTCTTTACCAAATCTTTCTCAATGGATAACATAGCCAATCGATTTAATCTTTCTTGAGACATTGTTAATCGTGGAGAATATTAGATTTGTTTTCTTCGATTCTTCATCTTCATGCTTTCCCTATTCCCGCAACATCTATTATTTTAATAAAAAACTAAAAGTCTAAAACTAGGCCTTAAGTTACATGATATAATATTTCAATAATGACATTCTCAAATCTTGTATTCGGCTTATTTATCTCTAGCCCATATACAAAAACTAGTTGAATACACACACACACACACACACACACACACATAAAGGCCTACTATACTTGAGCTCGGCCTCGTTTGATTCGGGATTAGGAGGGTGGGATGAGACTATTTTCGCCTAATCCCCCGTTGTCCCTTGTTTGGTTCCCGCAAAATGGTTTGGGATTACTAATCCCATATAAAAATAATACCTATACGTATGGTATTATATAATACCAGGGGGGTGTGGGATTATCTATCCTGGATAGAGAAACATGCGTCTGAGTGTAGCAGATATTACAATAATGCCATCCAAATATTTTGCCCATAGACGTCTTTGTTGGAATTGTGCCTTGAATTTTCCTTTTTTGGGAGAATTCCAATTGTGTGTAGGATTTCCTATTGTGTATAGGATTTCCTATTGCATTTAGGAATTCCAATTGTGTTTAGAAGCTTCTTATAAATAGAGGCTTTTGGGGATCCTTTAGCTATCTCTCATATTGTGGTCTCTCCAAAGTTACGGATCATAATCGGCTCTTTGTATCTCTTCTTCACCATTGATAGTGAACTCTCTCTCTCCTCGCCCGTGGACGTACCTCAATCTTGGGGGAACCACGTAAATCTTTTGTCTCGTGCGATTGCTTATTTTGTTTGCTTTCTCCTAACTTAGTCGCATTCGTAACGTACGTTTTACAATAAATTGGTATCAGAGCTTCTGGTTGAAAAACTAGGGTTTCGTTTCCGATTGTGGTTATGGCGGCTAAGTTCGAGATCGCGAAATTTGATGGGCAGAACAGTAGTTTCAGTCTTTGAAGAGTAAAGATGAAGGCTCTCTGTTGACCCAACAGGGATTGCACAAGGCTTTGTTAGGATTGGCGAAGTCCAGGGTTAGTCCGGAGTATTGGGAAGACATGCATGCCAAAACTCTGAGTTCTATTCAGTTGAGTCTGGCAGACGATGTTCTTCGCGAGGTGGAAGAAGAAACTTCAGCAGCAGGTATTTGGCTAAAGTTGGAAGGCATATATATGACGAAATTGCTCACGAACAGGTTGTATCTTAAACAACGTCTTTATACATGAAGGTTCACCTGATAAGGATCACTTAGACGAGTTTAATCGTATTATTATGGATCTGAAAAACATTGATAGTAAAATTGAGAATGAGGACCAAACCCTAATTTTGTTATGTTCTTTACCACCTTCATATGAGCATTTTGTCACCACCCTGTTGTATGGCAAAGACACAATTTCTATGGAAGATGTTAAGTCCAACCTCTATTCGAAAGGGATGAGTCGAGTAATAGGGGTAGATCCAAGTCAGTGAAAAAGAATAACGGGAAGTGCAATTTTTGCAAGAAACCCGGGCACTGGAAAGTTGACGGTTTAAAACTCAAAGAGAAGGAAAAGGAGAACCAAAAAGGGAGTAAAGATATTGCTGGGGTTGTTGAAAGCTCAGATGAGTTGGATACAGTGTTATCAGTTACAGAGGGTAATTCCCGTTCTGACAACGAGTGGATTATGGATTCTGGATGTTCATACCACATGTGCCCGCATAAAAGGTGGTTTACTACTTATGAGACGGTCAATGGTGGTACAGTTTTGATGAGCAATAACATGGCCTGTAAGACTGTTGGTGTTTGAACGATTCAACTCAAGATGCATGATGGTGTTGTTAGAACTTTATCTGGGGTTCGACATGTTCCGGATTTGCAGAAGAATCTTATCTCCCTGGGTGCTCTTGATTCTCTTGGTTGTAAATTCCTCGGTGAAGGTGGAGTTTTGAAGGTCTCGAGAGGTGCATTGGTGCTGATGAAGGGTCAGCAGCGTGGCAACCTCTATATACTTTAATGCAGTACAGTTACAGGTGTTGCAGCAACAGTTGCCTTATCAAAGGTTTCAGATTCAGACTTGACTCGTTTGTGGCATATGCGCCTTGGGCATATGAGCGAGAGGGGGATGACAGTTTTGAGCAAACAGGGTTTGCTATGTGGCCAGAAAATTGAGAAGCTGGATTTTTGCGAATACCGGGAAGGGCTTGATCCAAGTAGTTTTTCACAAAAACTGTACATATACAGTTTTATGAAAAACTGCTTGGATCAAGCCCTTCCCGGTTTTTTTTTTTTATGATTTCCCGCGTGGACCATTAAAAACACCTTTTAAGCACATTGGACGGTTTGGATCGTGAAAATTTGATCCGGAACTATGAGTCCCGAATCAAGGATCCCGGACTAGATATCAAAATTTTGTAAAACTACACATTTACCCCATAAAACTTGACAACTATGGTTTAGACTCTCATAAGTATTATTCTATTTTTTTTCAGAAATATTATTTTTTAAATGCATAATATAATTTAAATATTTTTTTATGTAATTATTGTGTATTTATTACAAGTATTATGAATTTATTTTAATTATAATGAAATTTAACCATGTTGTCAATTAAATTAATAAACTTGGCGCAATTTAGTCATTTGTCTTCTTATCCCCCTCCAAATCTCCCTTCTTAAAAAACCATCCAAACATCTCATATACAAATCCACCCTTCTTAGGACGTGGGTCCACCCTCATTACAAATCCACGTACCCTCAGATCTACCCTAATTATAAATCCACCCAAAAACATCTCCGGTCGCCAAACGAGGCTCTAAATTATATCATTGTCAGCCCTTTTGCCTGTAGTTTGAAATTAGAAGGACATGGATATTTTTTGTTGTGTGTGACCAGGGAGGGAGAGAGGGGGAGAGAGAGAGAGAACTCCTTGTGAAACCAGTGGAGTTTATCACAACCTACCCTTCGATATTTCTAAAAAATGTGGAAATTTGATTCAGTGCTTCACATAAACCAAAACACTCCTTCCATATCTCTTTTATATTTTGTAGTGTACCAAATTAAATTTAAAAAACTTAATTTAAAAATTAATTTTATTGTCTTGAAAAAAAATTTAAGCCCATACATTTATAAACCCCATATATTCGAGCTCGGTTGTTTGCTTCTCACCACTGTATCCAGATTTATAATTATATATAATCATAGTACCGCTCCACCCTAAATTGTCTTTTACTTTTAAAAAAAATTCACTTTCTAATTATTTTTTTAATTCCTTTTCAAAAATATTATTTTTTAATGTATAATATAGCTTAAATAAATTTACGTATTTCTTTTGTATTTATTCCAATTATTATGTCTTTATTCTAATTATAATGAAATTATTCTATTTTGTTTATTAAATTGACAAATTGGGGGTAATTAAGTCATTTCCCCCTCTTATCCTATCATATCCACCCTCCAAAATCCCCTTCTCAAAAAATCATCCAAACATCTCATATACAAATTCACCATTCTTGAAAGTAGCACCCACCTTGATTGCAAACCCACTCTTAAATTCACACTCATTATAAATTCACTCAAAATCAAATCCGTCATCCAAACAGAACGTAAAGGAGTGTAGATGCACTAAGAACACCCGCTTAAGGAGGTGGAGAGAAGATAGGCTCAATGGGGCTCTGGGGCGCTTGCACACCACCAATATCATGCGGCCAAAAGTAATGCAAAATATTTTAGCTTTTAGATACACTTTTCAAACTCTTTCAACACAGTTTCTCATGTGCTTATATATTTTGTATGCATTTTTGTTCACTTGGTTACACACAGAAGAGGCGATGGCTTATATTTTTCCTTATTTTTCTACACACTTTATTATTTCACACCTTTTCAAAGATTAAAAATTTGAACCTTCGTTCTTTATAGCACTTTAATATTCTTTAATAACTTTTTTTATTCACTAAAATACTTTTAGCTGAAACTGTGTTTTAGGAAAGATATTTGTTAGGATTTTTTGTTAGAGTTGCTTATTTGGCCAAAATTTTGATATTTGTTAGGAAAGATTTGTGTTTGAGTTGCTTATTCGATTGAGGAGTCGAATTCTTGCAAGCCAGAGAAGTTTAATGGCCAAAATTTTAGATGTTGGCAACATCAAATAAAATTTTGGCTAACCACTTTGTGTTTATATTCTGTGATTCACAAGGTTTTGGCTTCAAAAGAAAAAGAAAAAAGGTAGAACTTTTATGGCTATTGAAATTGTTGAAACTGGCAAGGATTCGACCCCGTTGAAAAAACATGTACTGATGCTGATGGTTTTGATGAGAAAGATTACTTGTGCCATGGTAGAATTTTGAGTGCATTGTCCACTAGTATCTATAACATTTTTTGCACTACTAAGACATCCATTGAGTTGTGGAAGCACTTGATTTTAAATATGGGTCCGAAGATGCCAATCTTAAACGGTTTTACGCGGAAAATTTTTGGACTTCCAAATGGTTGATGGAAAGTCATTAATTGAACAAGCCCATGAGTTTCAAAATATTCTCTATGATCTTAAGAGAAAAGGAATGGACTTGTTTGACACTTTTCTTGTTGCTTCCCAAATTAAAAAAAATGCCTCCTAAGTGGTCTGGATTTGGAAGGGAACTAAAGCAAAAACCCGATGATTATACTTTTGAAGATCTTTTAGTGTCTCTAAATATTGAGGAGAACATCGGGAAAGAGTTGTTGAAACTCCTGTTTCGGATTTTCAGGCTAAAGCACTCACTGTAGAAAATCTTCATAAGCCTAAGCATCAAAATTTTAAGAAGACCAACTTCACGAAAAAGTTTGGGAGCCACAACAACAATAATAGTAAACCAAAGGCAAAAATATTATTCAGGGAAAGTTAGTGCTTTGTTGGGTGTGTGGGTTGTCTAATCACAAAGCCAATGATTGCTATTATCGCATAGATCAACCTCCTAAGGCTCGTGGTTCTTATGTAGCTCCTAAACCTCAAGCTAATGTTGTCACTATGAGGGGTAACTCCTCTATCCCTGCTAACAGGTACTTTGTTAGTAGCCCTGGGTTCAACATTGTTTTCAACTCAAATGATTAGTTTATTGACTCGGGTGCTAACGTTAATGTGTGCGCTGATAAATATATTTTTTCATCTTATTATCAGGAATCAAGCACAAGAACTATAAGTATGGGAAATGGGAGCATGACTAGGGTACTAGGAGAAGGGAAAGTTAGTTTGAAGTTGACCTCGGGCAAAGTCTTTACTTTAGATGGAGGGAGTCTTGCATGTTCCGAACATTAAGAAAAATCTAGTTAACGCATCTTTGTTAGTTCGTCATGGTTTTTAAGGTTGTTTTGGAGTCGAATAAAGTTGTAATCACTAAGAACGGTGGTTTTATTGGTAAATGTTATTTAGTTGATGGTTTGTTTAGTCTTAATGTCGTGAATTTTGATTCGAATAAAATTTCTTGTTCTTCATATTGAGATGCTTCTGTTTCTAGTGTGGAATGTTGTGATACTTGGCATGGCAAACTAGGGCACGTCAATTTGAAACCATTAAAAGGATGATGAGCTTGGAGCTTATTCCAAAATCTGTGATTAATGTGAAGGAAAAATGACAAGTTTGTGTACAAGCCAAACCAGTTAAGAAGCCTTAGAAATCAGTTGCAAGAGACACAACCTTATTAGAGCTTATACATAGTGATTCATAATAAAGATGTTTCTCTTACAATTGATTTGTAAGGCTACTTAGCTAGTTGAGCTAGTATACAAACTTGGCATTTTACCTCAACATTAATCACGGATTTTGGAATATGCTCTAAGTTCAACATCCTTTTCATGGTTTTCAAATTGACGTGCCCAAGTCTGTCATGCCAAGTATCACAATATTCCACACTAGAAACAGAAGCCTCTATAGATGAAGAACAAGAAATTTTATTCGAATCAAAATTCATGACATTAAGACTAAACAAACCATCAACTAAATAACCTTTACCAATAAAACTACCATTCTTAGTAATTACAATTTTATTCAACTCCAAAACAACCTTAAAACCTTGACGAACTAACAAATATGCGTTAAGTAGATTTTTCTTAATGTTCGGAACATGCAAGACTCCATCTAAGGTAATGACTTTGCCCGAGGTCAACTTCATACTATCTTTCCCTTCTCCTAGTACCCTAGTCATGCTCCCATTTCTCATACAATTATAGTTCTTGTGTCTGATTCCTGATAATAAGATGAAAAAATATATTTATCAGTGCACACATGAACGTTCACCCTAGTCTATAAACCAATCATTTGAGTCGAAAACGATGTTTAACTCATGGTTACTAACAAAATACCTGTTAGTAGGGATAGAGGAGCTGGCCCCCACAATGACAACATTAGCTTGAAGTTTAGGAGCTACATAAGAACCACAAGCCTTAGGAGATTGACATTTGCGATAATAGTATCCTTGGCTTTGTGATTACACAACCCAGATAGCAAAAAAGGCACTAACTTTCCCTGAATAATATTTTGCCTTTTGATTTATTATTATTGATGTTGTGGCTCCCAAACTTTTTAGTGAAGTTGGTCTTCTTAAAATTTTGATGCTTAGGCTTATGAAGATTTTCTACAATAAGTGCTTTAGCCCGAAAATCCGAAACAGGAGTTTCAACAACTCTTTCTCGATGTTTCTCCTCAATATTTAGAGACACTAAAAGATCATCAAAAGTATAATCATCGGGTTTTTGCTTTAGTTCCCTTCCAAATTCAGACCACTTAGGAGGCAACTTTTTAATGAGGGAAGCAACATGAAAGTTTTCAGACAAGTCCATTCCTTTTCTCTTAAGATCATAGAGAATACTTTGAAACTTATGGGCTTGGTCAAGTACTGACTTTCCATCAACCATTTGGAAGTCCAAAATTTTTTCCGCGTAAAACCGTTAGAGACCGGCATCTTCGGACCCATATTTAAAATCAAGTGCTTCCGACAAATCAATGGATGTCTTAGTAGTGCAAAAAATGTTATAGATATTAGTGGACAATGCAATAAAAAATCTACCATGGCACAAATAATATTTCTCATAAAAACCATCATCATCAGTAGATATTTTTTTCGATGGGGTCGAGTCCTTGCCAGTTTCAAAAATTTCAATTGCCTTAGAAGTTCCACCTTTTCTTTTTCTTTTGAAGCCAGAGCCTTGCGAATCACAGAATATAAACCCAAGGTGGTTAGCCAAAATTTCATTTGTTGTTGCCAACATCTAAAATTTTGGCCATTGAACTTCTCTGCTTGCAAGAATTCGACTCCTTTATTTTTTATTTTCAAATAAGCAACTCTAACAGAAAATCCTAACAAATATCTTTCCTTAGATTGTTGGAGTAATTATAGGTTTAGCATAATCTGTAGAAATTTAAATGCCAAACACAAATAATAAACCATGAATGTAACAAATTAATATTAATAGAGAAAAGTTAGAATAGCTTATGGGGTGATGGTCGAGGCACGCGAATAACGCTCTACTTCGGAAAGATACACCCCCTTCTGCACGTAAATGAATGCCGCTCCTTCCCCAAGATGCAACAACCTACGAGCCTCCTTCTGTGCAGTGATGTAAACTCACGAACCAAATTGTTTCCCGACACTCAAAATAATAGATGAAAGTAATCAGTGAAAAATCAATAAAAGACTTTAGAATTCAGTACTAGAGCTCGGCTTTTTTTGGAGATAAAGGAGGTGAGTATTTAATGTAAACCAAAACACCACTGATAGATTAATACTGGCGTGTTGTTCTGATGTGTGTGTTCCAGGAGAGAACATAAGCATGCAGTTATAGAGTTATTAGTTATACGTTAGGTTGTTAGAGAAGAAGATGGAGGTATAGTATTTAAGAGGATAAATAAGAGAATAAGTCATTAATTATAAAACCAACACCCAAGATTGTTAGAGAAAAAGATGGAGGTATAGTATTTGGGAGGATAAATAGGAGAATGAGTCAAAGTGGTTAATTATAAAACCAACACCCAAGTATCCCACCTTTGGGCTAACTCTCCGAAGGAGTCCACCTAATATGACATGAAGGTGATACTAAATCCATCAATAATAAAGGGCGACTCCAGAATTTTCTTCCAACACTGACAAAAATACATAGCGTGTCTATGATGAAAAACCGTATGCAAAAAAAAAACTCTGAGGCAAAAGAGAGAGAGAGAGAGAGAGAGAGATATATATATATAGGAAAATGGTCTCCTAAGGGATCCCGCACCAAAATTTGGTGCGGACTTGGCCTTTCCGGATCAAATTTTGACGATCCGAACCGCTCAATGTTTTTAAAATGCATTTTTAAGGGTCCACGCGGAAAATCTTCAAAAAAAAATACCCGGAAGGGCTTGATCCACACAGTTTTCGGTAAAATCGTCAAAATTTGATCCGGAAAGTTGAAAAAGGGCCAAGTCCGCACGGAATTTTGTATGTGGGATCCCTTAGGAGACCGGCTTCCTATATATATATATATAAGATCAACTTCTAATGAGGGATCCCTTATTTTAAATAAAGTGAGGACCAAACAATTTTTTCACTTTCCGTACTGAATTTTGATGATCCAAACCGTTAGATGTGTTTAAAAAGTGTTTTTAAGGTCCACCATTATGATTCGTCCAAAAAAATTACCCGCAAGGGCTTCATCCGATCAGTTTTTGCTAAAAACGCTATATAGCAAAAACTGATCGGATGAAGCTCTTCCGGGTATTTTTTTTGGACGAATAGTCGCGGTGGACCTTAAAAACACATTCTAAACACATCTAACGGTTCGGATGGTCGAAATTTGGTTGGGAAGCATGAGGTTCTCACTTTATTTAAAATGAGGGATCCCTTATTAAAAATTGATCCTATATATACACAATACATCGTTTGACAAAAAGACTCCAACATATTGTAACATCCCACGACGAGTCTTTATATTTTGGAGAATGCGAAAAGGACCTTAGGACTTGTTTTTTGCTTCTTTTCTCTAAATATCAAAATGGAAAACTCATTTTTGCAAAATCTGTTTTGAAGAGGGGCTGCCAAACATACAAAACTCCAAAAAGAGAAAATGAAAAGCCAAAAATAGGCTCTCAAAACACCCCGTTAAAGTTTAACCAAATGCATTTCCTACTTTCCTTCCCAACATAAGTTGTAACCAAGGTTCAATAGACTATTTTTAAATGTATAATACTCCACTATCCTTAAATGGGTATTATATATTGGGCTCTAGGCTAATTTTGTTATGTTTGGGCTATAACAATTTGGTTTAAATTTAGTTATAAATATTTATTTTAACCTCGCACAAATAACCCAGCGCTGGCAATACTAAACAAAATTTAATTTATATCTAAATTTTTTTTCAGTGAATTTTTTGAACCCAACGAGGTCGTTGCTTGAAAGGTAGAGTCGCCCCTGCTATCAATGGCAAATCAAAAAATAATATATTAATGTAAAATACTCCCTCCGTCCCTTTTTAAGTGTTGACATTTCCATTTTGGGTTGTCCCTTAATAAGTGTGTGTTTTGAAAAGTTAATGGGTAAAGTTTGTAGAATTATCATTTTGCCCTTTTGAAAAGTTAGTGGGTAAAAAGTTAATGGGTAAGGTGTAGTGGGCCGAAATATAACGATCAAATGAGTCACAGCTTGGCTCAGATCAAAGGCTCAAGCCCCGAACAAGGCGAAGCCTAATCCTAAGCTTAAATGGGCCGAGTCAATAAGACCGTACGGAGACGGTTCCATCCGAGCCTACGGAGACGGTTCCATCCGAGCCTACCGAGACGGTTCCATCCGAGCCTACCGAGACGGTTCCATCCGAGCCTACCGAGACGGTTCCAACCGAGCCGAGCCAATATGACCGTGCCAAGATGTGTTAACCGAGCCGAGCCAATATGACCGTGCCAAGATGTGTCAACCGAGCCGAGCCAATACCGAGACAGTGTCAACCGAGCCCATTATAACCGTGCCAAGTCGGTACGAATCAAATTGTAAAGAGGATGTACCAACGTCTTGGCCGAGACGAGTTTGATCCGAACGATTCATCCGAGCCGGATAAACCCGAAACGACTCGCCGAGACGAGATTGAACCGGGCGATTCATCCGAGCCGGATAAACCCGAAACGACTCGCCGAGACAAGATTGATCCGGACGAGTCACCCGAGCCGGGTAAACCCGAAGTGACTCACGGGATATGCGGAAGGCAGTTCATCCGACACGTCATGGATGATGTCATTTGAGGCGGTTACCGTAGCGTGACGTCATCCGAGCCAAATTACCAATCTGCACCTAAGCTTGGAGCCCAAGTCAGGAGAGCCTATATAAAGGAAGAGAGGGGAACCCTAGAAGGTACACAACATTTTCTCCTCCTACACTTTCTCTTTGGTACCTCCTCCTTCCTCAAATCTCTTACTAGACCGTCGGAGTGCCTTCCCTGGCCAACTTCCGGCCAGGCTAGGTGCTAACGGCGGGTGCTACTTGTGCAGGAGGACCAAGAGAGCCAGATTGTGTTGCTACGGTGGAAAAGAGTCAGCAAGAAGGGTTCATCTAGAAATCTGGACACCACATAAGGGTGAAGGATAATTTTGGAAAGTGGAGGTAAAAGTTGATGTGGAAAGTGAAAAAGTTGATGTGAAAGGTGTAATGATGATGTTTTTTTAATAAGTTGGATTTACGAAGCAACACATTTAAAAAGGGACGGAGGGAGTATTAAATTAAAACAACAACGGTGTTTTATAATTGTCTCCGCTAATGTTAGTTTCTGATACGTTTATTATCTCATCTTTTTTTCTGGGTGCTAGTATGTCTACTGTAGGATTGGGGTCTAAGGTTTTCGTCAACGTGACAGCTTGCATTTGTTCTTGGAGGAATATCAAGGTCACTGATGAGAATAGGCTTTTGGTTAAGGACTGGAATGTCAGATCCACTATTTTTGCTTCCATGTAATTCTACTTTTCTGTTTTTGTTGCTTGAGTATTGTTGTTGAGTTGCTTCCTGTTTGCTTTGTTACATTGTTTAGTTGCTTTGCTTTGGTGTAGCTTGGCTCTAGATGGCCTCTCTTGTACGGCTATGCCCTTGGTTTGGGTTTGTCTGCTTTCATTGAAACGTTTAACTTACCAAAAAAAAAAAAGTATCGTCAATTTGTGTTTTATTGGTATTTAACATTTGTGTTTTATTGGTATTTTTATTTTTTTTTGGTAAAGAGATGGAAATATCCTTAAAATCGCAATGAGATACAATGGAGTTCCTGCAAGATGAATCAAACAAAACATAACCAACAAGAACTAATCAACCAAAAACAAAACAAAGGCTAATAGATATCTTCATCACCGGTGTCCGGGTGAGGAACAAAACGGGTAAGAGCATGCTTTGCCAAAAATGTGCACACGCTGTACAACCATCCATGGCACTTTCGAGATCCTACAAAATGTCAGCTTTGCGATCTCCTCTTTTAAGCTATGAATCAAAAGGTGTCATGATGATGACATTCACTCCTCCTCCCTAGCTGCATAATGGCATTAAAACAGTGAGACAAAATATGAGTAGCATTGAAATTATGATTTAAAACCCATTTAACAGCTTGTTGAACTGCTTGAATCTCAGATTGGAGAGAGTTGTTGCTACATGTTGAGATAGAGTGTTGAGCAATTAGGACGCCGTTAGGGAGACTAGATGTAAAACCTATACTGCTCCATGGATTCTCTTCTTTCCAAGTCTCATCCACACAAAGAACACAAGAATTAAGAAGACACCCTATTTTCAAGGTAGGATTTTAAAACAAAGGATGGAAATTTGTTGATTGTAGATAGAGAACTGTTGTTGGGTGGTTTCCTAGATTTCCTAGCCAGTTTCTTGCCTAGTGGAACCAAAGTGCATTATCCTTAATTAGCCATAGAAAGAACAGTATCCCTACAAAATGGTTCATTGGAGAAAACTAGGGAGTTCCTATTTTTCCAGATGGCCCAAAGCAGTGCAACGAAGGAGAAGAGCTTCTGTTTATCAAAGCGAACGAGGATAATCCAATCCAAGAGCCATTCTTTAAAACACATATTCTCAGTGCCCCCCCTAGATGGAGGTCCGGAGATCAGAAGCAATCCAAACAGAGACTGAGAGATGACAAATGCAGAACAGATAAACTAGAGTTTCATCATCCGGTTCACATAAAGGACAGATTGAATGGATGCCATTAAGCTGAATAGCGAGATCCTTTTTAACTGGCAAGATTCCTTTTAAACATTTCCAAATGAAAACTTTAATGCGCTCAGGAAGATCCAAATTCCACACCATGTTCCAAACATTATGATCTTTATAAATCTAAGTTGAAGAAACCGTATTTGATAAATTACCCTTGTTCATATCGTATAAACATATGTATCCTGACTTTGAGTTATACTGTCTTGATGTAGTGAATGGCCAGACATATTAGTCTGGCTTAGGACCAGCTAGAAGAGAGATGCCCAGAATCTTGGGGATAATAAAAGAAAGAATTATATTAGAAATTCTGGTAAGATCCCAAGATGGTCCGGCCGGGGATGAGCGCAAGAGAAAAGATACCCTGAGAGAATCTGACCCAACGTATGGAGTAAAATGACTTAGAGGCTTGTCCTTATACGGTATCCATCTATCATGCAACAAATTGATAGACTCTCCATCCCCCACTTTCCAAGAAATGTAGGTTGCAATAAGATCTCTTCCTTAAAGTATGCTCTTCCATGCCTAGGAGGAATTAGAGTGGGATTTTACATTGAGAAGATTGTCCTTGGAACAGTATTTCGGAAGAAGAATGCATGAAGTAAGAAGCATAGGATTGGTTAGTAAACGCCAGCACCACCTAGCAAGAAAGGTCCGGTTGACTAAATTCATGTCCCTTCCTAGACCTCCTTCCCATTTATACGCTGAGAATTTTTTCCAAGACAACTAGTGAATTGGCTTTCTATCTCCGACCTTCCACCAGAAATTTTCTGCAATGGCATTAAGTTTATTGTAGTTAAAATCGTTTATAACAGGGCTTCCGGTTTTATTGGTATTTAAAATCTTACATATCATGTTTTGGGGCATGCTGTATTATTGTTATTATTATCTAACTTCATTTTTAAGGTTTTTTTTTTTTTGAACCATAAACATAAAGCTATATTAATCAGAAACATTACAAAGGCGACTCCGAGCAAGATTGTGGGCCGGTCTCACATCTTGACAGGTGACCTTAATTACAGATACATAATCAGAAGAGGATAGAATGTCCATAATATCAAGCACAATGTTCCTAATAGAATAATTAGCATCTTTTTATGGTATTGTTGTCTTCACACAAGAGCAAAAGCACCAACAATTACAGCTAAATTAATGGGTCATTCTTCATATTTCGATATATATTTTTTTGACTTTTTTAAGACTCAAGTTATTTTGATTAATATTTCATCTCGACAAAAGGAGTCTAAAATCTATAAATTACAATGAAAAGCAAAAAAAAAAAGTCGCTGAAGATGAAAAAAAAAAGAGTTTTGAAACAACTGGTATTTTTGTCTTTAGTGTCGTCCTATTGGAACTTTTTGAATTTCAGTCTACACTTCTATATTTCTCCGATCCCTCTTGTCAAGAAGAATGTTTAATCCAAAAAAATTATGACAAAAAAGCTAAAGAACAAATTACGAATAAAAGAATGAGTTGTCTTGAAATTGAAGACAAAATGAGTCAAAAAATACCATTTTGCCAAAAATACCAAGATGAAGTTTGGGAGAATATGAGTCCTAAATTGAGTCACAGAAGCAAGTGGTGGTTAGCTCATGCGGTAAAGCTATTAGATGCTCCACACTGCATTCCAGGATCGAGTTTCATTCCCCCTCCCCCATGTAATAGATTAGGAATGACGAATGACAAAAAAAAAAAAAAATTTGAGTCACAGAAGAATGTCACAGACTCCCATATTGATAAAAACGTGGAATAAGACTAGCTTAAAATCAGATGGACAAGAACTCCGGTTCTAGTTTTATATTTGTGCGTCAAAACCTGCTAAGGCTAAGTTTTTAATATGGTATTATCAATATTTTTAGTACTATAAGTATTTTTGTTTTTCTCGTACAAGTCATTCTTATAAGTTATTCTCGTACAAGTCATTCACGTTACATACATTAACTGATTCGACATTTAAAAGAAACAACATACACTTTTGATTACAGTGAAAATATGTATTTTTAAGGTTAAATCCTACAGAGACCCCTTCATCAATGCCTTTTTTCCATGGAGATCCCCGTACGAGTAAAAATGTCCACACAGACCCCTTATCTATGTGAATTGTAAAACACCCCTCACTTCGTTAACAGAATGTGTATGTTGACAAAATTACCCTCCAATTTCCCTTTGTAATCATCATCTCTTCTCTTCAATATTTGTTCTTAATTTTCTACTGGAAATATTTTTGGGTTAATTCTCCAACATATATACTTATTCCCGATAAGTATTCTCATTTTAGAAGGTAAAAGGAGCAATTTTTTAGTACCCTGTTTCCTCCTCTGCTTTCCCTTCCAATTTCGCCAAAAAATCAAAACCATTGCATCCAAATGCAAGAAAACAAATCCCCCTTCACATTCTCAAATGGAGCCAATATAAACCTTCACGATCAGAATTGAAGTAAATTAAAACCCAAATCGACAAAATTGAGGTACAAATTGGAAAATGGGTTTGGCATTTTCCCCAAACAGCTTGCGTGGAGGTGCAGATGGTTTCGATTGAAAACCCAGATTGTCCAAATTGAAGTAATCGAGAAACCCAAAAATCCCAAATTGGAAAATGGGTTTGGCATTTTTTCTGCGTGGGTGCGTTGTATGGTGTGGACTGTGGAGAGAGATTGAGAGAGAAAGAGGAGATTGTGTGTGTGTTGAATTGTGTTGAAGGGTATTTTCATCTGAAAGATGCACAAAACAGTGAGCTGCAAACGGTTGTGTAACTGTTTACATATAAAAAATTAACAAATCCAATAATTGATTGACACGTAGGTAAGCATGCCAAACATTGGCAAATATCTGTTAACATAGATGCATTGGATTAATGGAATAGAATCGAGCAAATACGATGTCGTATTATTCTTCAATTTAAAAAGCAGTTATTGGCAGTTACGAGTCATTGTTAATCGACTTCGAAGCCATGATTTAAACTGCTAAATGCATGTGATCCACGTGTAAATTCGTGATACAAGGCAATTGACAGTTAAGACACGTGGAGCATATTTTGAAAGGCAGTTATCTCTCTAAAGTATAATCATTTGGGTTAGTGCGAGCAACGGTGCATATTCGATGTGAAGCTTTTGGAAGAAGATTAAAAGGAATTCAAATTTAGACGTGGAGGAGGGAAGAAACTGTCAATTCAAATTGTGAAAGTTGGAGTTCGAAGCAAGCCAAGTTCAAAATCAATGAGCGGGAAGTTCAACTAACAAGCAGTGTCTATAAATAGAAAAGATTGAAGAGTGAAAAACCCCGGACAAATCTTCAACAAACAGCTATCAAACAAAATGATGCTTGGTTTGTTCATTGGCAAGTAGTTTAGGATTTCGAACTCAGTTTCGAAGTAGATTAGGAAGTAGATTAGGAAGTAGTTAGGATTATTCTCGGTTGTTCTTGTAACAATCACCTGTTCGAAGTTTTCATTACCTTGTATTTGAAGTTGAAGGCAATTTCGAAGTAAGTTTATCTTTAATTTATTAATCGAAGTATCTTGTTTCTTTGTTGTTCTTTAATTTTCCTAAGTATATTGGTTTGTATTTCTTCACTTTGAAAGAAAAATCTCTTAATTGAGGTAATTGAACCATCAAAAAACACAATCGCTTGATTAGATTTGGTTTTCCAAAGTTAATCTGAGGGAGGAGATTGAAACTCTCTCTGGCACGCTCGTACTCAATTATTTTCTGTTGCAAAGAAGTAAAAGAACCACTAACAGTAACGAAAGGGATTGTGATGGATTACGGTCAAAGATGAGGGGGTTTGTATGAACGTTTTTAAACGTTAGGAGGTCTTGGTAGGAAAAATGCATTTATGAGAGGGTCTCCGTAGAATTTAACCTATTTTTAATCAAAACATCGCTTAAACTCTTCTATTATTCCACCACTCAGATAGTGGGTTAGGGGAAGATTGTATTAGAACTAACTTACATAAACACAAGGAGTAGCTCAAGTGGCAACATGGCTAAACAGACATCTGCATTCAAAACTTGTAAACCTATAATGACCCGTATTTTTGTACTTTAAAAAAAATGATATAGGCTTATTAAAAAAAATTCAGTAATGTTTAATTTTATTTTCTGATTAGTTAGTCCTAATCGAGACTAGATGATATACATGCATGTATTATATTCATATATACGTATATCTACTCATTTCTTTCGAGCCAGCAATGCTACACACTCAGAAAAGTTGCCCAGAAAGTACCCATGAAAATTGCAATGAATGACTCAGATTTACTTGGGAGGAATCTCAGCCATTCATTGCAGTTTTCTGGATACTTTCTGAGCAAGAGCACTAATCATTTTCCATTGAACCTAAACCCTCATCTCCCATCTTTTTATCCAAGAGGTTCTGGGCCTAAACTAATAACTCTATATACACGCTCCCCTCCTCCCTTTGTTTTTTTTTCTCATATACGTGCATAATTTCCACCCAAAAATTCTACCAACCCAAAGAATCTTTTTGAACGAGAACCATAACTGAAACCCAAACCCAAACCCAAACCCATACTCCCTCCTTTTCATGTTCGGTTAAGAGGGAGAGAGAAGTTCACGCAGGGAGAAAGAGAGGGAGAGATTTCGGCAGAAAGAAAGAAAGAAAGGAGAAAAAGTTCAGTCCATTCGACGCAATCGAGGCCCACCCAAATCACTCCAGTTTAGCTTAATCTTCGGACGAAAGGTAGGTTACGTCCTACTGAACCCATTGGTACATAACAAGTCAATTTTCATTGAGTAGAAACAAAGCCCGAGCATTTTGTTAGTTGCTAGGTAGTATACATGCGTTTTCGACCTTCCGAGCTACTGGGTCCCGTCCAAAACAATCTGAACCCAACTTTTTCCATGATAGAGATGTAGTTCGTTTCATAACGAACATTTTCGTTAAGTAGAAACAAAACCCAAACGTTTCGGTCGTTAAAATGTAGTTCATGTCCTAACAAATATTTTGATGTATTATATGTTAATTTTCATTGTGTATAAACCCACTTGGTGTACACCAACTTGTAATCAAGTGAATAGTTTGGACAACTTTCAAAAAGCTTAAACAAACAAAGTAGTATCGAACTGTGGTCCACTACCCTTAATTACAATTGGGTCCATGAACTTTAGATTAATGACTGTTTGGTCCCTTAACTTTATATTTCTTACAATTTAGTCCCAGATTTTGGCTCCTTTATAATTTAACCCACCGTACTGCGAAATTTTGTACCACGTTAATTACCACGTACATGACCGGACTAGGAAATGTGCCCGTGACTACCTCGTGACCATGATTGCAACCGTACTTGTTTATTTACTAAACATGTTGATTATTATTATCGCAGGTTGTGTTCATTATTGTTTATCATTATGTGATTTGTGTGACTTAGCTGAGGCAATGTAATTTATTGTGCAAGTAATGTAGATGGGGCAGTAAGACCCCGGGTGGTTGTGGATTTCAAGAAACTTTGGACATGTTTTAAAATAGGAAAATGAAAAAATGGAAATGCGTGGAAATATTGTTGAGTTGATGAGCTGTGGTTCCAGGGGTGACCGGAGTGGGACTTGGATGGATAAACATTTTGAATACGAAACCCTGGATAGGATATGGCGGTGATTGACTCTCAAGAATGGTCGGGCTATAAGGGTGGCACTGTGCTTGCGTCACAGCCCGAGGATGAGTTGTGGAGCCACACTCCCGATGAATCTTATTTTTCGTGCCTTGGGGTCATCAAAGTGGTACTCGGGTATATAACCCAGTTTCTTCCGTCCGGATCTTAGCAAGGGGGAGTTGAATCACACCAGTTGCCCTATGCTAGAGGTTGAAGGGTAGGATGGATCTCGTGGCAGAGAATCCTAGATGACATGTAGGTAAATGGCTAGTAATTAGTCAATGTTGTTATTTGTGCTATCTTTTGTTATTCATTTATTATGCATGTTTATCTGTTAGATACGTGGGATATTCCTATTGGGCTTTTTAAGCTGACGGGTACTTGAACAGTGGTGACTTATCACCAGGTAATGAAGATGGAGCAGAGGCGCAGTATGATTATTAGATTGGAAAAAATTGTTGAGGAAGGAGTCAATAAGCATTGGATGCCGGATCAGTAGATGTCTAGGTGTTTTGAACGTTGGAAATTCAAATTGCTAAAATCTCATTTCGAAGAATGTAATATTTTGACAAATACTTATTTTGATATGGTCGTATTATGGTGACGTCACTTTTAGTTTGATGACGTGATAACTCTTATGAAATCTTTTTGATAAATGTTTTCCTTAATTAACCTTTCCGAAAAATCAGGGCGTTACAAAATCTCTTGGGGTAAGGCCGCAAAAGAGAAATCTCTTGTGAATTCCTTAGTCCTGGGATCGATGTATGATATGTTAGCATCAGTTTGATGCCGATAATAATTTTTTAGAGATTAGTAATGAGGTAAGATTGAAATTGGAGTTGTTAGTAAGCAGTAGGGATTAGCAGTGAAGGTTGCTTGTTGCATTTCATATCAAATTCAATGGCAAGAATAATAACAAAATTTTGTTTTTGTTCACATATAGGAGAGGACTAGTATGAGTACATATTCGGTCACCACCTTTTTTTTGTTTCTTGCAGGGGCGACCGCCGACCGCTCCACCTGGCACCCCCGACTGTATCCTAAGTTACGACGGGATTGGTAATTGGGTATGAGTAAAATTGGGATATGTAATGAGTATGATTCGTAAGAAAGTTGTAAGTTTGACCCATCATGCATGTTTGTTTTGCACCGAATTAGATAATATAATTTTCCTTTCATCAGCAGATTAGATAATAGAGCTACTAATGACATGTTTGTTATTTCACTTTTTACCCTTCCAAACTAAAAGGAGATTACTGTAAATGCACAAACAAGAGGTTAGATAGGATTAATAATGAACATGTCAGATCTATTGTGTGAGATCCTGAAAAGGACCCCACGCACTGATTTGTGCACCATATTTTCATAGTTTGTCAGTACCCATAGTTGCTTCATACTAAAATATACGATAATATTATGTCACCACAAAAATCGGTACCCCTAATATACATATAAGGTGATATTGTGTCACAGATTTAGAAGATGATTTGAACTAATTGGGGCTGGAAAATGTTATAGGTACATCACTTATGCACATCAAGTTAATGTCGCGGATGAGAAGAAACACAATGCGGGGCCCACCCAATAAAATGAGTTTTTCCTCATTCGCCACATCAGTTTGGTGATCATTTGGTGTGCATTTGTAATGTACCTACAACATTTTTGAATTGGAGCTAGCTCAATTGGCCTGGACTCATACATCTCACTAGAAGGTCAGAAGTTCAAATCTTTCCACTTGCGTATGGGTATTATTCCTCCTATATTTGTTGGGTTATTCTTCCTTTAATGGAGCTATTAGTTAGTAGGGGTGAGAATCGGTCGGTTTGGTTCGGTTTTTGGGTTATCCGGCACCGAACAGATCGGTTCGGGGTGGTTTTGCTGGGAACCGATCCCGATCGAAAAAAACAATGGACCGATTGGTTCGGGGTGGTTCGGGCTTTTTTCGGTCCGACGTTAAGATTGAGATGGACGGCTAGGATTTGTTATTTTTGGGGGGTCAAGATCGTTTTTTTGGGTTTTCGGTCCAAATAGGAGTGGTTTCGGGGTAATTCAGTCCAAATTGGCATGATTTCGGTTCGGTTCGGTTCGGTCCAAACCAATTTCCAGGAAACCGAGACCGAACCGATAATTTTTTAGTTCGGTTCGGTCCAAACCGAAGTCAGCTAACACAGCTTTTCCCCGACCGAAAACCGAACCGGTCGGTCGGTTTTTTTCGGTTTTTCTTTCACCCTTATTAGTTAGGTTGGTCTTATAGTGATTGTAGTCTTCGTTTCAAATTACCCACCTGCGTATGAGTGTTATTCCCCTCCTATTTGTTAGTTATTTCTCCCTTATTGGGGTTATTAGTTGGAGTGAACTTATAAACTTATAGTACATGTGACTTTGTTTACAATTTAATGTAGTAATTCATACTTATATTCTCCTACCGTTTTAAAAAAAGAAGAAGAAGATTTAATTGGATCATAATGACAGCTGGTAGGGTGCCAATACCAGTTCTATCAATTTTTTTACTCATACAGTCATACTCATATCAACCTGCATATAAACCGTTCACAAATTTTCTTTTTGTTTTGGTTAAGGTTCTGGAACGTTACCCATTCGTTTCTCATTAGTTCGTTGAATAAATATGGCACCATTTAAAATGGCCAATTCTATTAGCAACACATTATTTTCTCTACACAGTCCAGTTTCTACATGTAACCCACACACCTAAAATTCCCAAACAAATTTATTCCATAAAACCCACTAAATACACCTAAACTTCTAACAATACCCCTTTACCCCCCAAAAAACCCTAAGTAATCAATCTGTCATCTGTTCTCTCGTCTCTCTCTCCCTCTTGTCAATCCCGTCAGCCATAGCCACCATCAACAGCGCCGTCAGACTTCCACCCCTCCTCACCTCTGCCAGTCCACTTCCTCTTCTCCCTTCATCTCAGTTGATCTCTCTGTCTCTGTCTCTCTCCACCACCTGATGCCACCAGCCAGGGCCACCACCAGCCGTCGCCAACACCGCCCAGCACCACCACCACCCGTCGCCACCACCAGCCTTCGCTACTAGCCAGCGCCATGCGCTGAAGATGGGAGAAGATGGAAAATTTCAGTAACTAATGTTTCGGTAACTAAATGTCGAGGAGATGAAAATTTTCAGTATCTGAAAACCAAAAAAAAATACACAAAAACTATAAGTAGTTGCCGAAAAATTGACATGTTTCGACTTACACTTACCGAACTTGTGTCTACAGGCTAAATATATAGTAACGACATCCAGATACTGAAAAATTGTACAAATTTCGACATTTGGTTGTCAAAATCGTGTAAATTTTTTTTCAGTTTTAAATTACCGAAATTGTCTAAGATCATTACGTTCTTTTGTTTTGGTTTGCAAATGTTGAAAAAGCGGTCAATTTTCGGACCTGAAAAGTCGTGGTTTCTAGGCCGAATTTTTTTGAACGAAGGAGGTGGAAGGAGGTAGTGATGGCGGTGGCGGGTTGAAGGTTTTCGGACCTGAGAGGTGGAAGGAGGTGGCCATGGGTTTTTGGGATATGGCTGGTGGCGATGGGTCTTTGGGGTATGGCTGAAGGTTTACGAAGAAGAAGAAGGGCTTTTGGATATTCGGATTTTACTTTTGGTGTATTTTAGTCTTTAACCAGTAGTGTAATTTAGTGGTATTGTGTGAAAATTTTAGCTGATTGTGTGGAGTAAATAAAGGACTGCAAATAGAATTGTCCTTTAAAATTCGTTACATACATGTGCAACCCCGGAGAATACTGTAAAGACCAAATTCCAACCCTCATGGCTTCGAAACCGAGGCTCTCTCCGGTCAATGACATGTTAAAATTTCAGTCCATTTCTTCTTGGAAAGGTTGACATTGGACTACAGAAGATCGTACAATTAGCGGAGTACTTTTATGTTGTCCTGAGCGAATGGAACATGGCATGGCATCCATCACCGAAAATCTGTCAAGTGGACCAAGTCTCGCCCACGAAAGGTCTGCCTATGGTTACGGAAAATGTAAAAATACATGATTGGGGATTATTCCAGAGATTTTTTTTTTTTTTTGCACAACACCACTGCAGAGTTTTTTTTTTTTTTTCCGTCATTCCTAATCTATTAGATGGAGGAGGGGGAGGGGGAATGAGACTCGATCCCGAGATGCAATGTGAGACATCCAAAAGCTCTACCGCATGAGCTAGCCACCACTTACACCACTGCAGAGTTCACATAGATTGTTTTAACGTTCATTCTCCTTTGAGTTTTTTATATTTTTATCCCCTAAACTATACCAGTTTTGTCTATGTAGTCCTCAAACTATTAAAAGCCCTTATGTCGTCCCTCAACTATCTCTTTGCAACCTATTGAGTCCAATTGGTAACGGCAACACCCTTTTTGGACAGAAAAGTTAGCATGTGACCAATAGGTGCAATTTCTTCTAAACACGAGGGGCTGAAATGCAATTTCACTCCTCAAACACTTGTAAATTATACTGAGAAATTGCCAGCGCCGGAGTACCAAAACCCATTTGCTGATCTCGCCATTGCCATCGCCGTCGCACAGAGAGAGAGAGAGAGAGAGAGAGAGAGAGAGAGAGAGAGAGAGAGAGAGAGAGAGAGAGAGAGAGAGAGTAACTCGTCGTCGTTCATCATCGAGGGGCTCGTGACGGCGGATAATTCAAAATCCGATGGCGGAGAGGAGGGGTACTTTCGGATCTGAGTGTTCCTTCAGTGGGTTGTGTGCAAGTTTGTGGGGTTGAGTCACCGACTTACAGGAAAACATGGTCTTGGTCCGACCTCGAAAATCCACCTGTAATATCTAAAGCAACAATACATCTCCACTTCTACTAAGTCACTGTACACCACCAATAGATTTTTTTTTTATCATTTCTTGACATTAACATGAACTTCTCCATTGTTGGTGCTTCATGTTTCACGCATTTGTTGTACATCGAACCATGCATAGTCCCAATTTTCCACAGCTCTGATCCAATTTTTTTTTTCTTTTCCTTTTTTTTTTTTTTTGTGTTATGGTGATTCTGTAAAAGAAGTAAAGAAGGGTTGGGGGTTGAGATAATTTAGGGTGAAAAGACAAGGTTACCCCTCATTTTAACGGACTGGAGTAACGGAGTCAGAGTCACAGTCAGGGACTTGATATATTGTTTCAAAATTGAAACATTGGGGGCTAAATGTCAGCAATTGGTACATTGGAGATGAAATTGAGACGCGGTCAATACTTTGGGGACCAAAAAGGTAAATAAGCCCTTCATTTTCCGTCCAAACTAAATACCGCCGTTTTCAACTGGACTCAATAGGTTGCAAAGACATAGTTGAGGGACTACATAAAGGCTTTTAATAGTTTGAGGACTACAAAGACAAAACTGGTATAGTTTAGGGGATGAAAACATAGAAAACTCTTCTCCTTTTGATTCTTTAAAGATAATACCCTCCCATCGGTCCCTTTTTTTTTTTTTTTTCCTCCTGAAATCCGTCAACATAACGTTCCGTCAGCATAACGTTAGCAGTTG
This sequence comes from Vaccinium myrtillus, assembly GCA_016920895.1. Classification (NCBI taxonomy): domain Eukaryota; kingdom Viridiplantae; phylum Streptophyta; class Magnoliopsida; order Ericales; family Ericaceae; genus Vaccinium; species Vaccinium myrtillus. The sequence continues at coordinate 14,629,649 of CM029273.1, forward strand.
TGTCCTTAGTTGTGTTTGTAACATTTTGTTAAACCCTTTTACTTGCCAACTACTATTTCCATGCTCTTTGTGGGTAAAAAACACTTATACCTCTTCATCTATCACTCTTTTTCAGAGACACCCCCTCATTTTTAAAACTGAACAAGGAGACCCCCTTATCTATCTAAACTTATCACCAAACCCGGCCCCCTTCCGTCTAGAATACCCTAACTTCGTTAACGGAAGGGCTTGTAATAATGGAATTGCCCTTTCTTATATTAGGGCAACTGATATGCCAAAGTAATCTGTCCATCATCTCTTTCTCAAACTGCCCCTTCTCTTTCTAAAAAAACTCTCCATCTGTAACTCTATTGTAATAACTTTCTCCGATCAATCACAGAAGATTAAAATTCTCCCTGCGAGATGCGACTCTTTGAAGTTGATTGAACGTTTCGTCGAAGGTTTTCACTCCATCGAAGGAGTGGGATTGTTATCAAACAAGCAACAATCCAATCTACCGTGACGCTTACTTTGGGGTAACAATTAACAAGGTCAACTCTCCATGTGACGCTTAATTGCAAGGCATATTAATTGCTTGTCAATCAACTCTCCAATAAATCGTTCAGAGTTGACCTTGTTAATTGCTTAATTGCAAGGCATATTAAAAGTGTGATTCAATGAGTGGGGCTTATTTTGGGCCTCACACAATTAATCCAAGCCATCTAGGGCTGTGTTCGTTTTAGAGTTTTGGTTATGTTTTGGTTTGCTTACATCATCATTTCCCTCATTTCTCTCTCTATCTCTCTCCACTTATTACACTCGCTTACATCATCTAAACTAAACTAAACTTGTTAACCGAACAAGACCCTAATATTTTCAAAATAATTATTTGGGTGGTAGTGTAAAAAATATCTAAATTAGATAATTGTAAACAATTCATCTAATTTTTGAATTTCTCATTCAAAATTTAATTTCTTGAATGCTGAATGAATTTTAAAAAACCATTAAACAACTATGTACTTGGTATTCCCGTGATCTGAATCAAAGATGTGATAGAGCTTACACACAATTACCGGCAAAAACTTGATCAATTCGTATTTTAGAAGCTTGCAAATATTTTTCACCGCCTGATTTGCTGGTCAATCCTCGTCACAACCTAGACATTTTATTAGAGCATCTCAATGTGACAGTTTACCACATTTTCAGGGTCATATTTTATTGAGTTAACGAGAAGTGTATTAAACTTTTGTGCTCCTTTTAATTCTTTAAACATAGTACTCTCTCCGTACGTCCGCCTTGTTTTTTTTTTCATTTTCGAAATAGCCATGATATATGTACAACAAAAGTCTCTAACGAGTCTCTTACACACTCATATGGTATGTGGAGCCCACACACAGTTTGAAGTGTGTGTGGGCTCTACACACTATGTAAGTGTATTGGAAACTTGTTAGAGTTAGTTATTGTACACTTATCATTTTTGTCGGCGTAACGTTGGCGATTGTGTCATTGGTTGTGCTTATTGATTATGTTTGTAGCATTTTGTTAACCCCTTTTCCTTGCCAACTACTCTTTCCATGCTCTATATCGACTCAAGTATACAGTATATTTTAATATTCCGTTTGAGCTGAGGTTGTCAGCTTTGCCCTTTTCGATGGTGCTTTAGCCAAAAAAGCGCAGAATTTGTTTTTTAGTTTTTGCATTTTGTCTTTGTTTAATTTAATTTTTTTTTTTGCATTTGTTAGTTTTGCATCAAGTTTTCATGGTTTATTTATTCGTCTCGAGGAGACGAATTCAAAAAGTATAAAATTATGGTCAAAACTAATATTTTTTTGATTAAAGCCTAAAACTAGTTTATTTTAGGCTTTATTCAAAAAAATATTAGTTTTGACCATAATATTATACTTTTTGGATTTGCCTCGTCGAGATGAATCCATAAACCATGAAAACTTGACGTAAAACTAACAAATGTAAAAAAAAATTAAATGCAGAAAAAATTGATCTCCAGTGACAACAATTTTGTCACTGAGTTGTCACTAAAAAGAGTGTTTCTAAAAGTATCCAGTGCCAACTTTTTAGTGAGTTGTCACTAATCGTGTAATTAGTGACAGCTTAGTACAAAAAACTGTCAATGAATACTTTTAAAAATACACTTTTAGTGACACGTTGATGTCACAATGTTATCATTAAAACTCAATTTTTTTGTAGTGACAACAAAAAAAACCAAAAAACTATTTTTTCGTTTTTTGCCAAAGCACGAGTGAGATCGAAGGAGAGAAGATAGGAGAGTGTTGACCTTGTTATCGGTCACTGGCGTCCTTGGAAGGACGAGTGTTGACCTTGTTAGCTGTGAATTTATTGATAATTAGAGAAACAGAATGACAGAGAGGAGAGAGAAAGCACATTTATTTGTTTATAACATTGCATCATACCACACATTTTTCTCTGCACTGCAATGTGGGGACTGTTGTTCCATAAAAACACCAAAGCTTCCTCTGCTCTGCTCTCTCTTTCGGGCGCTTTTTTTCTCTCACTGGTATGTCTCTCTCTCTCTCTCTCTCTCTCTCTCTCTCTCTCTCTCTCTCTCTCTCAATAAGGTTGGGGTTGTTCGGGTGGGTGTCGGGAGGCATTTAGTTAGCTTTCTGAGTTCAGTGATGTTTTGTCTAGTTGGCTAGCATCTATTCCACTTTTTCTTCCCTGGTGATATTGTCTTCGTACGGTATTATAGATTGCATGGATGTGGCAATTTTCAACCCAACATCGCATGAATCTGCCCATATCCGCCGACTTATTATCCAACCTAACCCACTCATATTGTATTATTATGTGACAAAAAATTCTGGCTACCTCTTTTTTTTTAAATTTGGATTCAAATTATTGAATTCGGATTTAACAAGTTCGGATTCGGATTGGATTGGAGCTATTTTAGATTAGGATTGGATCGGATCAGATTCGAGGTCCTACAGGATTCACATTCAATCCAGTCCATTGACAGACATAATCTCAAACCACGCATATTCAACCCGTGTATTATTGACCCATATTCAATCCGCTCATATTTAACCTATAACTCATATCAACTAGCCTAAACCCAACACCAACCCAGCCCACCCATTTGCCACCTCTATTTGGTTATCGTTTTAGTTGTGTTTTTGTTGTCAAGGTCATTCTATGGACAGCCCACTAGCCTGATAATAAAGTAAAAAGCAAAAAAAGACACATTTCAGTGTACATTTTACACTTTATTTTTTTACACATTTGAATACACTTTTTAAACTAACGACAAACATTTTAGCGTTTTCCTTGTTCTAAATAGCGTGTCATTTACTTTACTTTGGCGTGTCATATACTTTAGAACTCAGTCCCGATGCCTCCAATCAAGAACAAGCCCTTGAAGTTACATATCTCTGCAACTGAAAATTCAATTAGAAGCCGGTTAGCGCCACCTCTAAACATAACTGATTTGATTCATTGACTTGTTACCAACTGCTTAAAAAGTGATAAAATTGGCATAAACTCACCTAAACCATCATTACTACCTGCTACTGCCAGAACTCTCGACTTTTAGTGTATCTATCCTATTCTATTCTGCACTGACCATTTTGTAGTCCAGAGAGGTTTTAAAAATAAAGAGAGGTCAGGCCCACATAAAGAGGTCAATTTATCAGGCACCGAAAAGAATTTCCATAATATCGTATATTTATGGACATTTTAAATCACTTATGTACAGAGTAAATTGGTCAAAGCACACAAAAGCCAAACGTTTGCTTATTACTTTCAAGGTTCTAGAATTAGTCGAAGAGGCCCGGATACTCGTTTATATAAAAACATTCCTTTTTTGAAGGATCCAGGAAGGAATCTAAAATTATCATGGGCGAGGGAGGAACCAAATTTTCACTCACGGAGAACGTGATTCCCAGTTAAATATGTCAACATGAATCGTATTTCTATTCTGGTCTATTCCAAACATAGGAATCACGAGGATACAGAATCACTAGAAATCCTACTTTCCAATAGAATTTAGCTTAATACCAAAAGTGTGAAGTAATTGTGACTCGCCAAAAAAACTAACTGAGAACGAAATGGGACTTTCAATCCCAATCAACTTTTTACCAACTTCACAACTACCAGTAAATCTTCTAACTAATACATGCTAATTGTCTTCTTTGCCTTGGAAATTGGCCAGGAAACAGGTCTCCGATCTCAAGCCAGAGAGCCATGGACAAAAGCTCCACCATTGACAAGAAATGGACGCTTTGTGCATTGGCAAGCTTCGTCGGCTGCTTCATCCTAACCCTGTCTCTCAGTAACAATCGAAACAGCTTTAGACTCGTGACTTTTCGAAACGTTTCAGTAACGATAACGTCATCCGAATCCTTGGAACCGTCTCTTTTCGTTGAGAATGAGAAAACCATGAACAGAAGCACCCCTCCCGTATTTCAAAGTAAGGAACCCAAGAGCAATAACACAGGTATTTCTCTTTTCGTTGAGAATGAGAAACCCATGAACAGAAGCACCCCTCTTGTATTTCAAAGTAAGGAACCCAAGAGCAATAACACAGGTAATTGCAATATGTTTGACGGTAGATGGATTTACAAGCCGATTGAAAACCCTTTGTACAACGAATATCAGTGTCCGTTCCTTAGTAATCAAGTAAGCTGCCAGAGGAACGGAAGACCGGATTTCGACTACGAGGGTTGGAGTTGGGAAGCCAATGACTGTGAGATTCCAAGGTAAGATATATAGATTATATGCAATGGCCATCAATGTTCTAAAACTCGCTAGGCGCTAGTCGGTCGGAGACCGGGCGCCCCAGGCCTAGGCGCCGAATAGTCGGCTGCCTAGCGCCCTAGGTGGGACTAGGCGCCGACTAGTCACCTTCCTAATCTATGCGTTGGACCACCGCTTAGCGCCTAGGCGACCGACTTTTAGAACACTGATGACCATCATGATCTTACATGCGATTTACGTATAGTTGGATGAGATGGATACTAACGTTGGCTCAACAGGTTTGATGGGAAAGACTTGTTAGAGAGACTAAGAGGGAAGAGAGTGGTCATAGTTGGGGACTCCATGAACAGAAACCAATGGGAATCTCTTGCTTGCCTCCTCTACTCAGCTATTCCACCCTCAAGAGCCCATGTAAAGGTGCAAAGTGGTTTCTACAAGGTCTTCAGAGCAAAGGTGACAAATAAGTAGTTTTTCTTTTACGCACATGATCTGCTGCCATCGAAATCCTGTGCCAATGCACCCCTTTTCGCACCATCGCGCTTCAATATTCGTGTCTGCATGTCACTGTTGTCCTCTGTAAACTATATGATAGAAAGACAAGAACCTGGAGAAGTGAGAATACCTTACTCTTTTGCAATGTCTCCTCTGCATATGTCACTATTGTCCTCTGTACACTATATAACTGCATATACGCATATACATAGACACGTACATGTATATCATTTGAGGTGCACGACACGACCTTCATAAGGATTTTCCAAGATTCCAACGAAATCGTGTAATGGTAGAGCAGTGACAGAGACGCAGGAATTCAGGGGAGAGTACCCCTGCCTCCGTTCCAATGTCTCCCCAGCATAATGTCAACATTGGTTTATTAGTATATGTTTTTGTTTCCTCAAAATAGTGTCAACGTTGTCATTGGCATAGCCGCTCAGGTACATATATAGGCATATACATTTATATCATTCTTCATGTTGGATACGACGTTCAAAAGGAATTTTTTGGCTGTCAATAACAGGACTACAACTGTTCTGTGGAATTTCACTGGAGCCCATTTCTGGTGCAACTAGATACTAACAAAGACCATGGTCCAAATGTTCTTAGGCTAGACAAACTTGAAACCTCGGTTCATAAATGGCGAGGTGCCGATGTCATGGTATTTAACACTGGTCACTGGTGGGTCCACACTGGCAAGCTCAGGGCGTAAGTTCAGTCCATTCAGTTCAAATAGCAATTAAGATTCTTGAATTCCACGCGTTCTTTCTGACAAGGTAGTCGAATGGGAAAAACTGCAGGTGGAACTTGTTCCAGTATAGAGGAAAGCTGATAGAAGAGATGGATATAGAATCAGCATTTGAGATAGCCATGAAGACCTGGGCTCAGTGGATTGATCAAAACGTCGAGTCCACCAAAACAACTGTGTTTTTCAGGAGTATCTCCCCAGAACACAAGGGGAACCATTGGTGTCACAACGTGACACAACCAATCATGGATGAGTCTTACGAATCGCCGTTTCCAAAGCCTGTGACAGACATTGTTGAGAGGATAATCGGAGAGATGAGAACGCCGGTGAGGTATTTAAACATTACGAAGCTATCAGGGTACCGAAGAGATGCACATGGAGCAATGTACGGGGCAAAGAAAGGGAAAATGATAGAGAAGGAAGGGAAGCGGCCAGAGGCTTTTGCCGACTGCAGCCACTGGTGCCTACCTGGGTTACCAGATACATGGAACAGGATGTTTTATGCACTTTTGGTTTCCAACACCTCCAGGAACAGTTTGAATTCCTCACATGAGGCTCCCTGATCCTTCTGATATGTGAATGTTTCTCAGCGTTAGAAAGTATTAGTTTTATAATTTTTGGACATTATGGACATCAGTAAGATTAACCAATTGATTCTCAGGCGTTTTACATCAAGATTGATTTCAGATTTGCATTAGCAGTCTTTTATGTGGAGACTGGATGAACAGTTGAACACTAGTACTGTAGTACAGCAACAAATTGACTCTCAGGCTTTCTCTACATCAAAATATATTTGTCTCCAGTCTCCACGTTTTTAATTATTTCTATGGCTTTGTGATTTGTTTGTCTACTTCGAAAATGATAAGAAACAGTTTCAGAAACGTTTCTGTTTCCATGGTAATTGGAAAACAGAAACCAAACCAAACCAAGCCGAGCCTTATGTCCCAATCAATTGGGGTCGGCTGCATAAATCTTCTTTTTTCTCCGTTGAGCTCTGACCTCTATCAAGGGCTACTTGTTCACTTAGATATCGTAACTGAAAAACAGACTGAAACAAAAAAAATTATCCCTGTTTTAGATCAATTTAAAGCCAGACTCAATTCAGCTCCCATTCAACGCGCCCAAGCAGAAATTTGATCTCAAAGTGGTTGTTAATCGCGATTTTTGTCACATAAATGAGTTCAACTGATTAGAAACATATCGAACTCTACACAGAACTTGGTGCTGAAAATTATTGAATGAATGCAATCATGCCCATTTCAATCCATGTTAAAACATGCATGGACAAGCCAGAAGTATCTGTGCTTCGTACATCTAATTCCTGTTATAGCATGCATGGGCAGACTAAAATGAAGTGCCCAAAGTATTCCTTGCTTCATAAATCTCCCATATATTACACCATTAAATACTCACTTTTAACTTTGACAACTTCACCAATAAGAGAGCAAGACAGCCAATTAAGAGAAGGATTTTCATATACGAAAACAAGAAATACCATTACCTATGAAAGGGTTTCCTTCTATAAGGTAAAGCAGTGTGTAACCAGAGCCACGAGACATAAACAGGCATCAACAATTTACAAATTTGATGAGTAGGTAAAACACTGGATGGTAGATTATTTTCTATTTCGCCCACTGCAATTCCATTGTTCTGAAGGAGTAACTTATAGCTTTCGTTGTTGATAAAGGTTGAAGGGGAAGTTTACTTACACAGATGATAGGACCTTCTCGATTAGTGGTATCTAGAGAAGCTCCCAATCAGATTCATTAATGCCACGAGGTGGCGATTTCTGTGCGTCTACTTCAATCGTAGATGCAAGTATCAAACTTTCTGCACTTTCTTGGTTTGATTTGGCTTCCATGTCTCCATGTTGTACTGCAAGCTGCTCATACTCCTGCTTCCTTGCTGAGCTCTTTGAAGAGAGAGCCTTCCGAATCTTTTTCTAAAAGATCCAAATAACATATCCAGGCAACGACAATTAAAAGAGATTCATCTATAAATATATACGTAAATACATATATAAACAAACACACACACACACACACAGAGTACCTTGTATGACCTAGGCTTATCTTTCCTGTTAGCAGCTGGACAAATTTCTTGTGTGTCCACCAATACACAGGTTTCCTCCAGCATCGACTTGTCCAATTGTTTATTACTGGTGTCAAACCCTGGCTCCACCAGTACATCCTCATACTCAATTTCATCCAACTTATAGCCACCTGAGATCCATTAAGAGACAGCAGTCATTTGATAGACTAAATATAACAATAGGCAGCAACATCAAAGAGAAACAGCACTTAGGCAAGAGTTATTTGCATAGCATGGAGAGAGAGAGAGAGAGAGAGGTGATTTTCCATGGGATCAGTCAACAAAACAAACCGTATTTCAAAGTTGTCTATCAAATTGCTCTAGTTGCCAACAAGCAAATCCTCCAAAGACAAACTTCAAAATCATCGTTTGGGAAGACAAGGTGAATGTTTATCTTATCATTCAAACATAAAAACAAATGAAACACTACTTCAACATTAATGTCGGAACCAGTACTGTACAGTAAAGACAGTCCAATGCGACATCAAGACCAAATCAGTGGCCCCAGCTTCTATACAAAATGAATCCACGAAACTATTCAAGAAAAATCAAACTTACAGTCTTTGCGACTAAGGATGAAGAATAAATTGGACAATTCATGAATTGTGTTCCCTATCTAGTAGAAAGCATCAAGTACTTCAAATGTTTTTGTTGGCCTTTTTTAAAGTATCTAAGTCAAACCAATGAATGGATGGGATGTCCAAGCTGGTATACTAGTTTTGGAGGTAACCAATGTAGAACAAGCTCTAACACTCTCCCGAACGTGTGACCCCTAACTTGCACGTGGAGAGGTAAACACATAGAAATAACAGCAAAACAAGGTGCACCTAAGGCAGAAACAAAGAGGCAATCACACGAGAGAGTCTTGCCTAAACGCCTACCTTTGACATTTTATATCCTTGTTCAACAAACAGAATTTAAGCCACGGATCTCGTTTCACGCTGCTAGAACTGCTATTAACATGAGTAACCTACCCTCCTAGCAGTCCTAGGAGCAGCAGCAGTAAATCTAGCAACTCCTCCCCTAATGAAGTTCAACATTATAAACAAGTAAACAACTTGCAAGTTCAGTGTTTTGTTCACCATCTATTGTCTTCAGTTTTCACGTTAGAAGAGTTACTACCGAGAACTACCATACATTAACGAATTAGGGATTTGATTAGCAGAAGTAGGTTGAGTTAGATTGCGGAATAGTTTTTGTCCTATTTACCAGCTAGATGCAAAGTTCCTCACTAGCCATCTATCATATCTTCCCACAAAAAATACAGCAATGCAACACCATTGAACTCATTGTCTCCATGTCATTAGCAACGCAACATCATCAAACTCATGGTCCCAACATCATGTCATGAATATATAGAATACCAATACCTGTTGGGGACAAATGGTCCTCACTGGTTTTTTCACTGTCCTGTTGATCCCCACTAATGCATGATGTTGGAGAAACCACTCCACTATTTGCACACGCGCCTGCAGTTGCCAAAGTAGAAAGTAACCATACAGCAGCTGAAGAAGTGTCTAAAAATGAAATTTATACGGCTGTTGGAAATAAGCACCATTTAGTTCTGCCGCTAACAAGTCAGGCCCACCATTCAAGGTAGTACATCTCAGTTTTGTTTCATTACTCACACCAGATTCAACAGGTAAAATCATACTTGGGGTCGAGGTATCAATTGAATCAGCAGCTGTAGACATGGTTGATGAGCCAGAAGTATTTGCACGAGATTTCGCTCCCCGAGAATTACATTCTGTACCATCAACTGTAGCTGGGCTGGATATCATAGCAGTCTGGCCGCCTAGTACTCCATAATTCTCTTTTATTTCGTTGTTCGATGACACCTTGCTCATATCTTTTGACATGGGAGTGAGTGACCTTGGAATCTCTGATGGCATATAATTGTACCTTCTGGATTTCCTTTTATAAGCACCTATGCGCTCATTTTGTTCCAAACACAGCTCCAACCCTGTTCCCTTAACTGGGCCCACTGAATATGGTGGCTGAATATGATTGACATCGTCAAGGCCACTAAAAGATGGGCTGTAATCTGTACTCAGACCAGAAATCACTTTCGGGTCCTCAGAAGCTTTCTTATCTGGCTTTATAGTATCTTTCTTGATGCTCGCTTTTGGCTTCTTATAGATCCCAAAATCAGCATATGGGTTCAGAGACAAATCAGCAGCAGCTAATTTCACAGGATCGATGGAAGATGGAGGAAGCAAATCTTGCATGACATCTGAGTAGAACTTTTTGACACTTGAACCTACTGTCTGCGCCTGATTTTCAACAAATTTAACCGTGTCCTGTCCAAAACATCAATTTTCAATTGTGATGAAAAACTGCATACTAGAGAGAGCAGCGAATATAGTAGAGAATAGAGAAGCAAGTAGCAACCAACCAGCGTATGAACAACCACATGATAAAATGGGCATCACGTGGAATATACTCACATCAGATGAAGAGTAAGGACCATATTTGCACAAAGAATCAAATTTAATGGTTGCAGGGGAAAAAGGAAACTGATGGTAAAGAAGGACCATCTTATCGTAGAAAAAAAAAAAAGAAGTAATAACAGGAGGATTGCAGAGACTCTGCTGAGAATAACTGTAGCTGTTATTATCGTATTATTGCTACCAAATAACAAACAAGAGGATAACTCCTCGCAGAAAAGCCTGATGCAGCTTCCATAAATAGCACAAGTCGACACGCAACACGACATAGAGACAACACGGACACTCAGACACGTTGAATTTCACAAATTGCAAGGCACACATTCTGGGACATGTTAAACTTTCAAGTTTTTAAATCAAAATACCTACTAGTGTCCATGAAAAATATGCAACACTAATAACATCAAATTTAAAATATTTCACAACTTAAAAATCAGAACATCATTCACGTGATGAATTCTTCTAAGAGTACATAAGTTCCGGACCATGCACAACATTAGTAACTATGAAGAGATTAATCACATCTGATGGGACAAAGTCAGAGGGTTCAAGAAGCATTGATGAATTGTCCATTAAGTTATGCTAAAGTGTCTGACATTTGGACGTTTACGTTTTCAATTACAGACATGTTGAAATCGTGTCAAACTCACACTCCTAAATGAGTGTTTGTGGTCCTTAGCAGCTAAGTATGCAATATGGGAGTCCAAGAAAATTGAGTGTTCTGGACTTTCATTGCAGCTAAGAAGGAACTGGATGGAGTCCAACCTATATGGTGAAGGTCAAGGTTAGATTGTCAAAAGTGCTGGGGAAAAGTCCATAAGTTTACCTGACACACAGCTTCTTCCACTTCCAAGCACATAGCTTCAAACTTTTGATATACATTTCCAACCCAGGTTATACCTTTAAAATCCATAATGAACATGTATTGATTCTGCTGACAAATGAACCAATTGACTTCTTATCTGCTGGCAAATGTACCAATTGATCTCTTATCTGCTGCAAAATTCAAATGCAACTTCATTAGGGTTACACGAACGGAAATGGACAAATCTCAGTTCACTCAACTATGATATCCTAAATTCCTAGCACAACATATACAAATTAAGTATGAAACAGCCCAAAAAAGAAAACCCAAGTTTTAGAGAAGGAATAACCACTCCAAAAATTTATAACCAAGACAAAGCAACGGTTCACACCTGATAAGCTCAAGCAAAGAACCCACAGAACAATACACGAACACAAGAAAACCATCAGTTCAACCAAGATATACGTATCGCTATATGCTGTCACATAACTCACTGATCAGCTTTGTTAAATGAAAGGGAACAAAAAATCAACACCTTACATAATTAAACTGCAGAAAAACCTACATCTTGGAAACATGAAAGCAATGGACTCAGAAAAACAAGAGATGTTTTGTCAGCAGTATCTTTTGGCATCTTAAACAGATAACAATTCTCTGTCATACAGCACCATTAGCTATATAACCATAAGGGACCAGCCTTGAAGAATTTTCATGCAGAAAATCCATCAGCCCGTGGATTTATTTTTATTTTCTTTTTATGCATAAAATCCTTCATCTCGTGGATTTATATTTTTTTAAATTGGGGAATCCAAGAGCACCTCATTTTTCTTTCATTAGTAGAGACAACAAAGGCAGCAAATGAGATGCTGCCTCTTTGGAGACAAAAGAACAGAAAAGAAGTAAAAAGGAGCCTTTACAACAATTCAAGGACATAAGTTCTGGAAACCCACATATCGAAAGGCTCCTAGCAAGAAGCTTTTATAACGTGAAAGACATAAGTTCAGACTAGACTTCTCCTGAAATTCATATGTACGAAAGGCTCCTATAAGGTGAACACGATTCCATAGTCCCACTGATGATTGTTTCGCCCAAATAGATAATATTATCAACATAGGGGCTTGCATTCCATGTCTTTTACTCCTCTTACCAGCTGTAGGCCCCAAACAACAACAAGAAAATCCCCCCTTAGTCCTGAACAACTCAAATACAACATGAATGATGGTCATGTGGCACCATGTACTCCCCATGCATTTGATAGGGGTTCAAACCTCATTAACTGCAACAACTAACAATGCTGAATTTTGCCGAGCAAACAAAATGGAGGGAATGTGCCATTTATAATGTGTTGATACTCATAACCTCCCGTGTGCAGGGAAAACCACTCAAACATCAGGCATTGAAATTTCTTTCCCGGAAAAAGAAAGATACCCAGGAGCTAACTAGCATATGTAAGAGCTCTAACCTAAAAAATCCCCGCTAGAGTAATACAATCCAACGTGACTCATTCGCAATTCCGCTCAATTCGACAGAAGTGTCTAAAATCTCCAACTTCATATAACAATGAATCCTGAAGCTTTCTTTTTCATCAGAAATTCCTGAACCATTTCAAATTGTTGCTCCCACACCAGACTTGTACTGAAAGTTCATTGTTTTACTTTTACCTCTCGCAAACACAGAGTAGACTTCTTTGAAAAAATCCTCCCATACCGTTTCAATACCCTTCAAATAATACAACCATGTGATATCAATACCTCCAAAAGTAGGCCAATCATCCCCACCTATTTCAAGGTCAAGTTCACAACTCTCCTAAACTCGAATCTCTTAAGCATTCCACAATGGCCATGACCATTTACCGAGAGATTTTAAGCTTGAGACTTTAACTTCCAAGTCCTCCCCCTACAAGAATTCAAACTCAGTTTACCTGGATTATTGCAATCCCCTAGTGCTCTTGTACGATGCGTCCACTGACCATGATTAGAGATGACAATCTCATCCGAACTGATCCACAACGATCATGGGCTGTTTATACCCAATTTTCTAATTGCCGGTTCGGTTTTGGTTTTAATTTGAAAAGGCAAACGGGTTTCAGTCCAGATTTGGTTTTATACAATATCCACCCCGAAACTCAAACCGGAACTCAAACTGTAATATATACTTACATAAACAGCCTCGTGTACAGATACACCACACATAACATATGCCCTCACTTATATTTACACAATCAACCCAAATAAAAAACAGGGGTGGGGAAATACCGCACGGAACTGATCCCCGTTGGATACAGTTACGGTCTAGGTGAAAGGAAACCCATCGAGTTTCGGTTTGGATTCAGTTTTGGTTGCAAATTTTGGATTCAGTTTGGGTTGGACAGAAACCCGAGTCAAACCAACCTGTTGCCATCCCTTGCCATGATAAGAGTAAGGGTGTGTAATATTTGTCTAGACCCTGTGGCCTATACCCACTTTAGAAACTTAAATACTCTACTTTGCGACGTCAAAAAAAAAAAAAAAAAAGGTCCACCTCTGATAGTGTTAAAGCTTATCCTACATGGATTCATTATCACCTTCAAAACAAGTTATATGAGCCCGGGGCCCCGGACTCCCTCTCTGCTCATTTCAAATTAGTTTGGAGTAAAATACTTTAACCTAATGTCAGAGTAAGATTTAGAAGGCTTTCGAAAAAGACTGCTAATTGATAGCCTTAAGTGCACCTTATTTCTTTGTGATCCCTACATTAAGAATCTTGTATTTGCCGCTTCATGTGTGATTAGGGAACCCACATGCGGAGGAGTGTCAGAGCTTCACTCTAACGGGAAAAAAGACCAGCGAAACCAGTATATGAGCTTGGATGGCCTCTCTACTCATTGTCAATGGTTTTTGAGTTGGGTACTTTAACAAATAGTAGCAAAAAGATTCTAGCCACCCATTTGAAGGGGAGTCAAAAATTCCAGCTACGATGCGTGTATGGTTGGAGTTATACCAACCTCTCATAAACTACTTAGACATCTTGACGTCGTTTCACCAGTCCGCAAAACACCATGCCAGTATTTTCTGTCGTTAAACATCGTGCGCTAGTGTTACTGTCTTTAACGGTAAAAACACTAGCAGCACGCCCAAGTTTATTTCATCAACTGTAGATGATCAACACATTCATAACTGAAAAAGTAAAGCACATCCTAAAGCATTCTTTCCTCTTAAGAGCACTTCTGTCAAAAGTATGGAATATCTTTGGATGTTTACATATCCTAAGGTTTCAAAAGTTCCTTTTTTTCAGACCCCAAACTACAGTTCTTCCAAATTGCTCATCAAAAGTATACCAAACCCATCAAAAAAGCTCTAGGAAAAACAAACCGCCGAATAAAAAATAAATAAAGACCGCCAATCAAGAGCAACCATACGACACGAATATACAGTTCTATCCGCAGAAGTCTCTACCAGTCTCAATTTTCATCGAAGCACAAATCAACAACTTAATTAAAACCCAAAAAGGAAAAAGAAAACGATAATGGATAAACGAATTAAAAAATCGTACATAAATTGTACTGAACACGCAGAGCTATATGAGCAAGTACTGTAGAATTTGAAGCAGCTGAACATACACCAGGAAAATTGAGAACCCAGAATCGAAAACCTTCAGAAACTAACGACATACCTGAAAGGCCGGCACAAGAATTGATTTTTAGATAGAGAGAGGTACCAGAGAGAACGATTTTGTAGAGAGAGGGAGATTGTTGAGTAGGAGAATCAGAAACGTAGAGACGGAGTTCACCTAGAGATGGAGTTCACCTTGGTTTCTTGGAGCATGTTTGCTTCGCACGTGTTAAAGAGTCTACTTAGGGAAGTCTCAAGAATTAAAGACCAATGGGCTATGTTGGGTGGCCATTAGAGTACAGGATCCATCAATTATATCAAGGCAGGAATGTAGCCCAGATCCGCTGCTTGCAGTTGGGTTTGGATTGGGCAGGTCCAAAAATGTTATTACAGATTAGCCCAAAGATGTTCCTTCAATTAAGGGTTGACAATCCGAGTGTAGCGTGACGCACATGCTACTATATAATACTTCATCCGTCCCATTTTGTTTGTCCATTATTCTTTTTGTTTTTTTTTGTTTTTTATTGCTTATATATTTCAACTATAATGTTTTTTTTTTTTTTAAAACTTCGTAGTATCATTTATAGAACAAATTAAATTCTATCACATAAGATTCATATTGCATATTTTGAAAATCTACATTGAAATATATGTGCAATAGATACAAAAGAGAGAAAAAAAAATAGAGAACAAACAAAATGGGATGGAAGGACTATAAGTTTGAAACAATTAACGATTAAACCATTTGTTATATAAGTTTGAAACAATTAACTATTTGTCTTAATTTGATGCAGGACAAGATATACACCCCTATCACTTATGGAAATATTATTTTTGCAACAATTTTTATTTATGACTATTCTTAGAAGATTTTATTTGTGCTGCCTGTTTCGCACGTTCCTAGTTTAGTTTTGATTTTATTTTATTTTATTTTAGCGAATAGTCTAGGTTTCCAAGTAATGTTTTGCTTGGTCGCTACTCTAAGTAATTTCCTTTTAATTAGAACTTCTACTAGTATAAATAAGAATGTAGTGTAGCCTATGGGCATATGGAACTTTTCTTAAATTAATAGTACAACTTTGAGGATTTTCTCTCTCTTTTCTTTTGGATTCAAGAACATTTCGTGGATTCGAGAACCTTTCTCGTTTAGACTAGTACTCTAACTAGTCTCTAGTGAATTCCGCTGCATCAAGTGGTATCAGAGCGGGTTTTTCCTGGCTCGATGGCACCAAACAAAGTAGAAGACACACCCAGTGACGTTGCTCATGCAGAAGCTGATCAAAGGACGATGGTGGAAGAACAACAAGCGCTGCGATTGCTGACTCTTCACCTAGACCAAGAACCAGAAAGGGTTAAAGAGAATCGCGCGGTGGGATTTGCCTAACGTCATCCTCTTAACTAGAATCGGGAAAGCACGGTGGGATTTTCCCAACGCCAGCCAGGTAATCAAATTTTAGTTGGGAGATGCCCAGCTACTCATGTGGATAGCTAAGAAGAATCAGAACTCGAAGTTGTAGAGGAACCAGAAGAAGAATGAGAGCAAATAAACTATGTGGTGCAAATGGTGATATTTGTACCTTTGTTAGAGGATAACAGACAGCGGCACAACATCTTTCGATCAAGCTGTTCGATCAACAAAAAAGTGTGTGACCTGATTGTGGACAATGGAAGTTGTGAGAATTTTGTGGCAAGGAGGCTGGTAGACCATTTGAAGTTGCCATCGTGACTCCATCCTTCACCCTACAACATTGGATGGATAAAGAAAGGCCATCTATCAAAGGTAAGTGAAGTCTGTAAAATTCCTCTTTCAATTGGAAAATTTTATAAGGCTGATGTTTTATGTGATGGTATCGAGATGGATACTAGCCATGTACTATTACGAAGACCCTGGCAGTTTGATGTTGATGTGGTATAACGGGTCATGACAATACCTACTCTTTCAGTTGGAAGGGCCATAAGGTTGTTATGATTCCTTCCAGTCAAATTGTTGCTAGTTAAAAGAGTCTGAACAAATTTATGCCATGGTGGTGAAGGCACCCCCGGAAGCTTTTGCAAGAGGTTACAAAACAAGAACTCTTACAAGGCATGCTCTAGCACAAAGAATATCAACCACCGTATTGTGCCGATGAACCTCACGACCTAGATTCTATCCAAATGGGGATAGTTTGGATGACTAAAAGAATGAGGAACGTCGAAAATCACCACCCTTAGAAAATTCTCTCTGCAGTTACTCCAATAGTCCAAAACAAAAACGTGAGACTTTTAAATCCTGGTGTCACATGATGAGAAGGAAACCACTAACGATAGGGGTTGCACATTCCTTGTTAAACCAATTCCTTGTTATGTAACAACAACAGTTCCTGTCGGTAGCTGTTAACCCTCGCGACAAATAAAATTTTCCATTCGACCACTACCTTTGTTCCAGCAAGCGACTTCGTACCTTCATTAATGATACATCGAGGGATGTTGAAATGCTAGCGATGTTGAACATCAGGTTGATTTGGTGTTTGGGACAAGTCAAATATATCATGAGGTTGTTCATCAATTTTTTCTTTTACTGAAATGGCCTGTGGAAAATCGAATTTGAAATAATATTTACAATAAAGGTGTTGGAATAATATTTCCACAGGCCATTTCAGTAAAAGTTCCAAAACTTATTGTTATGTGGTAATATTTCCATGCCTCATTATGGAGTTTATTGCCCATTTTAATTTGGGAGGTTATGAAAAAATTAGGTACCCTCATGAATATTGACCATAAGAGCCACTTTAATATTGGTCTACTAGAGAATTGATTTTGGCTATTTATTTCTGACACATCGGAATTCACGAGAGAATAGTTAACGTACTATTCCAAAGGAGATAGGTTCTTGAATCCACAAGAAAAAGAGAAAAACTCTATAAATTTTTTATTGAATAATTGAATGATAATGTCATAGGCTTACACACTTACTTATACTAGCAGGAGTCCTAATGAAAAAGAAATTACTTTGAGTGGAGACCAAGCAAAGTAATACTTGGAAACTAGGACTATAAGAAAAGGAAATAAAAATAAAGAAATAAAACTCCAGAAAATTAAAAAATAGGAAACTAGAATCGTGCTAAACAGGCAGCAATAAATAAGATCTCATAATACTAATCATAAATAAAATTATTACCAAAATATTGTTTCCATAAATGATAAGGGTGTATATCTTGTCCTATATCATTCTCCTTTTCTTCGAAAGAACTTGACCACGAGTTCTCGTTAGGAATCTGCGATCTTCCACGCCAAATAAATAGATACTTGAAATATTTCAATCACTTGATTCCCTTCCAAAAAAGTTCAACACCAAAAATTGCTTGCAATGATATTTTCTCTTCAAGCTTTGTCTCATAGAATCTAGTAGATGAATATTGGGAATCCAATCATATCGTTGCACTCTAAGAAAATCAACAATTTCAAGTTGGGATGTGCTCTTCTTATAGTAATGCCGCAATTCCAAATTTACAAATGAATCTGGAAGGTTCACTAAATAGACAAATGAGTCGCTTAGGCTCGGTAAAAATTAAATCACTAAACATTTCAAAGTGACCACTGACAATTGCAATAACAAGCAAATTCAAAGAACTTGCATTTCTAAACATTCAAGCTCCAAACAGAGAATTCAAACACTTTACTTCCAACCAAATTGAAACTCCTTTTTACCAATTATAGCAATATAAAACCAGATAGAAGATAGAAATCCTACTCTTGGAATAACTAGTATATCATAATATCATGAGTGCATTGGTCAAAGACTCAATGCTAGCTTACACTCGGTATTGTCGAGTCGTTGCTTCAAATTGAGGATTTCATTCATCATTTTGTTTTGATTCTCTATCATTTTGTTTTGAACCGCCCTCAACTTTTCGAGCTTGGCCTCCATGCTGAATCTGTCGGCTATCATTTTGTTTTGAACCGCCCTCAACTTTTCGAGCTCGGCCTCCATGCTGAATCTGTTGGCTTCGTGTTGACGGGAATTTTTGTCGTTTGTTTTCCTCCTTTTAATGTTGTTCAACAAATGAGGCTTCCCTCCTTGAAACTCTGGGTTTGCGAATTCAAATCTGTCTGGATCCGTCTTCTTGAAACCCTTTAAATTTTGTATCCCAAAAACATGAAATACATAGTCAGCTAATTACTACCACCACATACTGTTGGAACCGAGTTTCAAAAAATCTGGAAATAAACAATTCATTTTAGAGAGAGAGTTGAAGAATTTTAGTACTCACATAAATGTTGAGTTGTTTGTAAAAGTTTGAGAAGTTGTTGTTCTTGAAGTGCTCGTTCAAAATAATGGCAGTGAACGCCGGTACATCCCAAACAACGAAACTCCTTTTACCAGCAGCCCACTAAATGAGTTTATCTGTTTCGAGGTCTTCAATCATTCGAAACAGCTTCTTCAGATATGGAGCAGGTGTCACCCCATTCAACCCCTCAATAGGATTTTTGAAAGAAGAAGACGTTGGTGGAGGACCTCCCACAACCTCATCATCATCCTTAATCAAAATCACAGAGCTTCCAACATCAATTATTTTGCCTTTCCCCTTCTCAGCGTCCATAGTTGCAAAGAGAGGGAGAGAGTTGGGTTCTATGTTTCGTAGGCGATCCGAAAGACTAGAGGGGTGCTTCCAAAGTATGGATGAATAATTTCATGCCTTGACAAATCACACTATTTGCATGCGAGAAAGAAATATTTCTTTCAGAAAATCTCCTGTCCCCACCTAAAACTTCTCTTTGACCCCCACTCATGATATATAGGAGCCTAAGAACAGAGAAAAACTTGGGTGCAAATAGGAAATGAGTGACGTGGTGATAGTGCGAAGCATCTCTATTGTGAAAGTGCATTTAATTAGAATGGTTGCGCTCTGATTAGTGATCATTGCTCGTCTTGTGATATCATTAATCATGTATTAGTTTTTTGTCTACAAGTTTTTTTCTCTCTAGTTTAGATATGTTTGGTTTTTTGTAAAGATTAATTATTGGACATGTGCTTAAATCGTAAAATAGTATTTTCTTAGGAATGTAGTAGTGAACAGATGGGTAAACGAGCGGGCTTAGCCTGTAGGCGGATAGGGAACTGTTGTTTAGACCGGGTAAACTTAGGTTTAGGGAAGGTAGTTTGGAACGTGGTAAATGTAGAAATTGAGTGCCAAGGGAATCCCAAATTCCATATGATTTTGAGTTCTAGATTAACAGGTTGGGAGCCTGAGGGGTGACACATCTTTCTACCCAAATACTATCTTTCACCTCCAGTAACTTACTTAACCATCAGAGTATCTTTCTGATGAACTCCGACCAGTTAGGCACTAACGGTGAGCGCTCCTTTTGCAGGCTAGGCCATGGAGCAAGGCTGGTTCTAGATTCTGAACCAGAGGTTCGGCCTGGTTACCCGTTAGAATCAAAGACGGTGGTACAGTAGGCTGGGGAGGGCCCTGGCTACCTGCACTTTTAAAAAAAATTCTTTTTTTTTGGTCGGCTGAGATCTCCCGAGCTCCCAATGATTTTCAAAACCAGGCTTCAGAACAAAATGGAAGATAATTTTCTCTCAAACTCTGCAGTTATATAAATCGAAAGGGAAATTGCAATGAAATTTAGTTTAGAGTTAATCGCAGATGATTTCCATGATTTGAGAACACATCAGGTTGTACTTCTTTTTGAAAGGCAAAAATAATAATTTTATTAACCTTTGAGAGACGTACAAAGATTAAAAGGCATGAGGACCAAAAGAAGCATCCCAACTAGGTTGGCACCCCTCCAATGGACAATCATATACCACTCCATGACCCAAAGTTGGCAAGATTCCAACTAAGAAAAAGATCAAAAGCCTCAAGAATGACATGCCCTTCAGAGGGAGAGCAGAAACTGCCTTAAGGAAGTAACTCCAAACTAAAAGGCACAGACAGCTTCCATAACCAGAAAACTTGCAGTAGGACTTCATCTTATAGTCTTCCAAAAGTCATTTCAGGATCCTCAAAGCAGCTTGGCAAATATAATCAGAAAATTCCATTCATAGGTAGAGCTCCCAGTAAGATTTCATTTCAAAGGCCACCTAGTGATGCTTAAGATTCCCCCAATAAGCTTGGCAACATAATGAGAGCTTACCTCGATAGTATAGCATTATTATTTCCATTCCACCTGCAGCAGTGTTTGAAAAGAGCAGCAAGTGATGGCATATGAGGATGCAGCAATGAAAGCCAAAATGTAGCAGAATGAGAAAGTAGTAGCAAGTGGCAGCAGTAAAATGTCCATAGGTGACAAGAAGAAGAAAAGTAAGAGCTTCAGAAACTTGGATGAGAAGGAAATTCCTGTCACAACAAGCCAAAACGTCAGGTTGTACTTGTAGACACCCCAAAATGAGACGTTTGTGTACATTTTTATCCCCGATGATGAAAAGAAACGCTCGGAAAGCCTCTCGGATTGAAATTCTTCAAGTCAACAAAGTCAATAGTGCCGCACGGCACTCATCTCTCACGCACGAAGCTTCAACAATCACGCACGGCAGCTTTTTGAATTTTGGCGGTCAGGAGTGCCGTACGGCACAGTTGGTGTACCGTACGGTACAGTTTGTGTGCCGAACTGTGCCGTACGGCACTGTCAGGAATCAGAATCACTTTTGCAGAACACCCAGCAGCTCGAATTGTTGACCTCTGCTCTCACCCTTCATCATGATTTCGTGTAGCCTACCAATTTGGGGTGCACACCAAGTAAACTTGATGGCCAAGTTTAAATCTTCTCTATATATATGTTGATCATTTGGATGAAAAAAAGGAGAGAAAAACCCATCCCAAAAAAATCCCTGAAAAATCCTCTCTTCAACCTCTGCAAATTTCTACCATTTCATAACTCATCCATTCCTACTACCCTTCTCCATTTCCAGGAAACAATCCTAAACCCATAGTCACGTTCTAAACTCAATCCAAAAACCCGAAAAATCCAACCCCCTGTTTTTGGTTCTAGAACCCGTAAGCTTGCCATCAACAAATCGCTCCAAATCAAGTCATCAATCACCTTGCTTGCTGCATCAAAAGAGAATTAGAAGTTAAAGGGAGCTCAAACCATATCCAGAAGGTCAAGGAAGAAGTTTAATCCGAGAGTTTCGAAACCAAGGTATAATCCCGTTTCGCCAAATTTCTTAGCTATGGTATCCTGAGGGGAGGGGTACCAAGTGTGGAATGATCTTCCATATCATCTCCATATTTGGTATGCCCATGTTACATCAAAAATCAGTTTGATTCGTGATCTCCCGGTTGCGTCATACGGTGAACTTTACGCATCGTATGGAGCAACCTAATGAGGAGGAACAATTTCTATTCAAACATATCATTTTCCAGTTCAAAGTAATTAGTTTTGATCAAGTTTTCATGCCTTGAATGTGCCTACATTTCATTCTTTTCGAAAAATCAAATATCAAACTGTTTGTGAAGTAAACAGTGCCGCACGACACTCCTTCTATACCGCACGGTACACTTTGTGTGCCGTACGGCACACTTGGAAAATCAAATTTTTAAAATCATTTTCCAGTAACAGTAGGGTTATTTCTTGTTGGTTTCTTGGTTATTATTGTTGTTTTTAGTCATATATAATTGTTTATGGTTTATTTACTCAAAGTTCGGCAATAAAATGTTTTCTATAAATCCCACAAATGTTTAGTAAAGACCGATTTTTAATCGGGCAAACGGGGTGCATTAAAACCCTTCCCCGTTCGTAACCTGGCTCCCGAACCCGAAACGAATCTCTGGTTTTCAAATCATTTTCTAAATCATTCTCTCAACCATCTTTCAAAACGGTTTCTCGGGTCCCAAACCGTTTTCTAAAAACCCGGGTGGCGACTCTATTTTCAAAATCAAAAACAACCGGTGGAAATCGACCGTCCACAAAATGGCGACTCCGCTGGGGAATCTCAAATTAATCTCTAATTTGGTGTTTTTATACTTATGAACTTCCCGAAAGCTTGTCAAAACGAAAATGCCTAGCGCTATCGCAAGAAGGAATGGCGGACTAACAGGGCCTCGCCCGGCCATCCTGACTGGAGCTTTTTGGTTGTTTGTCTGTATAAAGATATCAAAGAAGAAATTAATTTGGAGAGCCAAGCTTGAAAAATATTTGTGGGATTTTTGAAAATAATTTTATTGCTGAACTTTTGCATCACGTGCATCGATGTTGGATAAGCCCCGCTGCTGCGTCTTGGTTACCCTACCCAGTTCATTGGTGTTAGGACATCCCCGGATGCTCAGCAACCTTGGACCGTGATGAGTCAGCCTGCCGCTTGACCTTTGCCATGCAGTACACTTGGCACTGGGAGGCAAATATTGGCTCTAGTCTGGGGAACCCCCTTCAACCAAAACCGGCCTTTGCATATAGTAAACCTAGAACCTTCCAATCTAGGACAGGGACCCACAGGTTAGGATTACGTGATATATCCTGTTACATGTTTACTGCTTTCCATATATTGTCATCATTTTGCATGCATTTGCATTATCATGGTTAGTTGGACACTATGCTGTCACATTTCCCCGCGGTCTTGAGAGGTTGCCCTGCCCGATGAAGAGTCGTGCATTCCAATGCACGTTGTTTAAATCAATTCGAGTCCTTAGAATAACGAGGACTTAGGAAAGTCAAATCAACTTGATCCTTTACAATTCCTTGGCAATGGTAAATTAGGAACAATTGACCCAAGTTGGGGCAAATCGTCCCTAAAATCAAAGTTAGACCCTTGAAAAGGAATCATCGAGAACCAAGTTGTTTAATTTTCTCGAATCTGCTATCCTAAATAAAGGATACACTGCAAAAGATACACCGAGGACCGAGGCAGCCTTTTTAAGACCCATTTTTCCATAGTCTAGGAGACTTTAAATCTTTGGAGTTTGAAACACCTCCAGTGTCAGCCGTGTTCGAACGGCTCCTTGTGATTCTATCACATTTCCATCCGATTTTGTGACCTTATTGCTCGCCTTAGATGGTCACGAAAGTTGGTAGCTCTGGTTCCAACACACGCAGAACTTAACCTACCGAGTAGTCGACCTACCCATGGTTGTTGAAAACTTTTTGAGACTTAGGGTGTGACATACATGACACAAAAACAACATTCTCCTTTTTGAAATAAAATGGTGGCACTTCTAAGTCTGCTTTTGCTTTACTGTCAGAACAACATACCCAGTTGAACCCGACCTCCTAAACAGCGGTTAAGTCGAACTCGAAGCGGTGGTGATTCGGCAGATCCCAGATATGTCAAACAAAAATGAGATCGAAGCTCTCAAGCTAGCCTTGGAAGAACAGCGAGAGCACAATGAAACTCAAATGGCCGAATTGCTACTTTTGATACAAGGATTGACCACTCGAAACCGGGGTCGGGGAGCAACCACCGCCTCCTCCTCCGCAAGACAATCCAGATTTGGAAAAAGTGATGGCTAAAATCACCAAACTCGAGGAATCGGTTCGAAACAAGAAAAGGTGGGCACATCACGGGCGTTGATATGGACAAATTATGTTTATTCCCCGATGCCAAACTCCGGAAGGATTCAAGCCCATAGCTTGGGAAAAGTTTGATGGAAGTGGGGATCCAAAAGCTCATCACGCAAACGTATGTGGGCACTCTGTCCATGTATAACATCGAGAAGAATGCTATGGGTCAAATGTTTGAGACTTTGACAGGGACCCAAAGACCTTTGCGATGGTTTGAATCTTGACATTTCAAGGAAAGGAAGCTGGGAAGATATTGGGGCAGCCTTCATGGCCCAAAGTATAATTACAATATTCAACTTGAGATGACCATTCGAGAATTGGATGCAACAAAGATGGGGGCAAATGAGTCCTTTCTTGACTTTATCAAAAGGTGGAGAGGAAAGGCATCTCAAATGATTGACGAAGCCTTCGAAAAGGAACAGATGAGAATCATTACTCGCAACTGTCGCGGATTTTGCCAAACACCTAGTGGTATTTCAAGCTCCGCAGACTTCAAAACCTTCTATGAGGCGGGCCTTGCTTGTTGAGGAGGCAATCCAGTCCGTCATTTTTAAGGAAAAGGAACTTGTTCCCAATACCAAGCAGTGTACCCTGACAACACCCACACATTGTTCAGCAAAAACGATTATACCCAAGCCTTTTCCAGCTCCACAAACCACAATTTCAACCAAGCCATGCCTATCAATGAAGTCAAAACTCAAACCAACCACTCTCAGAAGCCACAAAGAACCCTTTCCCAATTCTCAGAGCCTCTGTCCTTGATTTATGAGAAGCTCCTCAAAGCCGGCCATATCAAACCACTCATTCCAACCCCTCTACCTCAGAAGCTTCCATCTTACCATAACCCAAATGCCTTTTGTGCATTCCACCAAATGCCGGTCACGCTACCGATGAGTGCCATCGCCTCCATCACTGAAATTGAGAACCTCATCGAGGCAAAACCATTATTTCTCCACCAACAAAAACAAACACTCAGGCAAGTCCCAATCCTCATATCAACTCTGCCATGTTCGACACCGAAGTCGATTGATGTCAAGGCCAGCAAAAGAAGAATGAACCATCAAGGACCATGCAGTAGATGAATCTTTCACGAGTC
Organism: Vaccinium myrtillus; assembly: GCA_016920895.1. Taxonomy (NCBI): domain Eukaryota; kingdom Viridiplantae; phylum Streptophyta; class Magnoliopsida; order Ericales; family Ericaceae; genus Vaccinium; species Vaccinium myrtillus. Next base: position 14,655,111 of record CM029273.1, read on the forward strand.
TTGGGAATTTTCAAGTTTCGAGTCAGAGTCTTCTCTTTTATTGAGTCAGTTTGTGTTTCTATTTCTACTTTGGTGTCTGTCTTCAAATTCAAGTCTGTAGTGTTCTGTTGTAAAAAAAAAAAAAAAAAAAAGAACAAAAACCAAAACATAGAGTTAGCATTGTAGTCCCGAACTACGCACGACCTGATTCCTTGCACAGGGATACGTAGGCAACCCTCAGTGGTTCGGTCGCAACTATCAAAAATCAATGTCACGCTGTTGTGTTGAAATTGTCATCATAAACTTGGGTTTTTGTGATAATCCCTCATCTTGAAATCGTTTTCCACCATCTTTTGAAATTCATGATAAATCACTTCAAAACACAGAATGATTTCTTATTGAACCCTCAGCTCTCACGAGAAGGAGGAGTTCCAGACGCAATTCTCCAACGTCATCAAGAAGCAATGCTTCGACCACAAAAAAAAATGAAGCCTGCTAGGTCGAAAACCCGAAAGGGCGGCCTAGACAAAAGTTAAGGCAAAGCTCGCTGGATTAAAACTTTGAAGCACGATTCAGGCAAAAGTTAGAGCATGTACAGATTCTTTCTATCAAGTTGTGCAATTCAAAATGAAGAAAGGCATTCTTTGCTTTTATTCCCCAGATAAATATATCCCTTGATAGCCCTTTTGAGCTTGAATCATTTTCTTTGAAAGAGAACCCAGCTAGGCAGCTATCCCCCACACTGGGGTGAATTAAGAGAAATGAAAGTGCCAAGTTATCAGCAAAATGCCAAATTTTCAAAAGTACCAAATGCATGGTTGCCAGTGGCACAACCAAATGTGAAGCACTGAAAAGGAATAAAGAAAGAAAGTGTCCATCAAAAGTCAAAATGGGGCACAAAGGAAAACATTGAAGAAAAAAAAAAAGAAAGGGCACACAAAAAGAGTTCAAGATAGCTGCTAGCTCTAAAACCCAGGAAGAATGAAATTTGTTTTGAGCCTTTTATCCTTTCTTTGTCAAGCCCAAAGCCTTGGCCTCGTTATAACCTGAATAAAGTCCTTTCAGATTGAAAAGCACGACTTGATAGTAAAAATCCAAATGGGAACAGTATCATTTCCCTTGAAGATCAAAAGTCAAAGCATTGCACAACACCAACATCCACCAGAAGCAAAAGTCCAAACTGGGGCACCTCAATGGAAAATCAATGAATCAGCATCCCGACGGCAAAGGTTCACACTAAGAAATCTTGTGTTTTGATAAAACAATCGATTTAAATGAACATCATTTGATGGAGTGAAACAATTTCAAAACCAAAAGACTCAAGTTCATGACAATTTCAAACATCAGTTGTGGGGCACATTCTACCATTTCCCAAATTCTCGAGTTCGTCATCAGGTCAACAAAGTCTTGTCAAAGTCCATTCCTTTGTCACAAGGTCGATCCAGTAATAGAATAACCTGCGTCTATCAAATTCATGAGTAGTCATTCTCCACCCAATCAGGGGCATCTCCAGGAGAGTCACTCCTTTGAGTCCGTTGAGTTGGCCTCGTTTTGTTAAAATCTCCCCCTTTTTTGTTATAAAGTCAATGAGTATGTCATCTCCGCCCAAACCAGGGGGCATCTTTATAAAGTCATTCGTATCATCTGGGGCCTTGTCCAAATTCATACAAGGTCTTTTGTCTAGTCAACCCTTGGTGGTCTTGATATTCTCAAACTCGTGAAAGACGGTTTCAATGCATGGAGGAGCCTATGTTTGGATAAGACAAGTCAATGGGTTCAGAGTTGAAAGTTTGTCATCTATTGGGGCACATTTGTCCAAGACTGAGGCACTTTAGCTCAATGACATCTACTGGGAGAAGCACATACACCAGAATTCAAGACTGGGGCAGGAAAGCCCAAAAAGGTCAAACCTCAACCTAAAGCCTGAAAGCTCAAGCTCACTGATCAAGTGTAACCACAAATCCAGACTATGTCCAGAAGGAAAGATAGTAAAGCAAAAAGAGACATCTTGCGCCGCCTACTTTCTAAAAAAATGAATGTTGTCATTGTGTCATCAAATGTCAAAACCGAGTCTCACACAAGGAGAATTTTTCAATCAATCGTCCTTCGATGCAGGTTTTTCAATCAATCGTCTTTCGGGCGTTTTGCAATCAATAGTCCCTCGGGACATGTTTTCAATCAATCGTCCTTTGGGACATGTCTTTTTATCAATCGTGCCGGGACAGTTTTTCACTCCTTCATCAAATGGAACATTTCTTCAATCAATCGTCCCTTGGGACATGTTTTCAATCAACTGACCTTCAGGAAATGTTTTCAATCAACTATTCGTCTTTCGGCACATGTCTTCAATCAATTGTGACTGGAGATATGTTTACAGCTAACCGTCCTTCGAGACATATTTTCAATCAACCGCTCGTCCTTCGGAACATGTTTTCAATCAACCATCCCTCGAGATATGCTTTCAATCAATGTTTTTCAATCAACCGTCTCTCGTTGCGGTTTTTCAGTCAACGGTTTTCAATCACCGTCCCTCGTTGCGATTTTTCAAACAAACGTTTTTCAATCCACTATCCTCAGCGATAGTTTTTCAAATTTTCAATCAACTGCAATCAATTTCAACCAATTTCAATCAATTTTTCAATCAATTTCAATCAATTTTTCAATCAACTTCAATCAATTTCAACAAATTTCAATCAATTTTTCAATCAACTTCAATCAATTTAATCAACTTCAATCAAAATTCAATTTCAAGACTAGAAATGGTCCACTTTTCAATCAATCGTCCTTTGGGCCAGTCTTTCAGTCAAGCATTCTTTGGAACAGGCTTTCAATCAATTGTTCTCTAGGGACAACTTTTCAATCAAATCAATTTTAAGGTCAGTTTCTCAAATGAATCTGCCTTCTAAAATAAAATTTTCAAACCAATCTCTAAACTCAATTTCAACAACTCAAGTCAATCAAACCACTCAGTTCTTCACGAGATCTCGCTAGTCTTGCGCACACAATTTTTCACGAGACCTGGCTGGTCTCGCACGAACCCTTTTGGAGACCTCTCCGGTCTCGCACGAAACTTTTTGGGGACCTCACTGGTCTCGCTAGAATCACATTTTCTTTGGGGACCTCACTGGTCTCGCTCGAATCACATTTTCTTTGGGACCTCGCTGATCTCGCTCTAATCACTTGTCACTGTTCACGGAGCCCCACTCAATGGTTCTATCACAACAATTTTCTCAGACACCGAATGGTTTCGTAAGTCCTCTCCGGCATTAACAACAGTTTTATCAGACACCGAAGGGTTTCGTAAGTCCTCTACGGCATTAACAAAAGCTTTTATCAGCACCAATGGTTTCGTTAAGTCCTCTCCGGCATTGACAAAGGTTTTCTTAGACATCGACTGGTTGCGTAAGACCTCTACGGTATTAACGACGGTTTTCTGGTTTCGTAAGTCCTCCCCGGCATTAACAGCAAGTTTTATCAACACCAATGGTTTCGTAAGTCCTCTCCGGCATTGACAAAGGTTTTCTCAGACATCGACTGGTTGCGTAAGACCTCTACGGCATTAACGACGATTTTCTGGTTTCGTAAGTCCTCCCCGGCATTAACAACAAGTTTTATCAGCACCAATGGTTTCGTGAGTCCTCGACGGCATTAACGACAAGTTTTCATGGCACCAACTGATTTCGTAAGTCCTCAACGGCATTAACAATGATTCTCTCAAGCACCGACTGGTTCTATAAGTCCTCAACGGCATTAACAACGGTTCTCTCTCAGACATTCAATGGTTCAGCATCAACTAGTTCTATAAAGTCCTCAACGGCATTAACGACGGTTTTCTCAGCACCAATGGCTTCATAAGTCCTCAGCGGCATTAACAACAGTTTTCTCAAATCAATGGTTTCGTAAGTCCTCTACGGCATTGACAACAGTTATCTCAGCACAGATTGGTTTCGTAAGTCCTCTCCGGCATCAACAACGGTTATCTCATCACAGAATGGTTTCGTAAGTCCTCTCCGGCATTAACAACAATTATCTCAAGCACCGACTGGTTCTATAAGTCCTCAACGGCATTAACAACGGTTTTCCCAGCACCAACTGGTTTCTATCTCGCCGGTTGCGTTCACAGCACATCATTCGTTTTTTCCCTCGTTGAAAAACGGAGTGACAATTCTCGCAAAACAATCAAGGTATGTTTTCTATCAACTCTTGTATTCGCATGATTTATTGTTTTGCATTAAGCCTTGATGAACTACGCTGGTCTGATCCCTACAAAGGGGTACATAGGCAACTCTTTCGAGCACGACTACATGCATCATGTATTACTTGTTTGTTTTCGTACAAGGACGTCCACATCGAGGGGTGTCTTCTATCTTTGACGCGACTTCCATCACACAATGATTGTAAGCCTCGTCAAAGAGGGGCAACTGTAGACACCCCAAAATGAGACGTTTGTGTACATTTTTATCCCCGATGATGAAAAGAAACGCTCGGAAAGCCTCTCGGATTGAAATTCTTCAAGTCAACAAAGTCAATAGTGCCGCACGGCACTCATCTCTCACGCACGAAGCTTCAACAATCACGCACGGCAGCTTTTTGAATTTTGGCGGTCAGGAGTGCCGTACGGCACAGTTGGTGTACCGTACGGTACAGTTTGTGTGTCGAACTGTGCCGTACGGCACTGTCAGGAATCAGAATCACTTTTGCAGAACACCCAGCAGCTCGAATTGTTGACCTCTGCTCTCACCCTTCATCATGATTTCGTGTAGCCTACCAATTTGGGGTGCACACCAAGTAAACTTGATGGCCAAGTTTAAATCTTCTCTATATATATGCTGATCATTTGGATGAAAAAAAGGAGAGAAAAACCCATCCCAAAAAAATCCCTGAAAAATCCTCTCTTCAACCTCTGCAAATTTCTACCATTTCATAACTCATCCATTCCTACTACCCTTCTCCATTTCCAGGAAACAATCCTAAACCCATAGTCACGTTCTAAACTCAATCCAAAACCCGAAAAATCCAACCCCCTGTTTTTGGTTCTAGAACCCGTAAGCTTGCCATCAACAAATCGCTCCAAATCAAGTCATCAATCACCTTGCTTGCTGCATCAAAAGAGAATTAGAAGTTAAAGGGAGCTCAAACCATATCCAGAAGGTCAAGGAAGAAGTTTAATCCGAGAGTTTCGAAACCAAGGTATAATCCCGTTTCGCCAAATTTCTTAGCTATGGTATCCTGAGGGGAGGGGTACCAAGTGTGGAATGATCTTCCATATCATCTCCATATTTGGTATGCCCATGTTACATCAAAAATCAGTTTGATTTGTGATCTCCCGGTTGCGTCATACGGTGAACTTTACGCATCGTATGGAGCAACCTAATGAGAAGGAACAATTTCTATTCAAACATATCATTTTCAGTTCAAAGTAATTAGTTTTGATCAAGTTTTCATGCCTTGAATGTGCCTACATTTCATTCTTTTCGAAAAATCAAATATTTGTTTGTGAAGTAAAGCACGACACTCCTTCTATACCGCACGGTACACTTTGTGTGCCGACGGCTTTACTTGGAAAATCAAATTTTTAAAATCATTTTCCAGTAAAAGTAGGGTTATTTCTTGTTGGTTTCTTGGTTATTATTGTTGTTTTTAGTCATATATAATTGTTTATGGTTTATTTACTCAAAGTTCGGCAATAAAATGTTTTCTATAAATCCCACAAATGTTTAGTAAAGACCGATTTTTAATCGGGCAAACGGGGTGCATTAAAACCCTTCCCCGTTCGTAACCTGGCTCCCGAACCCGAAACGAATCTCTGGTTTTCAAATCATTTTCTAAATCATTCTCTCAACCATCTTTCAAAACGGTTTCTCGGGTCCCAAACCGTTTTCTAAAAACCCGGGTGGCGACTCTATTTTCAAAATAAAAAACAACCGGTGGAAATCGACCGTCCACAGTACTTTGATACATTGTTAAATTATTTTTGTTCTATTTTGATAGATGATCAATCTTGGAAAATGATATTTGACATTGAACTTTTTACCGTTGTAACTCCGCCCCCAGGACTCTTAATCCTGGTTCCGCCACTAGTTAGAATCACCACCCGACATATTGTGCTAGCCATGGAATAGGGTTAATTGTAATACTCCATATTTGAGGGTAGAGAGTGTTTAGTCCCATAGTAGAAATCTACATGGGTGATCTTGGGTATACAACAAACCATGTAAGATAGTACTAGTACCATCAGCTTAACCATTTTTGGTCATGTGCTGCGGCTTGTGAATCAAATCAAGGTATTGAGCCAATAGTCTATATGGGGCATTGTAGTAATTAGAGTTAACGACCTAACGTTTATGTAAAACAAAAACCAAATACATGCGGATGCGGCCCCTCATAACCAAAGATTTTAAAATTACAAATACAAATGGATGAGCAAGGGCGAAACTTCCATTGTCGATTTCTCTGTTAATAGAAAAAAGGGCGGAACTTTCAATTTTCCTATGGGTAGCATTTGTGGGTTAGTGAGTTGTTGCAGCATGGCGATCCATCAACTCCAAACCACAACTAGGGTTTTGAATTTGGGATACATATCGTATATCGTTCTTCTTGTTTTATAAATTGTATTAGGATATATATCGTGTATCGTCAAATACTTTAACTATAATTAGTATACAGTTAACAAGTATTTGTACCTAATAATTTCAAGTCTCTCAATTACCGGGATTTTTCAGCTTGAGGTTTCCTGCTACCTTAGTTAAGGACAGAAAAGAAAATTCCTAATACTAATATTCTCCCAAAATACGATTGAAGTGTGGTTTTTCTTCTACCCAAGCCCTACACTGAGGTTAGATATCTTTCAAATGGTTTGAATGTTGCTCAAAAGACTTTGATTAATGCATTTGAGATTCCACTTCTTACAATAATGTTTGAATTTCTTCCATTAAGTAATCGTAGGATACGTACGGAATCGGGATGCGCATATATATCGTAGGATACGCCATCGTATCGTAGGATTTCTATACAAAAAAGATACGGGATGGAATACATATCCAGTATCCAGTATCGTAGGATTTTAACAACAATGTGCCCACAACAACTCATCACGAGCAAAATTTAACTATGACATACTAATTTAGTTTTCTTAACCAAGTGATCTTCAAACCTGGAGTGTAAATTCACTACACAAATGTCACCTCCACATGATCAATGATATTTGTTCACTCCATGCAACAAGAAAACACCAATCCAAAATAATACTATATATCCGATAGTGATACTATTTGCCAATAATGACATGGCATGTAAACCAGAGGTTTTTTTTTTCTTGCAGGGGCGACCGCCCCTACTGGCTCCATCCCTCGATTCCGGGATACAGTGTGAGACATCCAAGATCTCTACCGCATGGCCACCACTTGTGAATAGAAACACACTAAAGTGTAAAAAAATTCAGTTTCTAACCCTAGCTAGGCTATTCATACACGATTACACCGTATCAAAATGCAAACCTTATCATCTTTCTTGGTTGTAACAAAAATAATGGCTGCTTACAGGTAAGAAGTAACTGCTAGGAGTGAATTTCTCTTTCAGTGAGGAGGGGATGATGGGTGATGTAACAAACTCCAAGTTCCAAAATCCAAAGTCTTTTTTATCTCTTGTCAATATCCACTTCACATGAAAAGCTTTCTTCTTAATTATAACTCTCTACACAGTTTTTGAAACTTTCAAACCAAAAACATGATGCTGATCTTGGTGCAAACTATCTGTGAAAACTGCAATGAGTCACTAAAATTTTCAGTTTTGATATTGTTTTCGTACACTTTTGTACTTTTCGTAATTTTTTTGGTTAACTTTTCAGCGTTATTTTTTAGATTAATCATTTTTCTCAATGAAAGGAATTATAAAAGTATCAAAATGTGAATCAAAGTTAGAAAAAATTCATATATGACGTACTATAAACAAAAAAAATAGCAGCTATTTCGTTTTTTTTTTTTGTCTTTAGAGACCCTTTTTTTTTTTTTTAACATATGGTCATAATTTTTTACCTTTTAGACTCTTCTTGTCGAGACGGATGATTAATCCAAATAATAAAACATGAATCTAACAAAAATTTAGAAAAGTGCCGAAACCAAAAATTTAGTGAAATCTCAGCCTCGGTCTTGATAAAGTGAAATTCCACTGAACTTTTTTTAGAAGAAACCAAACCAAAATTATGAGAAATTTTTCAGTGCCGAGTGAGTATTGCCCACGTAGTACTTGCTCGGTAATCTCAGCCGTCCAAAATGCAATCCAACGGTCCGGAAGAGGAGAGAGAGTGGTTGGGTGAGAGTAGAGAGAGTGAATCAATCTCGGCCGTCCAAAGTACTTTTGGACGGCCAAGATCGTGCTCGGCATGGCCACGTGGTACCCATTCGGTACCCAAATTTTTTTCCAAAATTATGTTTAAAAGCGAAGCTCATAAACGGAAATGATTTGCACAGCTTTTACTACTCCCATTAAAAGGCTAGATTTGACCGCAAAGCAATTTAACGGCAATTAATTCAATGCTGTTATGCATCGGACCCGTTATGCATCTCTAATATCTCCATCCAAGTCATACATTTTTACAACATCCCGGCCCAAGTCCCGCAAATAAAATGTATCCACCACACTCTATATGAGTCATTCTTTTTCCCAACCACCCAACAAAAGTTGAATGCCCTACCGAACAAACTTTCGCTACGTAAATAGTTGAGAGTATCACATAGGCAACGCCACATAGTTCTCCGGGAATCCTGAATAAATACTATTGGATTGGCATGTATGGGACCAACAGGTGTGCAGTGATTTTGGGCTATTGGGTTTGCTGGAACAATGCTCAGGGAGCTACGTATAATCTCTCAAACCCAAAGGAAATATGCAGTTCACCTTGAAAAGCATAATTACCTTACTTCATAGTTCTTGAAACAGTCAAAATCTTGCAACCCAAAAACATGATGCAACACAGTAGTGCAAATCATGCCCAGAAGACCCAACTCCCCACATGATAATCACCAGCCTCTGATTGACTACCTAATTATTGCATCATATTTAGACCCAAAAGTAACTGAAGCACAAGTAAAATGTTGCAAGCTGAATTAGCCACTGCTGTGGGCCCACCTAGTACAATGAACGAACCAATCAGTATTTGACACGTCAGTCGGATTGAGTAGCACCAGAGGGCCGGAGTAGGTCACACCATGCAATATCATCTTTGTGGCTAGTGCATGTGTATAAAGAGGAAGAGCCAGTTTGTTGTGTTAGCTCATCTCACTCTATATTTCTTCATATCTTCTAATTCTTCCCTTCTCTCCCTCATGGAATTGCCAGTCACGAATTCCGGTGATCAGAAAACCCAATACCAAATCAAAACCAAGAACCTCTCATACAAACTACGCCCGAAACATAGCGACCTCGGTTATTTTGGGTGGTGGGAGGAGCCCCATAACACAAACAAATACATCCTAAGGAATGTGAATTGTGAAGCCAAACCTGGGGAAGTCACAGCGATTGCAGGTCCCAGTGGGGCTGGAAAGACCACATTGTTGGACATACTAGCCGGAATGATCACTAGAGTCTCTGGCCATGTTCTTGTAAACGACCAGCAGATGAACGCTGCACATTTTCGCCGAGTATCTGGTTATGTTACACAAGACGAAGCCCTCTTCCCGCTTCTCACTGTCGAAGAAACCCTCATGTTTAGCGCCCGTCTCAGGCTCCAGGGCGGGCTCCACAAGGCAGCAACCAGAGTTAGAGAGCTGATGAAGGAGCTTGGATTAGAACATGTCGCCAGAATGCGGATTGGAAGCGAATCACACCGTGGAATTTCGGGCGGTGAGAAGCGAAGGGTATCCATTGGTGTTGATCTTGTCCACAACCCAAATGTCGTCATGATTGACGAAGCGACTTCTGGGCTTGACTCGGCTTCAGCTCTCCATGTCATTTCATTGCTTAAAGCCATGGCTAAGAACCAAGGTAAGACAATTGTTCTAACCATCCACCAACCCGGGTTTCGAATTCTTGAGTTGTTTGATAACGTGGTGCTTTTATCCAATGGGATTCTTCTGCACCATGGCTCATTGCAGCTCCTAGAGGATAGGCTCAAGTTTTCAGGGCATACCATTCCTCGGCATGTAAATGTGCTGGAATTCGCCATTGATGTGGTGGAAAGCCTGAAATATGACACCGAAGGCAACGATACAGATACCAGCGAAACAGAAGAAGAATATTGTCATCTCAGGAAAAACTTCTATACGGGTAATGAAGAAGTGACGCAAACAATGTACCCAAATTCTCGATTCTCTGAGGTATTCATTCTCAGCCAGAGATTCTGTAAAAATGCTTTCAGGACCAAGCAGCTGTTTACTGCAAGAATATTACAGGCATTGATCGGAGGGATTCTACTAGGTACAGTATTCATGAATGTGAACAATGATCCTAAGAGATTTAAACTTCAGACCCAAATAGGGTTTTTTGCCTTCAGTCTCACCTTCTTGTTGTCTTCCACAACAGAAGCACTTCCCATCTTTCTAGAAGAGAGGAGAATTCTAATGAGGGAAACCTCCAGAGGAGCCTATAGAGTCTCTTCTTATGTTATCTCAACCACTCTTGTGTTCCTTCCTTTCCTTCTAACCGTAGCTCTTCTATACACAATCCCGGTTTATTGGCTAGTCGGATTGAAGAGAGCTATCGACGGATTCCTCTATTTCTCTCTGGTGGTTTGGTTAGTTGTTTTGATGTCAAACTCCTTTGTTGCATGTTTTGGTGCACTGGTGCCGAATTTCATCATGGGGGCATCTTTGATTGCAGGGACTATGGGGTCCTTTTTCCTCTTTTCTGGGTATTTCATATCCAAGGATGACATACCAAGGCACTGGATTTTCGTGTATTACTTGAGTTTGTTTAGGTATCCGTTTGAGTGTTTTATCATAAACGAGTATGGCGGAGAGAAAGGGAGATGCTTGGAGAGAGTGGGAGGAGAATGCTTATTGGACGGCAATGATTTCTTGATGCAACAAGGTTTGGATGAGACTCAAAAGTGGAGCAATTTAGTTGTGATGTTGACTTTCATTTGTGGGTATAGAGTACTTTGTTTCCTGATTCTGTGGTACAAATCTTACAGAACTAGAGACTTCTAAATTAGTACACTTTACTGGGAGGAGGATGTTTGTTCTTTTGTTTTCAGTATCATTAATAGTTCTTTGTCAGGATATTAAGCACTATTTCAACATCATTAATTCTGTCTACTTTCTTGCCCTAAAGTTTATCAATCACTAACCACATGTCAGAGTTGAAAATTTTTGCCTTCCCGCTTCATACTAGAATTTTATGTTAAATTCTACTTATCTTGAGATCATCTTTTGTGTTCCTGCAAGAACCTATACCAGAGTAACATTCTGAACAATTTTAAGCTGCACTGTATCAACAACAAAATGTTGTTGTAGCAGACAGCTACCTGTAAAATTATCTTTTGGTTTCACATTTAAATTCTCCTTTCTCCCCGCCGAACAGGTGTACAAGTCTATCAACCCGCAGCTCCAACTCATATACAAGTTTAAAATGTTTCAAAGAACCTTCGCTATATAAGAAGAACCCATTTTCCCTAGTTCTTGACATGTTTCAACATTGAGTTACTTATATTTGACATACCGATGATATCTAATAAAAGCAGGTGTTTCGAAGGAGAGAAAGTAACTTGGAAACTTAACTGTAAACTTGATGCACATACAGTAAGATAGTTGAGAATCAAATAAAACAACTTCAGATATAACATTTTAAATGAGAGCGTTCCAATTTTTTGAGTTCATCGAAAGGGAAACTGGCAAATGTCGCAAGATAGCAGAAATCATGATAACATGTGACACACAGTTCAAAAGGATTACCATGAATCATCATCCTCTTTGCACTTCATAAGTGAATTGCTGTTCTGCTAAAAACACTATTTAGAGAATCACAAGGTGGCCTCTAAACTTCCACAATTGCAATATGAAGTTTCCAAGAAGAAACAGCATAAATGGGACTGCTATTTGAGCTGATTTATATCATCTCCAGAAGGCTAACAAGGGAAGGCATGAAACAAAGGCAAATCTAGACCACAGCTGTTGCTGAGATGACAGTTGACTAGATAGCAGAATATAAAACCTATCCAATTGGTGTTGCCTTTTTTGTGGTCTCCTAAGTACTGGCTAGGATCTATTGTCGGAGTTTTGGGATGCAAGGCCATTAAAATGATCTTCATTTGGCTCATTTGGCTAGAGAGGAATCGTAGATATTCTGACGGGGACGAGATGTCGTTGCCCAAAATTAAGAGTCTTTTCCTTTCTAGTTTGTTTAGTTGGGATTTGAGGGAGCGTAAACCAACCGTTGATCGATTCCTTGATATGTTGGATATTTTTGGCATTTAGAGAGGTGTGTAGGCTCTATTTATTGTTCAGTCTCTTTTGGTATTGTTGGCTTTTTAAACTTATATTCTTCACTTTGTTTTGTACATGGTGGCATTCATTTCCCCTCGAGTATTATTTATTCCAGCCAAAGACCTAGTTCTATATTCGAGAGTGAAGGAGGTAGTAGCAAGAAGCCAAGAACAGATAAGAACACTATATTCAGTTTTTCCTGTTTTATGAGCTTACTGGAATATCTTTTATTTAGCACCTTCAGAACCTAGCCACACACCAGAAATGGTAACGCATATAATAGAGGATCGATACATGTTCCATGCTTATGCTTCCACTTGATCACTTCTTCCCCTTCAATACGTGTTGATCTACTACTATTAGATAAGGAAAATGGAGAGATATGAATATAGAAAATGCAGCAGAGGAAGTTCATTTTCACGCAACTGGCAAGTGGCAAGTAGAGAACATGAAAAACAAAAATGCATACAGTTTCAGCAGTGATTGAATTGTGAATCAGGATCTAGCAAATCAAGATATACTTAAATCGGTGTTCAAAAAAAAAAGATATACTTAAATCAGTGAATTCGGCACCATTACGTACCTCCAAAGAGGCTTTAAACGGGTGAGGAGCTTAAAAGTATTCAGTAAATTGATAAAAGGTTCAAAAGGTAAAACGATCCCTACAGATCAAAATCATATTTTTCCAACTAATTTACTTGATTAATAAAAGGCTGTCCACTGTGCATGGAGAGATAGAGAGAGAGGGTACATCTTCGCACCAGTCATCGTTTACAAACTTCAGGGTCAATGCAGGCTTCTATCAACTTATTATTCTATAAGTGGCGGCAAATAATATGAATAAAGACTACAAGTTGTTGGAGTACACCCGATTTCTATTCAAAGGACGGTTGTGTCACTTTTGTGTACCCAAGTTTACTACTCTTTCTACTGTCTTTCTAACCACCCCCTTTGTTCTATCTGAAAGTGCCAAAAACTCGATATCAAGCAAACTAAATAATCTTTTTCTCAAACTAAAGTCACTATCAAACTTAAAATTGTATATCTTCACAACAGCAACATTTTGTACACTTTTCCCAATAGCTGAAGGTTAAACTTCAGTTTCATTAGAGATTAGATAATGCTTACTTCAGGGTTGGCAATTTTCTTCTGATCCTGCGACAGGGATTCAAAAGACCAGGAGAAACATATCGTGCATGTCTTCATAGAAAGCGAATAAACAAGAGTTCAACACTGAAAATTCTATAGAGCAAGTTGCATTTCTCACAATAGAAAACCACTGTAAGGATTTTTTTTTTTTTGAACTGGCCACTGTAAGGATTTGGTCCACCAAAAATCGCAGAGTGGGGATCGTTTATATTTAACGAGTCGCTATTTTGGGAGCCATTAATGTAATCACTCAGAAGCAAATGGAGAAAAACCGTGTGATGCTAGTGATTATTGATTAGTTATATCCAGTAATTCTGTTTAGAGCTTTAGTGAAGGGACTTTCAAATTTAAGTCTAGTAACTTTTAATCCCCGCTGATTTCTGATTTAAGAAACAAAAACGCATTCAAGTACCAAAAAGGTTTGAACGGAAGCAGGAAAATTCATCATGGGAACAACAGTTGCATATATACCCTCTCTTTCCATTTGATTGGAAAGTACATGAAATATGTTCTATCAACTTTGTATAGCCATCTCATTGACGAAGCATATTGACATAGAAAGCTAAAGTGACGAAACTTACAAATTATCTACCAAAAGAATCGTCTTTTTCACCAGAAATCTCCTATTGAAGATGAGTTTGAAGATTCAAAGAAAGGAAGCCTTCTTCTCTTGTTTGAAATTGTATTTCTCGATGAAATCTCCTCTGACGCATAAAATTTATCAAGCACAGACCTCATGGTGTGGCGAATAGAACTCGCCAGAAGCCGGCATCCTTCAGTATCTTCCATCTTCTTTTCTTTGCAACAAGTGATGATAGAAACATAAATCATCCGGCCTCCAAAGGTAGCGATTTCAGCCCTAACCGTTTCAGATGGAGGGCATCAAGAGCTTGCCTCAGATCAGACAAAATCTCATGTTTGTGATCACAGCATAGAGATGCCCTTATTGCACAAGAGGCACCATCTGATCCATCCTCCTGCTGTTCAACTTTCACTTCATCAATGTCCGTTGGTATTAGAACACCTGTAGTAGCTTCTGTCGCATTTCTCCTCAACTCTTTTAGATGGTTGACAACTTCAGCAAGTAATGATGCTTTCTCCATCTACAAATGCCAAACAAAACTTCAATTAATCAACATGTTCAAAATGAGGAATATTCCCTCGCTACTTCTCAAAGGAGAAGGAATAGGTAGGGATGACAGGATTTGAACCCGCGACATTTTGTACCCAAAACAAAAAACAAACGCGCTACCAAACTGCGCCACATCCCTGTTAAGGCGTAAGGATACACTATTACACCCCCAAAAAACAGGGGCTGGCAATGACAGCTTGGAACTGTAAACTGATTACGAGAAAATTCTCATTTTCTCAAGTTGTTTAAGATCTGAAGATTATGGTGAGCAATATACAATTAACAAGACTAAGTAATTGTTCACCAACTTTACAATTCCTTGGCAAATTTTCTCAACTACAGATTACATATGTTTTCACTGCCACAGTTGGAATATTAGGACCATCCTCACCATCGTTCTTCACATGATTTTTTTTTTCTTTTGGATAATTCAAAGTATTCGAACCAACTTATGCGCACATCAACTAATCTATGGGGACCACTCCCACCATCCCCTACTAACAGGCACCCAATTAAAATAGGAACCAGCTCCGTATGAACTGACTCCATAAGAATTGGCAGCACCTAAAAGGTTTCAAATTTGCGACATAGAACGGACTAGGTCCAACATCTTGGCCGGGCTTCTTCACATGATTTTTTGGTGAGGAAGAAACACAACATTTTGCACAACATGCCTATGTGGCAGTATCTTATTGGTGGTTAAAAACTAGTAATTCATCAAGTTGTTGATGAGACACTGCCACATGACATGCCATGTTGTGCAAAATTTTTTTTTTTCTTTGATTACTGGATGTCCAGGCTAACTTGCGCGCATCTCAACTAATTCCGGGGCCCTGGAGGTAACGATCAGGCATAACCCCAGTGGCCCCAAGGTTTGGGATGGCTGGTCTCCCTACGATTCGAACATGCGATCTCATGGTCAAGCATTTATTACTTTCTCATGCCCACTTTGCCAATCCCTTGGAGTTAAATGTTAAGCTATGTTAATGTGTTCCTATCGGAGTTCAGTCCTTAACATTATCAATCTCATTGTGCATATAAAACCACAAGGAAAGACACAGCTCAAACATAATCAATCAAAAAACAAGGCTGACCTTATTTGTGCCAGGTATGAGGTTCCTAAGCGTGGTGAGATGGCCATTAATCCTCTCCCTCCGCCGCCTCTCCGCCTCACTGTGGTTCCTCAAAGCCTCTAAAGCTTTCTCAGCTTTTACCCCCTTTTGGCATGGCCTCACCAGAGCCTTCACAAGCTCTCCCGTCTCACCATCCAACACCAAGGATGAAGTAGAAGACGACGACCCACGTCTTATTATCTCCTGAAACGCAGGGTTCCACGAAAACCCACTGGAGAATTCCATCTCAAGACAAATTATTCAACTCAAAACAATGAGTTGGTGATTATCTCGAAGTTTGGCTATTTCTTGAACTGGGTTTGATTTCCATCACTCAGAGAGAGAGAGAGAGAGAGATTTATTTTGACAAAAAAAGAACAACATTGCGTTGGTGATTATCACGAATTGGGACAAGAAAAGGACATGAATTGGGCAAGAGAATGTCAAAATCTGAAACATTGGGAAGACATAATTAGAGGACAGAGGAAAGCAAGTGAAGGCAGAGAACTGTGAGAAGACTTGCACATTTAGAACAGTGTGAAGAACACAAATTCCCACTTAAAACCCTAATATACATATACAAGTGGATCTGTGGCTGTCACTTTCCCATTGGAGGGCATC
>CM029273.1:14672522-14723521 GCA_016920895.1 Vaccinium myrtillus
ATGGGACCAAGTATTGGTTGCTCAAGAACTCGTGGGGCACAAGCTGGGGTGAAGAAGGGTTCATGCGCATACAGAGAGATGTTGCTGCACCGGAAGGTCTTTGCGGCCTGGCAATGGAACCTTCATATCCTACCGCATAAGGTTGAATATTACAAGAAGTGAAAAGTACTTATGTAAAACAATAATAAACCCGTTGTTGTTACTGTGGCTTCCCTACCCGTTGTTATCTCCTTGTTCATTACCGATACTGTATATGAACTAGTGTATTTAGTACGTAATTGTGCATTCAGTCATCTTCTTTACGCGTATCCACAACATACCAAATTTGATTCTGTAGGGGAGGTCAGCGCGAGACCCCCCGTTGACTAAAGTCAACGTTGACCCACCATTGAGATCATGACATGTGTCATCCAGGTGGCACGATTTCCGCGTGACACGTGGCTCTCACCCCGGAGGTATCCGCGCGGTGGGGCCACTAACGCGGGCATGAAGGGGGCCACTGGCGCAGGACCCTCTCGTGCAAAGCGCTTCCGCGGCGCGCACCCCAAGCCCAGTAAGGGCGGTGCTGGGGTAATCATGAGCCATCCGAACAGGAGAAAAGCCCATGGCCCAAACGACTAGTGCAACCCAGAACATGGGCGAGAAGCTAGTCGAACTTAGCCCAGGTAATTATACCTGCTGCGGTCTAAAGGCAGGACCCCGGGGGCCCCCTGAGGCTTGGCTGCGGTATAGGCGCGACCGAATAGGTCACGACCTTGCCCTGACGGGAATAAGGGAGATCTAGTGGCTTGGTGGCTAAGAACAGGAGGATCGCTGCGCGGGGGAATGGCTTGTCACCGCGCGAGTCAGCCGCGCGGTGATGACGTCACCCGTACGGCCAGGTTGTACGGAAAGAACACGTGTTATCATATTATAGGGCAACAACCTGACACCTAATGATTGGTCCAAGGTGCCTATAAATATGGGACATTCCCTTTTAGTGCCAAGAGGTTGGTGAGATCATTTTCTAGAGAGAGAAAAGGGAAATCACTGATTGAGAGGAGAACATTCTCTCTGCAAGTCAGTCCCCATTTCCTAGGTCACCAAGGGTATCACGGATTAGACTGAGAGCAATCCACTGCCTTAGTCCTTTCTGTGCACATCTGCTCTGTTCTTCACCCTTTCTCTAGACCTTCCTATTCTCTTTCTATACTGTGTCTTTACTGTTGACTATCCATACCTCTCCAGCTCATCATTATTTGACTGTAGCAAGAACCATCACCTACAGATTCTTGTACTTCAGTGGCAATGTATGATTCCTTTTGGGTTTTAACTTTGTGGCCATGTAAATTTCGAAGACTGTTTTTTCCCTATTGATCACAACACACACAAAACTGCATATTCATTCCTTTTTTTGTGTGGTTAAACTCAATCCAGAGTTCATCTCTTCTAAGACTTAGGAGGCTCTCTAAACCTGCTTTCATTGTGAGCACTCATAACGTTACCAAACTTTGTTCTAGGAAAAAATTTATATAACAACATTTGAGATCTGAAAGTGTTGGCATTCTCTTCTAATTGTAGTCTATATAATAACATTTGAGATCTGAAAGTGGTAAAATTAGTAATCGGAATGACTTTCCTTGCCCACGTATTATGAATCTTGAATAATTTATCAAGCTTTACATGGTAAGCCGATTGATTGTTTGTCACACCCCAGATTAAGTTACTATGTGTTTATATATAAAATTAACAAACCCAATAATCAGTTGACACGTAAAACAGAAAGCCAAACGTTTTTTTTTTTTTGATAAGCAAAGAATTTATTAATCTTTGAAAACGGATTACAAAGATTAAAGAGACCCGAGACTGAAAATGCCAAGGGCCCAAAGGGAAAATAACAATAAGACAAACGGTGGTAAGATACCAACCTAAACCTGAACCAAAAACAAGATACAACAAATCTGAGACACCCCCACCAAACTACAGCAAATATAATGAAGCAACCTAAAATCTCCTTCCCCTAAGCCACCAACAAGCAAAATCAGAAGCATCGAAATCACCCATAGCAGCAGAAAACTCCCAAACGATGAATCTCCAACTTCCAAAAACAAGGGCACAGGCCAAAAAGCTCCCAGCAACAAACAAGCGGCAAATCAAAACTCCACAAAAATGGATGCATCTCCCTCCAAAGAGTCAAGAACTTTAATTTCCGCTTTAATTTCCTGTTCTGAAATTTCGACACCCTTCAATTCTAAAATCTTCTTAATATTATAGCTCTCCCTTCCATGATACTTTATACCAATGCGAGCACCCATCTTCATGTTCTCCCGGGCTTCCTTAATTAAGATCGAATTCCTCTTGTGATCGTCACAACTAACCTCCTCTTGGATCAAATGAGTGGGACCATCGAGACTTACCTCGAAACTTCCTTTCATCGATTCCATCCTTAAAACATTCCTCTTTTAAAGGATTTTTGCTCCATGAAGTATTCCTACGATTAACTTTCTTGGTCTTGTGAGACTTCTTATGGCGCATACAGTCCACATACTTAATAAGAGGTTCGTTCGAGACAAGATCCCCTTCATCATAATCAGAGCCCCTTGAAACTGCCTTATCTATAAAAATTGAATCATCCGAATTGACATTTAAAAACTTGTCATGATTACTTGTCTTCTCCACTGACTCAACAACATGGGTCTCAAGGAAAAGAGATTGAAGGCCCATAGAATCCTCCACAAACGATTCCAAATCTTTAGTGAAACTTGAGCTACTGACATTTGGATCCTCTTCAGAAACCTTTTCAAATGATTGTGCTTCCTTAGGGATTTGTGAAAGTTGGTCATTGTGAACACTCATCGACTCATTCACCGCTTGAAAACTACTTGACTCCACCTTCCTAAAAGAATCCTCCTCCTCTATTCTGACCATATATCGCGTTCCATCTTCAACTAGTTCAACATTCCCTTCTATTCTTTGGGAAAGGTTAGTCGCAATCAAGACTCTGCCCTTTTCGTATGATCCTCCTTTCAGAGTATTCTCGTCCACTTCAAGAAAGTCACCCCAGATACTACCAATATCTTTGAAAGTCTGCGAGGACCATGCACTAAGGGGCATCCCAAAGCATGAAAGCCACACAAATCTTTCCTCTTTGGCTTGCTCGCCGTTCCACGGTTGAAATTCATCGAACCAGTTCTTTACCCATCTTTCTTTTAGAATCTTGTCCCTAGTTTCTGCATTGGCAAAAGTTATAATCACATACCTTCCACCAATCGCTTTGATACGGACGTCATGGACTTTCTCTAGTTCGAATATACTTTCTAGATCTTTTACAGAAAGAAGCTTTCGGATTTTCGCAATGGCGCTCCTGAATAGCCATCCATTTCCAATAGAATGACACTGAATGCTTCTATATGCAACTTTCTTTCCAATGCACTCCACCCCTCTAGTGACTTGTGCGTAAGTAGGCCTATCCTCAAAATATCCCCTCAACTGTGGATGAGACTGCTTACAATAATTCTGAGACCTCGTCAAGCTGTTAGCAGAGCTAATATCAGCATGAAAGGCCATCCTAGGATCCTTCTTCTTGTCATAATTTGCAAACTTGACCACAAGACTCCTGTTATCTAACCACAGACCATTTGTCTTAACAATAGCTCTCCTGGCTTCCTCCTCAAATTCATATCGTATAAACCCAAAATTGCAGCCGGAAATTCTGCTTCTCTTCCTGAGAATGACAGAATCCTTAACAGAACCAAAGTTGGAGAAAAAATTTCGAAACCAAAAGATACCCACATCCTCAGGCAGGTAGTCCACAAACAGAGTATGCATTGGTAGATTGACAAAGCAATAGCATGGACAAACCAAACTCACGGAAAATAAGCAGCAAAAAGGATCTAGCTGCCAAAAGATCAAAATTACCTTGAGAATCTGCCCACCGATTGAGAATACCAGGACCAACTGGAGGAGATGACCGGATGAAGCACAATCAGCTCCGAAATGGGACTCGAAACAACACGGAAGAAGGCCCACAAAAGCAGCGATGGCTAATTAAACCAGCGGCGATCAGAAATAGGACCGCAAGGAGATATGCAGCGAAAACCCAACTGATTACGCGTACTCTGAAGGAAAACCCAAAATCTCAGAACCAAACCACAATCAGAGCCCCCAAACCGACTGATTACGTGTACCGTGCGCAGGGGAGAAAGGACGGAGCCTTAGCAGCGAGGTAAGGATAGTGGAACTGAAAAAATAGTGGTGGGGGTGTGAGATTTTGAGTGGGCATAGAGAAGGGATAGGGATTTGTGGAGAGGAAGATATAGGGTATGGGTTTTGGGTCGAGAAACCGAGTGAGGGAGACAGAAAAGGGGTGCGCAATTCCAGATCTGTAGGGGAGATGATGAGGGTGATGGGGGAATATGAGAAAGGGAGAGGGAGAGCGGCTTCAGGTCGGTGGGAGGGAAGGAAGCCATCGATGGCGGCTAGGGTTCCTCCAAATCGCCCTCTTTGTTATCCAGAAAGCCAAACGTTGGCGGCTTAATGTTAATGAAAAACACTGGATTAATGGATTAAAGTGGGTCAATATGATGTCGTATTAACGCCCAATTTGATAGCCAGTTATTGGCAGTTATAAGTCAAAGGATAAGTAAAAGATTGACTTCGAAGCCGTACTTTTAACTGCTAAATGCATGAATTACACGTGTAAACATATAAAACAGGGCAGTTGACAGTTGAGACACGTGGAACAAGTCGTGCAAAGTGGTTATTCCGTAAAATCAATCATATGATTTGTTTGAGTAACCATGCAGATTTAAATTTAAACTTCTGGAGGAAGATCAGGACAATTTGAAGTCAGATGATTGTGGAGAGAAAAAACTGCTCGTTTGAAATACAATGATGGAGTTCGAAGCAAGCCTAGTTCAAATACTTTGAGCGGGAAGTTCAGGCTGCAAGCAAGACTTATAAATGGAAGAAGTTGAAGAGTGAAGTCCCCCGGACAAATCTTCAACAAACAACACACAAAAATTATGCTTGGTTTGTTCATTGGAGAGTAGAATTGTAGTTTTGGGAATTTGACTCAGTTCGAAGTAGATTAAGAAGTAGTTTAGGAAGTAGATATCAGTTGTTCTTGTAACAATCAAGTGTTCGAAGTTCTTGTTATCTTTCTGTTTGAAGTTGAAGATGATTTCGAAGTAAGTCTACCTTTGATTTATCAACCAAAGTATCTTGCTTCTTTATTGTTCTTTGATTTCCTAAGTAAATTGGTTTGTATTTCTTCACTTTGAAGGAAAAAATCCTCTTAATTGAGGTAATTGAACCATTAAAACACAATCGCTTGATTATGTTTGGTTTTCTAAAGTTAATCTGAGGGCTAGAAGATTTAAAGGTTCTCTCTAGCATGCTCCCACGCAATTATTTTCCATTGCAAAGAAGTAAAAGAACCAAACACTATGACACATATATATATTCGACAAAAGTGTAGGTACAACATAAGTCGAAAAAAATTGAATTATACGACATAAGTCGAAACTCAAAAGAAACGTGCAAAAGACAAAGATAAAAGAACGCAAGTAAAATGCATAGTGCATCGATATAATCTTTCATATATTTCTTATTCTTTTTTTTTTTCAAACAACTAGGATTGTAAATAGGTATATCAAATATTCTAAAAAAAAAGTTTCATATCCTCTGTCCCAAATTGCTGGTCCCTCTTTCTATTTTGGGATGTCCCAAAATATTTGTCCTATTTCTGAAAATAACAATCAAAATATATCAAACTTTCAGTTTTACTCTTAAAAGTACTCTACTTCCCTACCAATTTATTTCACAGTTTGTAAATTCGTGTCATTTCTAAATCTTTTATATCTTTTAGTATATAATGTTTTTATGATTTTTAAAGCTTTGTACAAAACAATTAATTGAGATCTATCAAATAATATCCATATCGCATATTTATGGAGATCCATATTGAAAGATCTACACAATTTAAAACCACTTAATTAACTTCTTAGTTTTGAAGGATAATTTTGGAACTCTAAGACAATACTTTTGTCTCCTTAAAAAGTTGGATTCCCCAAAAGGAACGAGCCATTTGGGACGGAGGGAGTAGTACTTTATAACAAGAAAGAATATTCTTTACTCCGCCGGTGTAAAACCCTCCTTTTCTACCACCAATTTTTTGGGCACATTGTGTATTAAATATTGATTTGAACCGGTCATCTTGTAGGGCCCGTAGAGTATTTCATCCCTGCAAAAAATCAACTTGATCGGACATCGACAGGTATATCAAAATTTGAATTTTATTTTTTAAAATGGACGGTCATTTATTTTTAAAATTAAACTGTCTTTGACTGTCCATTTGGCAGAACAAGATTAAAATTTATATATATCTATCAATGTCCGATCAAAATAATTTTTTGCATGGATGAAATACTCTGCAGGCCCTACAAATGAACGGTTCAGGTCAAAAAAATAAACTCACGATGAGACCCACATATGACGGTGGTTGAAAAGGGGGTTCTACACCAGAGGTGTAAATAATGTTTTGTGTTATAACAAGCCTAAAAGAGAATAATAAGTGACTATATCTAGTAGCGTTTTTACATCAAATTAAAACAAAAAACAAAAAACAAAAAACAAAAAACAAAAAACAAAAAACAAAAAACAAAACAATCCAATACGATAAAACTCCAAACTTTCAAATACCAGGCCATATCCAAACCAGTCTCAAGCTTATCTATTATAATCCGAAATCACAAGAGTTGTCTCCAATAACCTTGAAAGCATGTTTAGGCTGTCTCTTCCCAATTATTTTTTTTTTAAATTAGTAGAAGATGAATCAAGATTGAATTTAACGACGAATTAATAAGGAATGAATATACAATTTATCTATGTTGTGAACAAGGAGAGAGTTGTCTTCGAGATACATGGCCAAAAAGCCAAAAGCCAAAACCCAAAAAGATTGATACATTGCAAGTGCACTGTAAGAATCAAATTCAGTATATGATCGATATAATACTGCTGGAACGGGTTTCATAAAATTTTGGAAACAAACAAATAAACACAAACCGAATAGTTGCACAAACTGTTAGAATGATTAGAAATGTACTGGGCCAATTTCAGAGTACCGGAAAATGGCAATTATGCCTAGTATTTGATACTTTTTGATACTTTGTCCTCCTTAAAGCAAATTCGTCCCCCACACTAGTGCTCATGGGTTACTCGAACGATAGCTTCCAAGGATACAACAATTATCGACGAGTGGAAGAAGCACTCCAATACACTTGACAAGCGAACGCAAACTTGTGTTGTATTATCTCAAACCAATGCGATATGATTATGAATTGATGTGCTATAATTTTTTCGTCAAAAAAATGAGATGATAATGATTCCTTATATATAGAGATGAACATGACTGCTAGGAAGGGGAAACAACTGTACAGAAAAATCAAAATGAAAAGGTGTGACTTGTTAATGGCAAACCAATGCCATATGAATGAACCCATAAGGATGCAACTGTTGAGTGATCTGAAGCCATTTGGCCAAACTCACCATTTCGGCAATTTGCCATTTACTTATTAATCATCAAAGAGTCACACCCATGCATCACAAATCCTATTGATTGCGTTGGGAACAAATTTATAAGCCAATTACATATATATATATATATATATATATATATATATATATACGGAAAACTTCACATCCACACCTCCCGGAAATAAGAAAAAATTGATTTTTTTGTGTTGCAAATTTTTTTTGGAAAATTTGATCCGTCCAATGTGCTCAGAAGTTGTTTTCAAGGGTTCACGCGGAAAATCTTCAAAACAAAATACCGGGAAGGGCTTGATCCAAACAGTTTTCGCAAAAAATATATATATACAGTTTTTGCGAAAATTGCTTGGATCAAGCCCTTCCCGGTATTGTTTTTTGAAGATTTCCCGCGTGAACCCTTGAAAACACCTTCTGAACACATTGGACGGCTCAGATTTTCCAAAAATAATTTGCAACACAAAAAAAACCATTTTTTTCTTATTAACGGGAGGTGTGGACTAGAAGATTGGGGTATATATATATTCATCATTTCCCGGTCTATTTTGGAGACAATTTTCACTTCACTAAAAATATAATTGCACAAACGGTATTTTTCCAACATATACATCAAGAAGATGATTGAATGAACAGTGAGATCGTACAAGTTTTTATTTCATGTTTAAAAAAATAGCCACTTCATGTTTATTATCTCACATACACAAGCTGTCACAACTTATAATATTCAACTTTATGCTGTAGGATATGAAGCTGCCATTGCGATGCCACAAAGCCCTTCCGGTGCATCAATATATCTTTGCATACGTATGTAACCTTCTTCACCCCATCCTGTGCCCCATGAGTTCTTCACCAGCCAATAGTTGGTTCCATCATTAATGTCGACTCCATATCCAACAGCTGTTACACCATGATCAAGGTTAGTGCCACATGCTCCTGTGAACACTCCGCTTGAGTAGAATTGGAAGTCGGATCCCCCTGCGTCAATGGCTACAGAGACTGGTTGGTTTGCAACGGCCATCAACAATGCAGTCTCATTATTAGCAGGCACGTCTTCGTAGCCAGTTATCGTGGCTGCAGGGTTAGCGGCTGCATTTTTGTTGCAAGCGCCTTGAGTTCCCTGGTAGGGGTAGTTTGTTTCGGTGGTGAGGCCTTGATTCTGTTTGATAAATTTGAAGGCATTGTCCATGAGACCACCATTGCAGCCATGATCTCCACCACTCGTGTCACAGTCGACTAACTCTTGCTCAGACAAAGAGATTAAATTACCAGTTTTCAATTGAACTATTCCTTCCATGGATGCAACAGCAGAAAATGCCCAGCAACATCCTGTATGTTGATAATGTACGAAGTGTTAGAAAATGAAAAGTACTCTACGATCCATTCTATTGTTTTAGTTTTGTAACAAAAAAAAAAAAAATTACTTACCACATTGCTCTTGGTTTTTAATCGGTGTTACAGCCCCTTCCATTCTCCAGTCCATGATAGGTGGCGCATATGCGACATTTTCATATTTAAAAGAAGATCTTGTAGTTGTGAGACGACTATGGCTCTTGAATTTGTTGCGTAGTTTGAACTCTTCATTCGTAAGATCGGCAAATTCATTAACCCCCAGCTTATAAGGCTTGTTGGCAGCTTTGTTGGAAGATTCTATATACTCCACATTGTCCTTGAATATCTTCAGTCGTTGCCGCTCCTCTTCTTGATCCTTGTATACACGTCCATATCGAGCCATCCATTGCTTATGCTTCTCGGAAATCGATGCGTCTGGGAGAGAGCGAGACATGGCTTGATTAGTCATGGCTCCCAAAGCAAATAACACAGCCAAGCAAATGCACTGGAACTTGATCATGGAAGCCATGGTAGTAAAAGTAGATGGGATATATGTTGTAATGTTGATTGTTGAGGTAGGAGGGACAAGGTAATGGTCAGCTTTATATAGTGTCCAACAAAATAAAATGCTGCAACATTCTTTATTAGAGGGGTGTTTGGGAGCCTCATTTTCAGCTTTTTATTTTTAACTTTTTGGCTTTTTGAATTATGGTCAGAATGTATTTTGGATTTGGTATAAGTGTTTGGGAGAAATGTGTAGAATGCATTTTAAAACAAGAATAGTGTTTGAGAGATATGTGCAGAATACATTCTGTAGGTCTTTTTGTTATAATCAAAATTGAAAAAGTGAAAATGAGAAGTCAAAAAGCTCCTCCCAACTTATTTTTCACTTCTCCCAAACATCCAAAATGAAAAAATGAGAATGGAAAAATGGGAAAAATTGTCTCCCAAACAGGCTTTAGGTCATTTGGCTGCAAGTATTAAATTTTGTTTCACATTTGCCTCTCATTTATAATATTGCTCAAATTTTTATTATGTGATGTCATTGATTAAGGCCCTATTTTATTGGATACATGCATACATAATGTTGTAGTATTCATCCTCATAAAACACTTCAATTAGAAAAAAGAAATGTCTATATATAGGGAATGGTAAAATAAAAAATAGTTGTGCATTTTTTTGAATAGTTACACATTTATTTGGTAACGAGATTACACCATAGTTTTTGGAGGAATTGTTAATCCGAACCATTCATTTCTCTTTCCTGATTTTTTTTTTTTGGTATTGTTAGTGGTTTTCAAGGAAAATGCTACAATACACACCCCTCATTTGGGTGTGTATGATACACACCCCTATAAAAGTTACGAATTTTTTGGAAAAGTTACGAATTTTTTGTAAAGGTTACAAATTTTTTTTGTAAAAGTTACGAGACACACCAAAATGTTACGAATCATAGAAAATGTTATGAATCATATTGCTAAAAAGTTACGAAAAACTAAAAAATGTTACGATTGTCGATGAGGTGGCACACAATCTGGACCATACAATAGGTGCATATGGTACACCCAAATAAGAGGTGTGTAATTCTTACACCATTGCAGTTATATAAATCACCACCACTAACAAGTTTAAGTGTATCATATCAAATTATGAGGACCCCACATATAGTAAATAA
Source organism: Vaccinium myrtillus (assembly GCA_016920895.1). Lineage (NCBI taxonomy): Eukaryota > Viridiplantae > Streptophyta > Magnoliopsida > Ericales > Ericaceae > Vaccinium > Vaccinium myrtillus. The sequence continues at coordinate 14,683,054 of CM029273.1, forward strand.
CTAAATTTAGAGAAATGGTAAACAAAATCGGAATTTTTTTTTATTAGTAACAAAAATTCGGACAATCAATATCTATTATATTATTGCAGAATGACTTTTGGTGAGGAGAAACGTGGGTGAGACATGTGGCAAATGAGAAGTGCTGTGATTTATTTCTTAATTACTAATTGCATTCTTTGACACTAAAAAGAAAATCGATTAAAAAATGGTAACAGTTTAATTACTTGCATTCTTTGACACTAAAAAGAAAATCAATTAAAAATGGTAACAATTAATAAATCTGATTATCATAAAGGAAACAGTTAGTTGGTCATTTCAAAGTGATTTGGACAATTTTGGAAAGAACTTAAGATAAGCAACAAAGATAATTAATGTGTATTTTAATTCAAAATACACATTAATTAGAATATCCCGTAAATGACTATTTAATGAGTAAGTTTAAATTTTAAAAAGCATCGAATAGTTTAGGGAATCTCTAATTTGTAATGGAATCAATCAATTGAAGCATTTAATTTTATCAAACCTTTTCTACAGTTATGGAAACTTAATTCAAAACCGTACATATAAATGTGTTTTATATTGCAAAAATTTTAAGTGGAAACACATTATAAATCTTCCTCCCATTTCCTCTCAATTTCCTATTGAAAAAGAGAAACTTCTAAACTCTTTTGTAGCCTTGATTCGTGACTAGAGATGATGGTATGAAGCTAAAAATGAAAACTTTCCCCTAAAAAAGAGGTTTTCATGAACGATCTCTATTCATTGTCCCATTTTGTTGATGGAGTATGATAGAGATTTGGGATCATAACCATTCAAGTTCTTTAATTTTTGTGTAAAAAATCGAATGCATAGCGTGTTTATTGCTAGCATTTTTATTTTGTATAATGTTAAACTTCTCCCTCTTAATTAGGTTATTAAATTTTTTTAATTTTGACATTAATTGATTTGTATGATGAACTTTAGTTGGTTTTAGTGGATTAATTGCAAATCTTTAATTTGGCAAAACATTAATTGTAATACTAATCATTTTAAACGAGGCAAGTTCTGAGCATAGCACGGGTTTCCGCTAGCAATAATACAGAGAATATCTATCTATCTATTTGATACTATTATTGCAAAGCTACTTGAAATCGTTCCGTGCATAACACGAGTTTTTTTTTTTTTTTTTTTTGAAACAGGCAATTCATATCAAACAGCCATACGGCAAAGATAACATCACTGAATACAGGAATGAACCAAAACTACCAAAATCTAAGACTGAGCTACTGAAGAAGCACACAGGCCCATGCTAGTAGAATATACAAGGTAATTTTTGTCTTGTTAATAATTGATCGTGGTTTTAGTGAATATACAACAGCAGTAATTTTTGTTTCTACAATTCAAACTTATCATGGTTCAATGTTACTAAAAAAAAACAGTTCGGTATGAAGGCGAAATCTATGCTAGATTCTTATTGAATTGGTTGATTCTGATTTTGTCACGGTCATCAGCCCCACATCGAGAAGGTTGGATCATGAGAGAGATTTGATTAGTTGAAGTGTATAAATTACGGATCTTGGGTGCCTCACAAGCTGGGGCACTTTGTTTTATAATATATGACGTAGCATCGCGGAACTGATTTTTCAGTGGGTCACTCACCGTATTTTAGAAATGTAATTTTTTTTATTATCGGTTCGTCTCAACTAATTTTTTTTGCAATAAAGCCAAAATTAAACCAATAAACTGGTTTATTTTGGTTTATTTTCGGCTTTCTTAAAAAAATACTCCCTCCGTCCCTTTTTAAATGTGTTACCGCGTAAATCTAACTTATTAAAGAAACACTATCATTACACCTTTCACATCAACTTTTTCCTCCACTTTACACTTTTCACATCAACTTTTACCCCTACTTTCCAAAATTATCCTCCACTTTTACCCATTAACTCTTTACCCACTAACTTTTCAAAGGACAAAATGATAATTGTACAAACTTTTACCCATTAACTTTTCAAACTACACACTTATTTAGGGACAGCCCAAAATGGAAATGTCTACATTTAAAAAGGGACGGAGGGAGTATTAGTTTTGACCATAATTTTATTCAAAAAATATTAGTTCGTCTCGTCGAAATAAACCAATAAACCACGAAAACTTGACACAAAACTAACAAATGGAAAAAAAAATTGAATAAATACAAAATGAATAAACCAAAAAACCAATTCTTCGCTTTTTTGGCCAAAACACCAAATGCAGAGAAAGGACAATTGGGGGACGAAAATAGCAATTGAATATTCAATTTTGACATCCTTAAAGTTTGCCTAGTACTAGGCTCATGTTAGCCGAATCGAATGATCATCCTTTCGCGTTATCGCCCACTTATTTCTGGGCTGCACTGATTTATTGGGCTTTTTCTAATGGCCATGCTACTGGATTTAGTAGGCCCCGTGGAGGTGGCCTATGGGCTTCTCCATTGTGAGTATCGCGCAGCACCTTTCATGACGCAAACTTATTCACGCGACTCCGCCACGTGTGTTCCTTTTAAGCCTACCTCAGAGGGAACTCATAAACAAAACACTACTCGAATTTTTTGAATATTCAAAGAAAAAATAGTTGTGCATTTTTTGAATAGTTACACAATATTTTGTTAGCCAGATTAAACTTTTATCACCATAGTTTTTGTAGTAGTAGTAGGATACATGAAAAGTTTTCCCGAGAATTCTATCTTTCATGGACATTTTCGGAGAAACTTTTCATGTATCCTACTCCCTCCGTTCCTAATTAATAGTTCATTATTCTATTTTAGGATGTTCCAAAATGATAGTCTTTTTCTAAAAGTAAAAATAAAAATTTGATGATCTTCCAAAGTATCCCTCATAGGTAAATACAAAATTTTGCAATGTAGGTAGGGTATATGGCAATTGATGGAAATTATGTCACCAAATTTGAGTTTAGGTGCAATTATTTCATGCCCCATTAAAATATGGGAACTCCAAAAAAGGACTATTAATTAGGAACGGAGGGAGAGTGGGTCTTGGGTGGCTTTTCGCCGGTGTGCCCAAACCTCTTTAATCTTTGTACTCCTTGTTTAAGATTATATAAAAAAAAAATTAATAAAAAAATTTGGAATGGAGGGAGTATTAACATTTTCGTAGTTTTCGAGGTGCGTAGTGTGTACAATCATTAAAATAGGTTTCTCCTCTTTCTTTTTCTTTTTTTTTTCAATTATTCTCGCTCCTCTTATTCTTAAACCGTTACAATCTCCCTCCGTCCCCTTTTTAAATGATAACTTTGAAAAACATGTACTCCCTCCGTCCTTTTTTAAGTGTTGACATTTCCATTTTGGGCTGTCCCTTAATAAGTGTGTGTTTTGAAAAGTTAATGGGTAAAAGTTTGTAGAATTATCATTTTGCCCTTTTGAAAAGTTAGTGGGTAAAAAGTTAATGGGTAAGGGTGAAGGATAATTTTGGAAAGTAGAGGTAAAAGTTGATGTGGAAAGTGAAAAAGTTGATGTGAAAGGTGTAATGATGATGTTTTTTTAATAAGTTGGATTTACGAAGCAACACATTTAAAAAGGGACGGAGGGAGTATTTTTTTGTAGCCGTTAAAAAATGCACTCTTGTAGCATATTTTTAAATTTTTTTGCACCATATTAAAATACTCAATGAGCACTTTAGTTTTGTATAAAAAATTAAGGGTAAATTTCACTAACCTCCCCTGAGGTTTCTGACAATTACAGGGACCTCCCCTAAGGTTTTTTTTTTTTTTTTTTTGATCAGCAAAGAAGAAAATACATTGATCAAGAGAGGAAAAACAGATACACAATACACCCAAGCGCTAAACAGGAGAGGAAAGGAATCCATAAAGATGAATCCCTAAACCAAGCCAAGAGAAGCGTAGACCAAAAGAAAAACAGAAGCAGTTGATCAGAGATCAACCCAAGCAACCAAAACCAAAGTCCTGGATGCACCACACACCACGTCTCTGACCAAAACCAGCCCTTATAGTGATTCTATAAGAGTAGGAAATCTGAATAAGATATCATCCGACGAAACCTCCTTAGAACCATGGAAAGCTTTGAACCACTACCCAATCCTATGCTTAATGATATCACCCATTTCCTCCCACCTTGGTGCAGTTCCTTGGAAAATAAATTCGTTTCTCGCCTTCCATATCGACCACAAAACAGCATAGAAGGATAGCTCCCACAGTATTCTCTTAGCCTTTTTGAACTTCCAACCCAACCACCAATCAAAGCATGCTTTAATTGGACCTGGTACTACCCAACAAAAACGCCACCAACTTAGGACCATAGTCCATATGGCCCATACCTCCCCACAATGGAGGAACAAATGCTCAACTGTCTCTGAGGCTACACCACAAAAGTGACAAAGGCTATCATTAAAATCAGCTAGAATACCCAAGGAAAACAAGAGATCTGCAGTTTTTACCCTCCCTAAGGTTTATGACAATTATATAAAGAAACATATTTTTTACGGACTTAAAATTGCACGTATTCCGATAGGGATCACTTAAAAAGGGGATGGATGGAGTATCAATCATCACCATCAACTAACAAGTTTGAAAGCTTATCAAATTACGATGACCCCACATACAGTAAAATAAATAAGGTTAGAGAAATGGTAAACAAAGTGGGATTTTTTTTTTTTATTAGAATTAGTAATGGAAATTCGGACAACGAATGAAAAAATAGAATACTGTACTATATAGGATAAACAATGTTATTTTTGTCTTGTTAATAATTGGTCGTGGTTTGCTGTTTATACAAATTCTTAATTCAAACTTATCATGGTTAAAAATGTTAGTATTAAGGCGAAATCTTTGTTCACTTCTTGTTGAATTGGTTGATCCTAATTTTCGCAGAGTCATCAGCCCCACATCGAGAAGGTTGGATGAGCAAATGCAGGCGCAAAATTGTATAAAGATCAGCCTCCGCGCTTGTAAAAAATATATGGGCCTCTCATCACGTATCGCCAAAGATTTGATTAGTGGAAGTATATAAATTACGGACCCTGAGTGCCTCGTAAGCTGGGAGTTGCCGGAAGAGGTTTACCGGAGGTGGGGTGGAAATGATGTCCACAAAGATTTAAATAGGTTCACCCTTACAAATTATTTTTGAAAAAAAATTCGCCATTGTATCGTAAAATTTCTGGCTCCGTCCTGTCTATGACGTAGCATTGTGGAACTGGTTTTTCAATGGGTCTCTCGCGGTCTTTTAGAATTGCATTTGAAAATAAGTTTATCTTACATGAAAATATTTTTGGACTAGAGTTTTCCATAGAGTAGTATGAATAGAGAAAGTTTAGCCATTTTTGTACCAAGCAACAAAAAAAAAAAAAAAAATTGAGTTTAAGTGTAATAATACAAACTCTTCTTCCCCGCTCAGAGACACAATAAATTATGTGAACTAACTTTTGTACCCTGTCTTTTTTTTTTTTTTTTGAAATGCAAAAGAAAGTTTCATTAATTTTGAAATTGTTACAAGAATAATAGGAGCAAGGTAAAAACAAAAAGTGCTTGAAGAGCAAAAGATTGTCTAATTCAAGACCCAACCCAAAGATTGGTAAGAAACCAATCAATGGAACCCAATGGGCAAGCTCACAAAGGACCAAAGTCCCACACCCAATGAGTCAACAACCCAGATCTCCAATAAGCTCCAAAAAACACCCAAAGACCCTCAAAGGTCAAAAATGGGCTAAGCCCAAGCAATGAAACCTAAGATGCTTTTTGTTTGGAAATTGATATTCGTACTCCCAATTTTGATGCAGGGGCTCCAAGTTACAGTAATTTTTCAAAATTACCCTTTTGCAAGTTTCATGATTTACTTCAGGCACTCCAAAAAACTTTTATTCTTCTCCTTTACTTCAGGCACTCCAATGAAGCAAATAGTTTTTTTTTTATATCAGAAAAAAGCAGATAGTTGCTCAACTCCTTTTACTGCACGACACTGAGTTGCATACTTCCATATATAATGTGTCATTGGTAGAGTCTTTAGGTTATTATCTCCATATTATGCACCAGGACAACCTGGACAAGTGGTTTTCGACCTATGATTGTAGAATCATCCCTTTGTCCATGCAAAGTCTTGAGAGTTATGTTACTTTTCCTCTCAAGAGTTCTCTAACTTTGGTGATGTGTTTTGTTTGTCTCACTATGAGTTTTAAAATGTAGATTTGCGGCTGTTATAAAGATTTTAAGGGGAAATGGTAGATAATGAGTACGAAAATATAAAGATCTTGTGTCGCAGCCATTATGAAGATTTTGCAGTATCAACATTTTCAATTGTGTGTTGTTTAGTTTGGAGAAATCTAGCAATGTTCTTTTTTTTTTTTTTTTGTGTGTGCAAAGTGCCCTGAAACAATTTGACATAGATGCATGTTTAATATTTAGAACCTAATGTTTATGTTGTGGATGTTTACTGTTTGGAACATAATGTTAATGTTAATGTTTAGAACCTAATGTTTATGTTTGGTTTTGGTTCATTCTTCTGTTTGGAGTGTCTTAGTAAATAAGGAGATAATTTAGGAGTGGAGTGCTTCCAGTAATTTTTGTATCTTAAAAAGGGTAGTTTTGTAACTTTTTTAAATATTGGAGTACCTGTATAAAAAAAAAAAGAGCCCCAAAATTAGCACCCTTTTATTTAGTCTCTCTCCCAATCCTTTTTGTTTAGTGCATCAACTCACTTTTTCCCCTTTACCTTCTCCCTTTCTCTTGGCCTAACCAATCATCACCATCACAGAACTCCAATTCCTCTACTGTCCTTCCTGAATTCCGAAACTCTAAGTACTTGGAATTAACACCCAGAATCTACCTAGAATTTAAAATTCAACGATCTAGATTCACTTTTTAGATAAATTCTGAGTGTATTTTTTGGGTATGTAGTGGTGCTGTATTGAATTCCTTCCTCCCCCTAAATTTCTTCCACCGCAAGAGTACCCAATTCTCTCTTTCTCCTCAATCCTCTCTCATTAGTTAGATATCCCCCAACCCTCTGTCTTTTTGAAATTGCAAATATGATTAGTTGGTCACCTCCTTTTCTACTTTTCTCATCCTTTTTTTCAATATTGGTTGTTTGGAGGATAACATCCAGAACTCATTCTCTCTAAACTCATTTTTCGATTTGATGAAAGGAGAGAAGAAGTCAAAAGTAGGTTGGAGCTTTTTGACTTCTTATTTTTCATTTTTTTTCATTTTGATTAACAAAAAGACCTACAAAATGTATTTTCTACATCTCCCAAACACTATTGCTGTTGCAAAATGTATTCTGCATATATCTCTCAAATACTCCTACCAAATTCAAAACACATTCTGACCATAATCCAAAAATCCAAAAAATAAAAAAATGAAAAGTTGAAAATTAGGCTCCCAAACACCCTCGGATTGCTTTTTTGAGAATCATGTTTGCGAAGCACCTTATAGCAAAACTTTCAGAAAATAAAAGCTCGAAATTTAGTTGATTTGAACTAACATTTTTTATTTTTTCTAAAACATAAGTTGTCCAAAAATAAATTCATGGAAAGAAGTTTCTAAATCATTGAGCAAATAAGTTCCTTAGGCATTCAAAGTTAATATTGCAAAAACCACCAAGAAAAGATAAGACTTTTAAATGGTGTGGTTGGTATTTTTCATATTAGTTTTAAATTGTCAGCTTGGTCGTAAAAGAAAGCGCATCTAATGTAGTGGCACTTACCGAGGTTCAATTTTATTCCCCGGATGCAGAACTTTTTACTGTAAAAGCTAGGAAATGACAATTTCATCGGAATTTCTTCCAATCCAAATGAAATAACGGGTAGAAGTTTCATAATTTATGCCACAATTCACACTTCTAGTATTGTCAGTTTCTAGTTTAATTTAGTCTCTTGGGCATAAAGTGCGTATGATGTCTAATTCTTTCGGCAGAACACAAAAATACAAAGCTGTATTTTAGCTATAGATAACATTGAGATCAAGACTAGGCAAAACTAAAGTGCTCGTATTATGGAAACTTCTCCACCAAAATATCCAGAAACTAGCTGGCTCGAACCATGTTTCTCAACTCTGGGCGAACAAAGTCGGCATCAGGGGGTACAGAGATGTCAATGGTAGGTCTCAGGCGAGCGCAGACCTCCATTGCTCCATGCAAAGGATCAGACAGGAAGTTGGAGATGAGATCTCTGTTGATGGGAGCACCATTGTCCACTGCCACCAATGCCTGCTGCGTGAGAACGTAATCGAAACGCGGGGCCCACTTCCTTGACCCCAGCCTTGCTGTGGTGGAACAATTATCAATCATGAACGACAATCCACGGGCATGAATGAAAGGATTCAATGAGTCCACAGCTTCAATAACGCTTTCATTGATGATCTCAGAGTAGGAATGTCCTTTCTTTCTCAGAATATCAATCTGTCATTCCCCATCAATGAGAATAGGAATTAGGTATAAAGATCATGCTTCCATGCCAATATTGGCATTGCCCAAAACTTGCTAATTTAGAACAGTGCTTACCTGGGCCATCATCAATGCCAGATAGACACCTGCTGTAAAGGGATGTAATGGGCCCAAGTCACCTGCTGGACGTACTGCTCGAACCCGTTCACCTACTTTCCACATCCGTGTTTGATCAATTTTACCCATTGGAAAAGCTGGCAAACCTTCCTTCTCCTGTGAGAAGAGGGGAGAGAGGAAAACAACATGTGTCGAGGGAAAAAAAGAAAAACTAAACATTCAGGACCTGGGAGGAAATGTCACATTTTGCAAACATTCTTAGAAACATCAGAAAGAAGACAAAGGTTCACAAGCCAGCATGAAACCATATAGAACAATTTAAAGAAACAATGGTTTAGTGACATATTTTCATGATGGACTCATAAGAGGCAAGTAAACCAACATACATAAAAGCGACGCCCAGCCAGGACAACACTTCTGATCTCGCTACCGGTGGCTACATCTTCATAGCACTCATACAATATCTCCATACCGGGATAATAAGAAGCACTATACGCAGCCTCAAACTCCTTTTTGGCATCTTCAGACATTGAGTTATACAACGCCAACATGCCCTGTTGAGAGAATAAACAAGCCTCACGAGGTAGATAAATATCCGTGTCATGACATTGTACAAGAGTTCCAAAAATGAGAAATTTGGCACAGTAAAAGGATGTATACGACACCAAGCCACTAAGTACATGGAAACATGGAAACATGGATGCAAGCACCGGTCCATACATGCACACACGTGCATGGGGTTGGAATAAAGGAATTAATCACTGACCTGAGTTGATATGGTTCTTGAAATAACCCCTGTTATGCACTCAACAGTGTTCTTGTAAGCTAAATCTTCACTCATTCCATTTTCAGTGTACCTTCGAAACAAGGCCTCAACAATTCCATGTAATGCAGCCGATAAAATACCTATCAATTGAAAGGAAGTCGTTATAAAGATTTTTCAAGCAAATAACAAAGTAAGAGTAAAAAACTTTTATTCACCTCTTTCGCCAAATAGGTCACTCTTGTATTCCTGCTCAAGTGTAGTGGCAAATGAAAACGGAGAACCAAGGGCAACTGACCATCCAAGGGCAACATCAGTGGCTCTACCATTAACATCCTGTTCACAAACATTGCATCCAAAGTAACACACAAGAGACAAGAAGAAAATGCATTAACTGAACACACGCACACATGCAAACCTGGTGGACTGCAAAACTCGAATTGATTCCTGCACCATTTATTTGCTTCCCTTGGACATAGAGTCTCCTAACAGAGGGACCCATTCCCTTGGGACATACAGCTATCACACTGATGTTCTTCGGGAAGTCAAGTCCCATTGACTGCAAATGCCCAAGAAGAAACCCATGGGAAAGCCCCAGTATACTGTTTGGTTTCATGTAGGAGAATAATTTCTCATAGTTATCAGCCTGCAATACATTGTTGAATCTAAGGACAAGAGAACTGCAATAGAAAATAGAACAGATCAGGGAATGAAAAATGCAGAATCACCTGACCCGCCACTATGCCTACACATAGCACACCAAATGGTGCATGGTCAAACTATAAGCCTGTTATCTGGTTTTTGTTCATATAATAGGTCACTTTAACATCCCCTGATATCCCACATGTAAGCATAATGTGCAGTATTTTGACCTCTATATGCCTTTCAATTCGCACCGAATAGCATTCCTTTTGTTTTTTTCTTGGAATGATCGTTCTTCATTTCTGTCATGCATCTCATGTATTGATAGATATGTGTTCATGAACAAGCCAATTGATATTTTTCCTTTCCAACCCAAAAACTATATGAAAGACTTTTACTATTTTCCAATTTTTCTAACAAATGCCTCTGACATGATCTCATCTTTACTTTACATTATGAACCACTGCAACCAAATAATACAGTGGGACGACTGAGTTGGATTGTATATCATCCACATAAGACAAGGAAAGCAAGACTAAGAATACGAGAAATTGACAATTATCTGGATTATGCAAAAGAAGTATAAAGGGAATAAAATCAGGGGCCACACTTTCTTAGACCCGTTAGCAGCAAAGGAGGGTTTAGGCAGGAACATACAACGTATTTTTATTTTCATAAACAGAAAGCAGAAATGGACAAACAATGCTTTATGCATGAATAAGTAGCAATGTTTAGTACACCAAAAGTTGAAGCAACAAACTGGCTGGAGTTCAATTTTTATACGAGAGTTTGATTCCATATGGAGCAACAAAGAAGCACAATAGCAAGTTAAAAGGAGCCAAAGAACATAGAATGTATCTCGATGCTCAATTCAACTAAAAGGAGCCATGATCCCAGGAGTCAGGCAAATGAATAGTCATTTTAATAATGAAAGATAAATTGTTGTGGCAAAGATTTTAGGTAATAAAATTAGAACTTTACCAACCTGTGCTGCATCAGAAATCAAGAGCAGCACCAGATCACTCCCAGATATAGTCTCCCACACGTCACCGAGGGTTCCATTCGCTTCGGTAAAACCAGCAGCCCGTGCCTCTGCAAAGGAATGAGAACCCTTCCTGAGACCAACCTGCATAAACAAAGATAACATTAACAAAGAAAGGTATGCTAAGAGAGAAACTGTCTACCATAAGTAACTTGACCAAAACTCACCAAAATAAAACATAAAAAAATAGCACACTAAATACAGAAAAGCAAGTACCTTGACTACGATGTCTGATTTTGCTTCTCCCAAAGAATCCCTCAGATTTTGAGCTTGAGCAGGGCCCTATAATGCAATAGAATGATTTCAATCTATTAAAAGTGATGCATAGGCTTACTGATCAGGGTTATGACAAAAGTTTCACCATTAGCTGCTGTGAAAGGTCTGAAACAGGATTGCTAATAAGACCGGGGAAGAATGGCTGGGTTTAGGATGGAGGCTGCTGCACCAGTATCAAAGAAAGCAATGACTGGCATGGATTTCTCATATTTGCCAAGTAGAATTTTGACCTTGGCAAGGGGTTGAGACAAGAAAATGTCAGAGAATTCAAGAGTTTGAATTTCATAGGGATTACCGATGTCAATATGTTTAGTAAATGCTGATGATAAGACCATAACAAAATGAATTTAAATGTAGAAATCCATATGGAATTCATTAACTCAATTGAAGGAAAACATTTTTAGTGTAGATAAAATTAACGAAGTATGCCTTCTTTCATGATAAATCATGCAAAACAATTTCAAAATCCATTCATATGAAAATGGGTTATAGGAGCTTGAACTTGGAGCACTTATTTTTGCATTAGTTTTTCAAGGTGCAAAAGTAGATTTTGAAAAGAACTGGTATCTCTTTTCCGTTTTAAACAGATAGAAAACCAGTTTGTTCACGACATGTAGGATAAATCTCCCTCTTGCTCTCACCCATTTTCCCTCTTTTCTTCGGGAACTTCACTTGGAGAAATAACAATAAAGAATACAAGAACAGAAACCAGGACAAAAAAAGGAAGGATGTCAGAGAAAGAACGGAGCCATTCGAAAGCACCAGTAGATAGCCTAAAATGTTTAGCTAAAATTGAGCAAGCATTAACTGAAGTAGGGGCAGTGCTCTTTGTAAAGCTTTAGAAAATGCCAGTTCTCATAACGACGCTTAGGCTTAGGCTGACAAGGCAAGGGCAAGCAGCCCCATTCTCAACTCCCAACCCCGACCAAAACAACTGATTTTAGAACCTGCATTTTATCGGAGGATTTACTAAAAAAAAGAGGCAGGAAAAAACTATTAGTTGTGTATGAGATAAAATCTGATCCATGTGTGTATTGACTAGTGTTGAGCTTGATAAATCCATCTGTGAAGTTTTCAGTATTTTCTGGTCCTTTCTCAATCTAGATTGTTATGGCTAGCAGAGTTAATCCTTGTATCTTTCAATATGTTAGGGGATTGCCCCGGACTCGCACGTGGAGAGTTGAAGAACGGATCCGTGTATCTTTTCAAATGAATTATATTACACAAACAAGAACAACAACATCTTGTAAAAATTGAAAACCTGCCACCCCATTATCCAATTATAACTATTTGTCAATTTAGAGAAAAACATTTGTGACCTAGTCCATGAGAAGGTAGGAGAAATCTTATTCATGGGTTGCTGTAATACAACACCCTAAATATAAATACACATTACATGTGATCAATAAGGGAAACAATCCCATAACTTCAGCCACCAATTTAAGCAACAAATCACCGCAGTATTGGTAGTGAATCTGTGATTAGAATCACGCATAATATGGAAAGATTTTCCCCTTCACGCATAATTTGTTCCATCAATATGCCCAATCAATGATTTTCCACCCGATCCCTAGTGTCACAACACGAGACCATGGAACATAATTAAAAGCCATTAAGAAAATTAAGAAAGCCTTGGGGCAATGAATTATTTTTTCAAACTGTCCACCCATCAATAATGTGTGGAAAGAAAAGCAATAAGAACACCCAAAAAAAATAATACGGAGAAATCTGAAAAATTTTTCGAAAAAAATCAAACCGCGACTTTAAAGTCGTTTTAACCCCAGCCCGGGTTGGAGAAGGGAAAATCTTTCCATATTATGCGTGATTCTAATCACAGATTCACTACCAATGCTCAGTGATTTGTTGCTTAAATTGGTGGTTTCAAAACCCATGGGAGTGTTTCCCTTATTGATCACATGTAATGTGTATTTATATTTAGGGTGTTGTATTACCCCCCCATGAATAAGATTTCTCCTACCTTCTCCCCTTTGGAATCATCTTTGTGATTGAACCACGTAAATACTTCTTCTTTTACGTTTTCTACCTCCTTTACAATATATCTGTGTATCTTTTCAAATCAAATGAATTATATTACCTACCAAGAACACAACATCATAAAAATTGAAAATGCCACCCCATTATCCAATTATAACTTGATGTCAATAAGAAGAAAAACATTATGACCGAATGAGATTCTGCTAAGTTACCGTGTTGTCCCAAAAATTTAAGCTTTGAGGAAATGGGTCCATGAATGAATATCAAGCTATCTACCACCCTCATTTGTGCAACCCCTGTCTAGCAAGTCACAATGCTAACATCCATATGTATGGCAATAGAATGCGAAAGAAGAAACATAATGCAAATGGGGAACTACTGTGATGACATTTTGTTCAACCCAAGACCCCTCCCTCCGATCCCATGTTAAGTTGCCGGTCTTCCTAAAAGCTAGAAAATTAACTCAACAATGAATATCAAACTATCTAGTAATTTAGAAAACAGATAGTGCTCAGATGAGGAAAAGCAAATGTGTTTCAAAAACCCAAAGAGGCAGCGAAATCGTAACGAGTGACCCATTTTACCTGTGAACCCCAGCCGATAACACCAATTTGCTTAATACCTTTGAATGCATCTGGTAGCAAAGGGAATAAATCCCTCCCTCCTTTCACAATATAATGCAGCAAGGCATAAAACACTAATTAGAATCCTCCCTCCTTTCACAACAGTTATCAAGGTGGTGCAACGGATATCAACATGTGTTTGGAAAGAGGATATGATGGAATCGCAGCCTTGTTAAAAACAGGGGTGGACACAGGATTGGTGTTTAGCAAGTGTCGGAATCACGTGTATTTTCATATTCATAATTAAATACGTATTTTAAGTGATGACATTTTGTGCATCTGCATAGCCACCGTTTAATTTTATACATGAGAGTGTTATTGGGGATAATAAATATAGGGGTAATAAATAATTTTGGCCCCACACATATGGAATGGTTTGGCTATTCAAAAGTAAATAATTTATCACCCGGACTAAATATTATTTAAAATTATTACCCCAAAGTTGAAAAATGACCATAGTAACCCTTTTAAAACCCCCTCCCTATTATCGCTAAACTTGCTATCTCAAAACCTTTTTTTTGGCTTTGCAATTTCTTTCAAAAAAAAACAAAGTACTTGCACCAATTCAAAACGGCTCATAGAGATCTACAATTCAATGCGAAAAAATTCAAAAAAATTGTGTACGAAAATATTTTACATTGTTGGCATATTGGGTTTGGGTGTTGAGTTGGCTTTGCAATTTCTTTCGGATAAAAAAATAAAGTATTTACGTATATAATTTTTTAATTTTTTTGCACCAAATTAAACTACTAATAGAGATCTTTAATCCGATGCGAAAAAATTTGAAATATTGTGTACGAAAATATTTTACATTGTTGGCTTGTTCGATTTGGCTTGTTGAGTTGGCTTTGAATTAGGAGTTGTGCTTTTTTAAGCCTATGTAATTGTATCTCAATAAATTAGTATAATTATTTGAGATTTCAATAAAAAAAATTCTTATGGGAGAGAATTTCTTGAATTTGTCCTTTTGTTCATTTATTATACATGGTGATGGGGTATAATATAAAAATTTATAAAATTAATACATAAATTAGAAATAATTAAAACATATTAGGTGGTAGATTAAAAAATTATTCAATTTTAAATTTTTTTCTAATATAATAATTACAATTAGTTATTATAACTTAATTGTTGACAAGTGTAATAAATTAATAAATTTTGTTTTCAATATAAGTAAAAAAAAAAAAAAAAAACACTTAAAATGTAAAAGGGGCATGCACAAGGGCAAATTTGTCTTTTGGCAGTTTTTTTTACATCCTTATACCCCCATTTCAACTATCATCCAAACCAAGCACTACTATTTAATTCTATATTACCAAAATCATCTAAACCAAATACTACTTAATCCTTCTCTATAAATATCATATCACTGTGGGGCCACCCTCCATATATCTTACCCTCTACTATCTTATGTCCCTCTATATATAATACTCCCAAAACCAATCCGACATCCAATCGAGCCGATATATGTAACTTATGCATGGATATTGACAGTGCTAGCTTAATGCTGTCACGACTAAACATTAAAATTCCTAGTTGCCTAGCCTAGGCTCTGTTTGGAACGTGTGAAAAGATGTGGACAGCTCGTACCAGTACACGAAGATCCCGCATATGCGGGAGCGGGGAAGGGTTGATGTAAGCAGTCTTACCTCTAGAAGCAAGAAGGCTGTTTCCGAGAACGGAACCCATGACATATAGGCCACAATGGGGCAGTTTTACTACTACGTTAAGTCCGCCCTTCATGGAAAGACGTGGAAAGAAAATAAATTTTTTTAAAATTTCCTATTTTTTGTTTGGTTCTCGAGAAAGTGATGGAAAATTTTGAAATTCTAACTCATTTTTTTAAATGCTAGCTAACAATTACTGGATATGTTTTATTTTAACTAGTCTATTCATATTTTTAACAATCTTAATAATAAAAAAAGCTCATTTTACCTATCGTCTATTAAAATATTAGATAGAGAGAGAGGGAGATAGAGAAAAGATAATAATAAAAAAAGGGATGGATGATAAATCATACATAGGCAAAATAACCAAGTCACTATTTGTTGAGATATTTTACCTTAGCCTTTGATGAGGCCCTTGGAGGTTTAATTTTCCATTTTTGACTAAGTATAATACCTAGAAGCCCCATTTGGCCATTCAAGGAGTATTAAATTCTTTGTTGATAAATGAGAAGTCCTTTTTCTTTTCTTTTTTTCTTTTTTTTGTTAAGGGGAAAAAACATGGAAACAAAAAGAGTGAGCTCGAAATACCGAAAAAACCACCCCATGTGGGCGTGGGTGTACAAGTGGAACACGGAGCAGAATGGGCTGGTTGCTATGTTTGCAACTAGATTGGGCTAAGACTGTGAGAAATTTGGGCCGGGCGAACCTCAAATACCCAAAACAAGGTCGTGCATGTAGGCATGACATAAGACCCATTAAGATAGAATCCATCTTATTATCGGATAAGTTGGAAGTCTATCAAATTAGGTTTTCTAAGATTGGGATAGAATTGGGCTACTAAAACCCGCAATAGAAAGTGACAAAGCGGAAAAAAAGATCTCTTAATAGTAATTAAAAAAGTGGCTCGTCTATGTCTTGTGTCTTTCTTCTTCTTCTTTTTCTCCTTCTACACCAATTATGACGAGTGCAATTTTATTCACCCTCCTTAAAAGAGTGAACATAATCTTCTCTCTTATTGGTTGAAATAGTGTTTAGTGTTCACCCTCTTTTTTCTCTCTTCTAGAGAGAGGGTTTTGCTCATGAGGATTTCTTCTTTTTTCTTGTTGACCAACTATGTTATTTAGTACTCCCTCTATTTCAAATTACTAATCCTCTTTTAAAAGTCAAAACAAATTTTATTCAATTTTCCAAAATAACCCATTTACCGAGTACAATCATTTCATTCAAAAGTTGAAATATAAGGATATTGTTGGTTTAATGTGAATGTATTTATTTAATGCAATTATTGCATGTCTACTTAAAAAGTTTGAATACCTAAAAGTGACCAGCAATTTGGAACGGAGAGAGTAGTTCGGGGGCACCGCCACGCGGTGTTTCGTATCTCTATAACAACTACACATTTACGTTGAATAATTTCACGAATAACGATGCTGTCACCAAGAAAATCATTCGAATTCAAAATTAGTGAATGTATGGTATTGATGATTTTTCAGGTAATGCTGACCACAACATAACAGTGCTAATTTTGTCTATTGAATAATTTCACGATCTACGATGCTGCACACCAAGAAAATTTATCCAGAATTCAAAATTAGTGGCTCAAATTCTGAATACTATTCTGGATGATTTTTCAGGTACTTAGCATTTTCCTTTCACGACCAAACTATGGGAGGGTTGGAATCAAAGGCATCGAGATAAGTGCGTGCATTGTGAGGTAGAATCTTGGCACATGGGGAAAGTGGGATAACCAATGGAGATGGCTTTAAGAATGACAAGGTAGTACTCCAGTGAGAAAAAACAATTTGAAGAAATGGGTCACAAACAGTTTGCACGTAAATGAAAAAGAGATTTGAGACGGAGAGAGTGTGTTAGATATTTGGGAGATAAAGAGATAGTCTTAGATTGAATTACTTGATCTGATGAATACATGAACCGGTACAAAGAGGTGAGCTATAGCAACATCGATTCATGGAGTACGTACCTCATCCTGACCAGCGAGAGTAACTTTCTCCTTGTTGAACACAGAGGTCTCGAAATGGATCAGTGTCGGGGCTTTATGATCCGCAGGCATAGAGACCATGCAGGCATAGAGACCATGCGAACTGAAGACCTGAACCGGAGCTTGGACCGGCTCCATTTCCGGGCAAGGCTCGAGCTTTGAGAGGCTTCAAGGTTGTTTTGGATGAGAGAAACCATAGTGTTTTGTAAGCTGGTTTAAGGTTTTCTGAAGATGACGATGAAGAAGTAGCTGGAGCTAGGGAGGGAGAGAAAGAGGTAGTCGCTGCCGCCATTGGTGACTCCCTGCGCCTATTGAGGAGAGAGAATATATCAGAGAGAAAAACTAGGCCATTTGACTAGCAATTTACCTGGCATTGTCGTTAGGGCCGGTCCTGGGTGAGCCTGGCAAGATCCCAGAAGACAACCCCACCATGAATCGAAAAAAACCATGAAGGCATGTCCAAAAAAAAAAAAAAGTTGGGCTATGTCCTAAATATTTAAGTTGGCACATGAAAAAAATGTTGGGCTCTGGTCAATGGTAAGTCCATGAGAGCCTCTTTTTTTTTTTTTTTTTGTACTTCGGAAATGTACATGAGAGCCTCTTTGCCTTTATGTTAAATACACACTCTCTCTCTCTCTATATATATATAAGCCTTCTTTCCTTGTGTGCCCAATTTTCAGACGCGGGAGGATGATGTGCAACTTGTGCATATGTTCGATGTTATATAGAATTCTTTCCTTGTGTGTCCAATTTTTGCTTGGATGGATGCCCATATTGTTTCAAACAAACTATTCGCATGAATATTTAAACAAACTATTCGCAGGACTAGTTTGCTTTCAATCCGAACCGTTGAAAACACTTGTGGACGGTTGTAATTTTGCACAGACTGTGTCCTCTAATTTTTGTCTTTATCTCCCTCCCTCCTCTAATTTTTGTCTTTATCTCCCTCCCTCCCTCTCTCAAAACACCCACAAAGACCATCTACGATAAACTAATGGAAGTTTTGTTCTTTCTATTTATTACTCTATTGATTGATTGTTCTTGATTAGATTATTAAGACCAAAATTCCAAAATTCCAATTACAAATTTTAATGTATGAAACCTTAGGGTTTTGCTATTATTCTATAATTTGTTGGTACACCATACGAAATTCTCAAGTTTTGGTGGTATGATCGCCCTTATTTCCCTTAGATTAAGACTGGAATGGCACAAGAAGAACATACCCAGAGATATAGCAATAGTAGTGGTGGTGATGGTGGCTACGATGGTAGACCGGCATAACTGTTGTCGCAGATTCTCAAAAAAAAAAAAAAAAAAAAAACTAAAGAATATATTGAGGTTTTTGAAAACAAAATATCAAATCTTATAATAGAAAAGTCTATAAACGAAAAGATGCAATAGGCCTAAGAGCAGTTGGTATACTTATAATAGCACAAAGTTAGTGTTGACATCGATTTTGTCCCACCCCTTTTTATCATATCAAATCAAATCAATGACGCCGACGCTCACAGGAAGGAGACGTTGAATCATCAGAAAATTAAACAGGCCTTATGGTGTAGAACACGCGATTCCCGGTAAAAGTAAATTGGCACAGTACGTATCATACTGACCCCGTAGTAAATGAGAAATCAAACATCATATAACATTTGCATGTGAATAGTCTAGATGATAGGCATTCCATATTGGGGAGACCATAACCACTCCTCCATCAGTTTATCATAAATCAGCACCTAGAAGCTTGATTCTGGGTCAATCAGCCAACTTTATCTTCGAGATATCCAGTCTAACATCAAGACCCTTAAATGCATTCATTTTGATATTTCTAAGTGATTGGTTCAAGCCACGTCAAAATCAGAGGACGTTAAACCGTTGAACTATCACCCCACTTTTACCTTTACCCTGTAAAAACAGACGACCAGGGTCAAAAGACCCAGGTTTTGTCTATCCTTCTTCATGTCATACCAAAATTCATATTTAAGCTTTAAATGATGAATTTAGACCTCACGTCAAATTTTGGACGATTCGGAGCCCTACGTCAAATTTCGGGCGATTCGGAGCCCTGCGTCAAATTTCGGGCGATTCGGAGTCCGTTTGCTATTTTCGGGGACACTGCGCTTCTCGAGACAACTGATTCCATGATCATGGACATCGGGACTCAAATTTTGAAATCTAAACCATTTATAAATCTATTCTAACCATTCTAAAGCGCGTGCAACGCTCCAATCTAGGTCGATCGGAGTTCGTTTGGTCATCAAATAGTTTGCAGCACTCCAAGTTAATTAAGAACTGAATGATCGTGTTTCTCAATCTTCGGAGCATAATTTGGAAAAGAAAAAAAGAATCACCACGATGTCCAGAGCACCTCAAAACCCTCGTGAGCCCTTCCTGAATGTACCAAGATCAAAGTACCCTGGCGAGAAATTGGGCGCCTATCTCAAGGCAGCCATTGGCTGCTTGTCGTATGGCAGGTACCCATGGGATAGGCGCCTACCCCTCCCCCTCATTTTGGCTATAAATAGCCCCCCTCCTCCGTCATATTTTCTCACCCCTTCAGAGTTTTAACCCTTTTGTGGTGCTCTGTCCTTTCCAATCTCCGAAGTTTTAAACCTTCGTGGTGTTCCGATCTCTAGAAGTCCTGAGTTACGGTTGAGTACTGCTCTGCCCCAGCCAGACTCGGTCTTCTCTTTCTTTCACCGAGAAATCTCGAGGGGTTCGGTTGACCCTCGCCCAATTTTTCTCACCTAAGTCTAAGTTTGTCGGGCTCGTTGTGCCATTATACGGACTCCTACTTAGATATTCAACACCGCACGCAAGTGCTGCCAGATTTCTGTCAGAAGGAATCTCGGATCATAAATCCTTAGTAGCGAGATAAAAATCATCCATTTTCTGTCGAAGGCTATGCTAATTTTCTGGGCAATTCCTCAGATACCCAGCGGAAGCTCTATCTGGCTCTCTACCAGGGTTCGAGCAAGGAATTTGTAAGTAAATTCATTTCAAATACCAATATCTGCATTCTTATTTGATTTAGCATGTAGACAACATATTTAGAATTGTGGCAACCCAGCTACTGCCCATAGGCCGAGTTTGTGTCCAGTTTCGAACGTCGACTATTGCATATTTACATTTAATCGATCTAGGAGCCAAGAGGATTCACTTTAATATAAAACATGTCTTTGTCGATTTGCACTGCGATAGTTTTGTTGAGGTTTGAGGCGAGGAATATTGGAAAGACTAACAAAACAGCATACGCGCTGAAGTTGGTTTGGCGGAGGACCATTGTGTCCCCACCTCCCTAATGGGTCTTTTCCAGTACTTTCTGAGATCGCTTACCTTTTCTTGCTATCAACCGTCGAGGCATTATCAGAAAACCCCAAAATAAAAGTATCAGGATTTAATTCAATAAGTATTATTTTCAAAATCGATCTGACATTGAACTACGATTTGACCAAATTCCCCATATGCGCAGGGGATACGTATGTAGCTCGATGAGGGTTCGATCAAACTTTTTCAAAAACCTGTTCTCCCAACATCATATTATCATGTTGCATTCTGGTGTTGGTTTACACAAGATTCTGTCCAGTTTTAATTAAGTCTCATGGATTGGATGTAGTGCTACACATTTGAGGGGTTTTTCCCTTTCTGTTAAATAACCTATCCTTGGGGGGTCGTCCCTTGGAATGAGGTGATACCCTTTGGGATGGGGTTTTTCCTCCTGCTGCATATTAACGTTTGCATCGACAGGGTGCGGTCCGCCACATTACAGCCCAACAGTTCATCCATGGACTAACAATCCTCTTGGGCCCTTCTGACTTCACGGTTGGTTGTGTGCTCTTTTGAGTTGTTCATTGTTCTAGTAATAAGCCTACTATCACTACATTGCGAGATGATTTCAGAGATCAGCAAGTCAGTTGATCAGCTATATCTGCACTCTACCCCAGGTGGGGGTGTCCAAGATTTAGTTTATTTCGCTGCCCACTGCGCTGGGATTATACCTACAACGAGGGGGTTGTCCTCTTACTACTAGTTTGTAATTCTTGGTCTCGGTCATTGACCCATTCCTTGTGACGTCAGTGTTTTGTAGCAGTTGTTTCTGTTCCCTCTCTTCGATGGATCCGTAGCAGCCTTTTCCATTTCTCCTAGTTTCTGTTTTATTTAGTTCCAATTCCCTTCCTTTGTAGCCTTTTGGCCCCCTGCAATTTTTTGTTTTGTTTTCTTTTTTTATTTTTTGTCCTCCTGGGGTATGCCCCTTGTAGGCTGTATATTCAGTTAGTCCCTTTTACTTTCAAGCTTGGTTTACCCAAAAAAAAAAAAAAAATCATATTATCATACTATCACAAAATCTTCAAATACTTTTGAAAACTGCCTTTGGGCATCATTTTACGTTGCCCGAGTTCCCACACAAGATCCGAATAGTAAATTATTTATATTTATCGTACCGCTTATACAGCTTTCCATGTTCATTTTCTTTTGTCATGCATATTAGAGTCGTAGGGCCGTTTAGAATTATTTTTAGTTCTAAAATTAGCTTCTTCCCCAAATTACTAAAATACCCCTACTTGTCTCTCTAGGCTATTTTCCTCCTCAGAGTCAGTTAGAAAGGGCCTGTTCAGAACTTTTTCTGATCCGGAGGTCAACTCAATATCAAAATTACTAAAATACCCCTCTGAGTTACCTGGAGTCTATTCAACCTACGAAATCGACCCGGAAGCTTCCCGGGGACCGTCGAACGTTATTTGCAGCCCAAAATACCGTTTGAGTCTCAAACTCCTATTTTCATTCTCAAAATCCTACCAGAGATGTCATGGGCCCCGCCTGAGATCATTTTTCTACTTTGGGCGGCAAAATTCAGTTTTTACCAAAAGATCTTCTGAGTCTTCTGTACTCATTTTCACTCTCCCAGAGCCCGTCGGCTATCAAGTTTTGGCTTCGGTCGGAAATTTTCAACCTTTTCATATGGACATATAAATAGTCTTTTAAACCCATTTTCGGCATAAAAACTCTTCAAAAAAATCCCGCGATCACCTGTCAACCTTCGGCAGCCCTGGACAACTATTTTTCCAACTTTCCTTGGTAAAGTCCTGGTGTCATCTCAAGAATATTTTCAACTTCAAAAACCTTCCCAGAATTGTCTCGGAGTTTCCCAATAAATATTTTCAATCCCCAGCAATATTCCCCATCAGAGTCTAGAATGTGCCCTCTGAGTCCCATAAAAACGCTCTTCCCTCGTTGGCTAAATTTGCCAGTGAGTCTAACTTCTCTAAAATTTTAGCTTTCTTCCAAACTACGTGAAACTTGATTCTCCTGAGGCCAAAGATACGTAGGCAGCCCTGAGGCCAGGTTTGGTCCCAATTTCTAATTTTTCCCTTTTGTCTTCTTGAACTACGTGAGGACATGATTCTTCTGAGGCTTGAGATATGTAGGCAGCCCTGAGCCCAAGCTCAGCCAAAATCCCCCTTCTCATTATACGCATGTCTTCTTTTTATTGCTCTCGCAAGGCTTATTTCACTTATATGTTTTCAAAAAGTTTGTTCCGAGTACCGCAAGGGCGGGTTAGAGTGCTTCGGCTTCCTACATGTAACAGTGAATTATCGCATGGGCGGGTTAAAGTGCTTCGGCTTCCTACATGTAACAGTGAATTATCGAACCCTTTCTTCTCTAAATTTGCAGAGCAAACAAAAAACTGAGTCATTTATATCAAAGAAAGCCGGACCCTTCAACCTGAGATAATATATTTTTTTTCAAAATTCTTGAATTGTTTTCGGATTATTCAAGGCACACCTAAACTCCTTGCCAGGTGGCGATTCTGAGTTATTTTCTATTAAATATGTTTTCAAAAAGTTCAGCAAATTCAGCTCAGGTCACAGCTGTAAAACTCGTGTTTTATAAAATCATGTCGCTTTTTATATCATTTGGATCACTAGATCTTAGCCTTTTCCCCTTGGTCGAAATTCCGGGTGCGACAATGAGGTTTTTGTGTAACTATTTTTTTTTTGGCCTGTACGTTTCTTTATTTTTTATGACTCAACTATTAGGAAGTAGGTTCAGGCTGGGGTCAGGCAATCCAAACATTAGAATCGGCTCTAGTTGTTGTACATGCTCTTAAGAGCACTACTTGAAATAGTTTCGGATGTCATTTTGGAACAAACCTTTGAAAATGGTGTCAAGACCATCTCCAATTCCTCATCCATTTTTTCAAAATCGCAATTTGAGTAAAATCCCTTAGAATCCACTCCACTGTTTTACTTAAACCTATATCAAAGTGTGTTTTACCGGGAAAAAAAAAAAACGTATATCAATGGAGACTCAAACTTTTTTACTCAATTTTTGAAAAGCTTTTGTTCCTGTCAAATTACAATCATGCCATTTATGACAAAATTTAATCAAATTTCTGCCTACATTTCGATTTGCCTATTAGAATATTGGGTAAATTTCACTTACCTCCCCTGAGGTTTCTGACAAAAACAGGGACCTCCCTTACACTTTCTGAAATTTCACTGCCCTCCCTTACTTTTGAAAGTAATTGTCAGATTTCCCCCTATGGTCAATTTGTGGCTAACGGGGTTAACTTTGCTTAGGAAATGACTTTTCTGCCCCTTCCTATATAACTCCAACACATCCTATTCCCATTTCAGTCGTTCCAATATTTCAACACCCCAGAGTTGTACGCAGAGAGAGAGAGAGAGAGAGAGAGAGAGAGAGAGTCGCGAAGTAGAAATCACTTCGAGATCTTCAGTACTCGTCAAAACCATTGCCTTCATTGTGTTTAGCACGACAGATATGTAGATCAAAGTCAGCAAAACCCTAGTTCAGACTTTCCGCAGATCTGAAGTGGGGGATCGAAGTGAACATCCCGAGGTATATTTCCTTCCTCATATTGACGTATTTGTCATGGTTTTACTTCGATTTTGCTATTTTTATCAAGAATCGGGTGGTAAAGGGTTTTGTTATGGTTAGTTGCAAAAAAATTGGGGGTTTTTGGAATGGATACATTTTTTTTTACAGATTTTCGACATCATAACGGGGATTGCCAATTACGTGAATGACAGAAACCATGAGCAAGGTCCTACTGGGTCAAAAAATGGTACTTGTTTATGTTGAAGTTCTCCTAGGCATACATATGCAATGGATGACGACTAAGGAAAAATTTCAAAGGTCTGCAAAATCACAGATCTTCCCATGCTGCAAGTATTCCATTTGCATATGGGAGGGGTTTTTTTTTTTGCAACAAATCATTTAAAACCCTAGACAAAAATGCATAAAAGCATTAGGCAAAAAAAATTCTCAATATAAATCTCTATTGAGGTGTTATTTCCTGATTCAACCACGGGGTCACTGGATTTATTTACCCACTATTTGCAATAGATGAAAATCAAATCCTTAATCCTGTTAATTTCTCTCAATGGTGACTCATGCAATTTCTCTCAATGGGGTCATATTTAGGTTGAACAAGGCATAATTTGTAATACTATTCTGCTGTATTTTTTTTCATTTTTTAAACACAGTGGTGATATTTCTCTCAATGGAATTTCTGCTGGTATTTTTTTTTTGTTTTCTTAACACATTTTATTCTTGAAAATTTCAGATATGGCTCATTTTCGTATGTTTGATATTGTGTTACACTGCGGAGATAAAGTTGTTGATGTCAATAATGTTGATCCGGATAAGTACTCGTATTTTGACAATGTGGACAGAGGTAGATGGGGATGTTTTACAACCCCCACCAGTAAGGAGGCAGAAAGGAAGACCTAGAAAGAATAGGAGAAGGGCGGAAGGTGAAGCTCCACCTGGACCTAGTGTGGGGAAGATGTCTTCTACTTTAAGGTGTGCAAAGTGCAAGGAATTTGGACATAATAGGAGAACCTGTCAAGGGGGGCCAGTCAGAGGAGGTCAAGCCAGAGGGGGCAGTAAAGGTAGAGCCAGAGGGGGCAGTAGTGCAATTGGTAGTGGCGGCAATGCTATTGGGTGGACACAAATTGATGTAGTGCCAGTAGGGAGAGCTAGGGGAGGACAACTTCATCACAAAGGGGGAGGAGCACAGTTAGAGGAAGAGGCGGGGGCAGGAGCACTCCAGCACAAAGAGGGAGAAACACTGTTAGAGGAAGAGGCAGGGGGAGGAGTAGCACTTCTGCAGTTCAATACTTTGGCAATGTAAGATTATATTCAAAAAAAAATTCATTTCTTCTGCAGTACAAATCTGTATTTACCCACTTGTAACTTATAAATCTGTATTTACCTTGTGTCATTACACTTGTAGGAGGGTACAAGGGGAGAAAACATCGCAGCTTCTCAGGGGGGGACACAACCATCTCAGTGTCTGACCCAACTGACCCAACATTTTAAAGGTATTTTTCCTAAGAATATGACTAGTGAGTTTATGTTTTGATGCTGAATTAGTAATGCTTTGATGCTGAATTTTTTTTCCTTCTTTAAAATGCAGAATCTAAGGATACTGGAGCACCTTTTTGTGAATGTTTTTGTATAGCATCAAAGCAGCTGTTTGCATATATGTAGGATGCTTAGCACGTAAGTATTTAGGAACACCTTTTTGTGGATACTTTGGCGCAACAGGTATAGGATGAATGGTGATGTTGGGGTACACCCACTTTTTGTAAAGTACTTATGTAGCTGTTATGTACTGACTTACGATATCTATTCCATGGATCGATTATGATAATGTGTGTATGCGTATCTATTACCTTAAATAATTTATGCTACATTAAGTGAGGTTTAAATCTTACTGTGCCTGATTGCATTTGTTGTCTCATTGATTTTCCTAATGTGTGCTCTAAATTACTTGAAATACTAGAGTTAGTGCACATTGTTTAAGAGAATCTGGGAATATAGCTCTCTCCTAGTTGACATCAAAAGTTGTCTTTCATGGGTGTGTTCAATTGTTGTCGTTCATGGATGTTCATAAGATATGGTTACCTTTGTGTGGGGATAAATGGAGGACTTGTACCGAATACGTAAATAACTTACTACTTGTTGCCATAGACTTATCAAGGCAAGGGATTGGAATGTACACTTTTCAGAAATGGGGAGATCCAATCTGGGCATTGGAGTTTTGGGGTAAAAATTGTCCCGTTTTACGTTTGTTTATTTCGAAAGAAAACACACGCCGAGGCCTAAAGTATGTACACATGTTGGGAACTACGGAACATCCAAAGTTTGTTACCATATATTTTTTTCCAGTGTTACTATACATTTTTTTCCCAGTAATTACTGTATTTTTTTTAAGTACATTTTTTCGTTAAAAAAAAATCAGTAATTACTGAACATTTTTCTAGAAATGCATTTTCTGAATTTGAGGAGAGAGAGAGAGACAGAGAGAGCAGAATACGTGGAAAATGTTAGGAAGAGAAATTAACTTGTGTTGAATTTGCTTTGGCTGATCACTTGTGGTGGGGTGTGGGTCCTTTACATACTTGGAAGAGTGAGTGAGGAGGGGGTAATTTGGGCATTTTGAAATGAAAAAAGGATGACATCATCGTTTTCTTCCAAGTTTACTAACGGAAGTGGTGGTAGGGGGGAATCTGATAATTACTTTCAAAAGTAAGGGAGGGCAGTGAAATTTCAGAAAGTGTAGGGGAGGTCCCTGTATTTGTCAGAAACCTCAGGGGAGGTAAGTGAAATTTACCCGAGAATATTTGATACCAAATAAAACTTCTACTCAAATCTTTACTCAAAATTGAGTACAAATTTGAAGAGGGGCCGGAGATGCTCTAACACCTGTTGTTCATTCGGTTTTAAACTTTTAATTTAAGGCTTTTGTTAATATGTGCACACAAGGCACATGTTAGCGTTTCATTAAATGAGATCAGCTACACCCGGCCACTTATATAGAAAATTGTAGAATTAGTTGATGTATTGGATAAAGAAAAAGGTTCTTTTTGTAGACACCAAAATACATGTTTTCTCCCCTCCATTTTTTTTTTCTCTTTCCCTGTGGTAGACTTTTGACATTCAAGTGCATATCAAAGCACTTCTTCTATATAAATACCCATGTACGGCAGTAACAAGAAGACACGAAGTACCAAAGCACATCTTCTTTTGGTTTATTTTGTAGCAAAATAACACTGATGGCTGAAGAGTTAATTTAAAATGCACTTTTTGATTTAAAAGAGTTCCCTACGGAAGGTATTACTCTTCTATTGATTTCCCAACCCTTTTTTTTTTTGTTAGTATTACTTCCAATATTTATATTTTTTTGTTCTACTGTTCTGATCTTGTATTTAGCATCAATGGAGTAACTTTTTATTGAAAGTAGAGCAATAATTGTTGCTTCCGATGAATATCCTCTCGACGACGGAGTAGATGTTGAGGATTATGAAGATGAAAATTTCAAAAAAAAAAGTGTTTGAGCCTTTTGTTGGACAATGTTTTCTTAGTAAAGAGGATTGATCTATCGATTGATGTTGAACAAACACAATCGCATGATACGATGTTGGAAACATATAGAGGTTCTTCTTTGAGAACATTGTCACCACTAGAGGAGCAAGCACATGACACCTTATTCTTTCAAAATGTTCCAAGAAGAATTTGGGAGGGTCACACAATATTCTGTGCTTAAGGAAAAGGGTGGTGAATTTGTGTTATAATATAATCAGGACAAGAGCAATCAAATGCACAAAGTCTTGTGGGATGGTGAGATGGCCACATGCACATGCAAGCACTTTGAATTTTGGGGCATATTGCATCCTCAAATGGAGCAAATAAAAGGAAGAAAACGACATCAACGGCTCAAGGGTTTTTTTTTTTTTTTTTGCTAAGCAAAGAATTTATTAATCTTTGAAAACAGATTACAAAGATTAAAGGGACCCAAGACTGAAAACGACAAGGGCCCAAAGGGGAAAATAACCCAAAACAAGAAGGGTGGTAAGATACCAACCAGAACCTGAAACAAAAACCAAGAAAAAATACTCCTGAATCACCCCCAAAAACTACAGCAAGATAAGAAATCAACCTAAGAAAACTGAAACCCTTAAACAACCATGAGAACACAAGGCCAACAGCATCAAAAACCACCCGAAGAAACAAAAAGCCCCCAAACAATGTTAGATGAATGCTTTTCGGAGAAGCATACATGATTTTGATGTGAATTTCAATGCAATAAAATAATTTTTTTGGCTAATCTGATGACTTTTGTTTCAAATATTGTGTTTTCTATTTTATTTTTTTTTTTAAAAAAAAGCTAATGCGAATTAGTGGAGTTTTTGGCTAATCGATCTGATGACTTTTCGTATTCCATTGAATTTTTCAGTAGTTTAGTTCTAGTCGAGTTCTACATATACACTAGTTTAATTTTGGTTCTTCATTTTTTAGAACCGTTCAAAATAATTCGATTACTGAATTTTCAGTTGCACCAATCCGGATCTTATGTCCCCAACTAGAAACACCATGTTTAAACCAAAATCTCAATGGACGGGCCTTTTGTGCAATGACAGTACACGCTCCTATCTAACATTAAGCCTAAAAAGGTAGAAATTTGAAGCCCAACTGATGCCTATCAGCGTCCATTAAGGAGGTTGAGAATGGGCTTACCAGGATATAAAGCCCATTTTTTCCTTTCAGTATGATATGACAACAATTTTAGGTGAAGTCGCAAAGGTAATCTTGATTAATAAGTCAGTGACCTTGTTTCTAAGGTTTTAATTGAGATTTTTACAACACCTTAGTTTTTTCTCTGAGATTTGATCAATTTTTGAGGTCTCGCAATATAGGATGTTTCAAAATTAATTTTTCTTGAAACTTTGGGCTAATGGGGTCAAAGAAAAAAATAATTTAAATGTCTCGGGCTGAATATTTGTCGCGCGTCGCGGTAGCCGGTAGACACTGGAGTACTGGACTCGGATTGACCATTTAAGCCCAAAGAACTAGTCCTAACATGCTTTAAGTTATCTCTAAAATAGAGCACCGCGGAAGATCAGGTTCCTCCTTCCCTAGCATTGCGAAATGAGGGATTGTCATGTTTTAATTTTGTAGTATTCTTAAGACAGTTTCCTACAGAATCAATCCTAGCTATTGGGAGGCCAGGGTGAGCATTTATGGTTTAGGGTTATGGACAACCTTTGGACCCCTTGTGGACTAACTTACTTTTTTTTGAACCCTAACCCCGCTGATGTATACTGCGTGACAAAAAAAAAAAATCCCTAGCTTTAATTAGTATTTTGGATAGTTTGAAAATTATTCCTAGCTTTAAAAAGATCAAGATATAGTATTTTCCTTTTCACCCTGTATAATCTTTGATCAGATGACAGATTGAGTATAACATATGTATTTACACATTAAATGGTGCACACTAAAATAAAATAATGCAAAAAAAAATAATAATTAAAAAAATAAAAGAATGATTGTTTTGATTTTGTTCGGTGGGCATATTCTCTGAATATCTAGCATACGGAGACCAAATGTATATTGGGTACACATTAGTATTTCAAAATCGACTTTGTGACACTACTTAAACAAATAACTATAATATTTGACAAAGTTTGGATCAGTCTCATCGTCCACTTTCTTCTTTTCCAAAATCGTCACTATAGTTGGACGGCCTTCTTTTTTATTTTTGATTAATCACGATGTTCTTATTAGCCGATTGTTTTTCAAGTATATCTTGTGCATGGATCGAACTTTTGTGAACACAAAGAGTTGGGATTAGTATTATATTTGAGTGGTGGGTTTCAGGAAGCTTAACTTAAAGGTTGACTCCCCAGATTGCAAATGTAAGCATTGCGCCGTCGGCCGTACGTATTGGGCAGGTGGGGTTAGTAACTAGTCCATGTAGTATTTGCTTGAGTTGTTTGCATATGATACATTTGAAAGTGATAAAAGATTTCAGGCCCCACTACAAAGATCTTAATAGCCTCAAGTGTAATTGTTATGTTGACGCTATGTGGAGTCTTTTTTTTTATATTTTTTATTGTATTATCTTTATGGCATTTGTTAACTCTGTGGTACGTCGTGAAATATGAAAGGTAAAATTTCTTTAGTTTTACTAAATTTAAAGAGAGGAGATTGAAAAGATCGAAAAGAAAGATTAGGAAGACGAAATCTCTCTCCAAGTTTGGGATTAAGGTGGTGAAGATGAAAAGGAACGAAAAGGAGGGTTTTTTCTTCTCTTCTACTCTAGTCATTTGGGATAAGAATCCGTCCTTAGTTAAGAAGGCTCGTAAGTATATGTATACAGGTGCATTGTTGGGCCTATTATATATATATATATATTTTTTTTTGGGGGGGTGTGGGGTGTTTCAGTTTCAGTTTCAGTTTCAATATATTTCAGTTTCAGTTTCAATATATAAAAATATATCGAACTAGGTAGAGACACAAGTAAGCCTCCTCGTAGATCTTTTTTATTGTTAAATCTGGACCCAATTCTAAAACTCTGAAACTTGTTGCATGGAAATTTACAGGTACAGGTAATCTAAAATTGAATACGGATGGAAACAGCCGAGGTAACCCAAGCCCAGCTGGGTACGGTGGTGTGTTCAGGGAAGATAGAGGCTTTTGGGTGCTCTGTTTCTATGGGAAATCGGATGACTGTAAGTTTTGAGGCTGAGCTTTGGGGAATATTTCGAGGATTGGAGTTGGTGTAAAGCCAAGGCATGGAAGCGCTACAGATAGACTCTGACTCAACTGCTGCAGTTGCTTTAATTAACAAAGAGGCCCCTGAGCACTCCCCCTACTCGATTTTGATCAAAGAATGCAAGGCGTTGATGGCTAGCACGGGGTGCTAGTTGAGGCACATTTACCGAGAGGGCAACAAAGTGGCAGACAAGCTCGCCAACATAGGAGTCGACCAAGAGCACAAGTGGGCCAGGTCTTCCATATTTCTCCATGTGAGGACATCTTTCCCCTCCTTGAAGCTGACATGAGGGGTGTAGCGTTTGAGAGGGTGTAGTTTCTGTTGTTTTCTGCCTTATTTCCTTTGTACCATAAAAAATATATATGTATTGAACTAGAGGAGGGTAAAATTTCTGATAAAGAGATTGGTCAGTTTGATGATTTGGAAGAAAGTGCTTCTCTTTCAGTGGAGTTTTGAGTTTGTTTTATATTCCTATGTGGGAGTTTTCAATTATTGTAGATCATTTGCTTGGTTGATGCTTTTGCTAGGTTTTGCTTCTTTGGTTGGGTTTGGTTTGCTGGGTGCTTTTCAGCTTGGAGTTGATGTTTTGAGGTTGTTTGTTATAAGTTTTGTTTTTGGTGTTGCTGCCGTTGTTATTTCTCTGGTGCTCCTCCTGTTTCTGCTTTGTTGTGCTCGTGCGTAGTTTTTAGTTTTGTGGTTTGTTTTCCCAGTGTTGGTGTTGGGTGTTTTTTGTTTTGGTGGTGTTGGTTGTGTTAGGTCTTGGTTTTGTGTTGTTTCCTTTGGTGTTATGGTGTTTTAAGCCGTTCATTTTCTTTTGTTGGCATCTTGCCAACGTCTTTCTTGGGTCTCGAGTGGCTCTTGCTTGCCCTTGTTTCTTTTAATCATTGTTCTCTTTTACAAATGAGTAAAATTTTCATTTTCCGAGAAAAAAAAATCATTAAAAAACGTGGATAATGAATTGGGTCTTGGCTGATACTATGTAAAATTTTAGATCCAACCTAAAAACTTAAGCTTTTAGCAAGCTAGGTTGAAATTCAAGCATTAGTATTACGTTTTCTTCCTCCTTTTTTGATCGGCTAATAATAGCATTAATTTTGTTACCATCCATTTCATATATACCCAGCGAATGTGGAACTTGTGATACCTAATAATTGTCTGTTAGTGTTATTTTATCTTTGTTTAATCAGTACTTTTTTTTGTAATTGGTTCAAGGGGTTATTCTAGTCAATCAAATGTTTTTTTGTTTGGGTAATTACTCAAATAAATGTCAATATTCTAATCTCGAAGAAGAAAAATTGGGTAAAAATACGAACTTGACTTTAGGCCAGTCCATATACGGAGATCTACTTTGACTTTAAATAGGCCTTATTAGTGAACGGTGAGATTAGTCATCTAGGATTAGTCGGCTTGCATACACAAGCGGGCCTGGACGCTTGGTATATTTAAAAATTATATATATGAACTTGTATGCCATGCGCAGATGTTCATGCATGAAGAGCAGCAACAACTTTCAAGATCACTTCAGGGCTTTAATTTACTTGCATGAAATCTGTCCGACAAAATTATGTGATTAGTTGATGCTTTTGTCATCCAAATTAAAAATACTTATTTTTAAGTAAGTTGGATGTTAATGCTGTCATCTTCCTGTGATCTGTCACTGATCCATTCTTCAACTTGGCATCAAAACCCTTATAGCAGGTGCATGAATACACGTAAACATACTGTATATTATCTCTGTTGGTATGTCAACATACATGCAAAAAGAAAATATATAGTACAAACTAATCTAGGGTATCCTAGGTCGACCCCATAAAAAATTGTCACATTTTTGTGATGAACTTTACAAACACCAAGATGCATTGTTTTTGTGATTGAGGGGGGCCTGCGGACACCCTAAAATAAGATTATTCATACAGACCAGACTATGCGTACAGAATACGATACACAGAAAATGCACAGATAGAGCTCGTGGATCCACTTATGGGTTCCACACAAACAATCTGAACCGTTCATTCATCTTAGAATGAAATTCCGAAGAGCCCCGTGAAAAATTAGCTCAATCGGACGTCTTTAGGTACTTGATCTAAAACGCCCCCATTTCATTCAAAAAAAGCTGATTTTTCACAAGGCCCTTCGGAATTATATTCTAAAATGAATGAACGGTTCCGAATGTGTGTGTGGAACCCACAAGTGGGTCCCCGAGCTCGATCTGTGCATTTTCTGTGTGTATGAGTCGGTACCCATATAATTTTCGTTATTCATACCTAGAAGAAAAAATGTTATACTCCCTCTGTTCTCATTTTCTTGTCCCTTTTGGGGAAGTGGGTTTTTAAGGGGTATAAAAACTTTGTATTGTCTTTTCTATTTTGTCCCTAAATCCAATCAATATTACTGTGACCAATTTTGTGAGGCTAATTTTGTTAAATGAAACTCAAAACATATATATGCAATATGGGTCTTATTTGATAGATATCAATTAGTTCTATTATACAAAGTTTTCAAAATTATAAGAACCGTTATAAAGTGAAAGATAATGGACAAACCAATTGAGATGGAAAAAAAATACTTTTTAAGGGTAAAACGGATGTTTTTAGAAATTGGACAAACATTTTGAAACGTCCCAAAATAGAAAGAAGGACCAGCAATTTGGAACGGAGGGAGTACCACATAATCGTGGTGAGTACGTTATTACCGGTAGAAAATTTTATTACTGACTTTTGTGGTTTTTTTGTCTATACACCATTTTATTTTTAGTAGTATGTCATTTTTTGTGGAATTTTTTTTTGGAGAACAACACAGAAGCTCCCGTATAATTATACTAGCAATGGCACTCCCACATACATAAACGAGCAATGGCATGTGGTCAATATTGGTCTCCGTATACATTGAATTTTGCAGGGGTATGATATCAATGTGTACAACATGCCTGTGTGAGGTACTAGTACTACTACTTCACTAGAGAGGGTGTTGCTGTGCGGTTGGATTTGGTGAGGCGGTCGTGCTGTTCGCTGGGTCAGCAACAGGGGCCTGCTCCCCGAGATTCCGGCGTTGGTGGTCCGTCTTGCTATGTGCAGCCGTCACTACAAGAAAATTAAGATCTAGTAACGGTATTTTGATTTGTGACTTAACTATGACACATATGGTCAACCTTATCAGCATTCCTGGTTTTAGTAGTTTATGTTGTAAGATGAGCTTATTGTTGAATGTAAGAGGATAGTTTTACCAATACAATGCTACAATGGTATTTTGGATATGTGCTTGGCATTTTTGTTTTTTTGCCTTACCTTACTTAGTTATTTTGCATTGCCTTTTTTGTTGCAGGTAATAAGACAATATAAAAGAATCTAGTGGCGGACGTCTATTTTGGAGGTCTTTATTAAAGGGGAACTTATGACATTTTTTGTGATTTTTTTCTGGACAAGTCTTAGGCAAGGTATAACTTGTGGATGATTTTTGTTATGCTAAGTATGAAGGGAGATTTGATGTACTCTTTACTTTTGACAAGTTCATGTGATGGTTGTTTGAATTATGGTATCAAGGTTTATTTTTTAATGAAATTGCAAATCCTAGACTTTTAGCATTATGGACATGTTATTTGATAGCAGGATTTTAGGTATAATCTGAAAATAAATGGCATATGGCTGCTATTATTATTATTATTATTATTTTTTTATTTTATTTTATTTTTAAAAAAAGGGTCTATAGCAACGGTTTTAAGTGTTGTTGTAGTTTCTTTTTTTTAAGAAAAATGATCTATAGCAACGGTTTCAAGTATTGCTATAGCTGCTATTAAAAAAAAAAAAAGGGTCTATAGTAACAGTTTTAAGTGTTGCTAAAGTCCAACAATAGCATGTGTCAAAATTGTGGTGTTGCGACGGTTGTAAGTGTTACTAAAGCAACCGTTACTAAAAAGAGTGGTGGTACCAACGGTTGCCAAAAGTGTTACTAAAACCCTACAGTGACGGATATATTGTAACACTTCATGCGACAGTTGAGCAAGCGTTGGTATAGGTCATCTGGGCCTTTAGTAACAGTTTTGGCCATCTTTTGTAACGTTTTCAACTGTTGCAAGATCTAGAAATTCTTGTAGTGCGTGGAGCAGGGACAGTGGTGGCAGGGCATATTGGCGATGGCGGCTGGTCTTTGGGGACACCTTAGGGTTTTCTGCGTGTATTTTTCTATTTGGACATTGTGGCCGTTTGGGTTTGGGTTTGGGTTTGGGCTTGGGCCAGTTAGGTGTGGGCCAATCGAGGATTGGGTCTCTGGCTAGGCTTTTCGTTGCTGTCTCTTTACTTCTATTAGTCATTGTAATCTTTTGATGATTAATGAAATATTTTTTTCCTTGAAAAATAAAAAATAAAAAAATACCTACTTCACTGCTAACGGAATGAGATGTTATTTAGAAGTAATTAACAAGACATTGCCACACCAAATGTTGATTAATTTTCTTTTGCAAATAGACTATTCCAATTTTAACTACTAAATTTTTTTTTTTTTAAATTTATCAGTATTTTTGTTGATCAATGAGACTGATTTCCTCTACTAGCGTCATTGACCTTTATCATATATAGTTGTTGTATTTCCTTTTACTCATATCATATACCTGACATTCTGTGTGCTCCAAGTTTTTCTCTTATTAATCCTACTCACCTCTACTACTTCAACATAAAACATCGTGTTACATCTATAATTTAATGTACGTTATGTTCTTTTTTTTTTTTTTTGTACGTCGGAAATATATTAGAAACTAAAGATCAAAGTCCAGCCGCATCAGGTGTGCCAGCATTACTAGACTCGTATTTTAGTATTTTCAATCTCATTCATTATTAGGCGTGGTCGCTTCTGTCATCAATTACCTTACAATGACCATCAAATTAAATTTTGGGTCACTATTACTATTATTTTTAATTTACTATAATAACACCCAGATTTTGGAGGAAAAGAAAAGAAAAGGCTAGAAATTGAAGTGGTAGCTTGCAAGATATAAATTTACCTTAAAAAATGTACATTAAATCAAGTATGCGCAAGCACACCCAATTAGGGATGGGCATGAGGAGGGTAGGGGGTGGATACCACTACCTCCATCCCCGAACCTATATCAATCCCCATCCCCTCCCCGATCCCCACTGGGGATTTAATTTTAACCTTCATCCCCGCCCCGATGCGGGGAACGGGGATCCCCACGGGGAATCGGGGATCCAAAAATCCATGCACTAGTCATATATATATGAAAGAGGTACATATTTTTTTAGTTGGGACGTTAATTTAAGTTATGACTTGGGTTATGGACAGACAGGGGGCGGTTGTGATGTGTGGTGGTAACCCTAAGTGACTAAGTCCCTAATTTAAGTTATGACCTGGGTTATAGACAGACTGTGGGGGCGGCTATATGAAGTGTGGTGGTGGAAAAGAAATTTTAAAAACTTATAATATGTAAATATATATTATACCTATATATACAATAGTGATCTACTAAGGGCTCCCTCAAATAGGTTCTTTGCGGACCTGTAATCTGGGCCGTTGGATTTCATCCAACGGCTGTGTTGACCAACCAACCATCCGCAGCAGCGACGAACGAAATCGACCTAGGGTTTGTTCGTTCAAAGAAAAAGTTAGAATGAGAGAGAGAGAGAGAGAGAGAGAGAGAGAGAGAGAGAGAGACCCTCATTGGTTCGATCAGATCTGGTTTTTTCCTTCGCCATCTTCAGTCGTCTCTCTCTCTTCTGTGTGTTACAAACGAACAAATGAAAGGGAAGAAGGGGGAGAGGGTTATGACCCGCGAACCTATTACCCTTGACCCGACTTATTTAACCCGATTTCCCCCCTTTTAACCCGCGAGAATCATTTCTAATCTAAGCCCTTGGATGAAATCCAACGGCTGTCAATAGAAGTCTGGAAAGAACCCATTTGAGGGAGCCCTTAGTAGATCACTATTGCCTATATATATATGTGTGTGTGAATGGGGATGCGGGGAGAGGCGGGGAACGGGGAGGGGATCGGGTAGGGGACTGACAATACCATTCCCTACCCGATCCCCGATTTTTTTTAAAAATGATTTCCATCGATCCCCTACCCGATACTCGAAAAAATCCCCGAATCCCCTCCCCGAATGGGTAGGAGACGGGTTGGATTGGGGAGAGTCGGCCGAGATGGCCATCCCTACACCCAATTGGTTTTTGTCGGAAATCTAACTGCAATATTTCCCTATATTTTTATTGATAGGTTAACAGCCACATAACTGAACCCAGATATTATATAAAACTTCAGATCACAGTGATATTATATAAAACTTCAGACTCACAGTGATATTATATAAAACTTCAGACTCATAGTTTGTATTAAAATACGTCTGTGGGGAATCACTTTAAAGACAGATGATGACAAACAAAAAATCCAAAACCTTTGCAAGATATACTACTGAACTATGAAAAAATTAAACAGGAATTAGATCTGAAAAGATCTTTGGAAATCAGCCATCTTCGTTGGAAGGGTTAAAAGAAATGCATCTTCTCCGGTCCAACTAAACCGTCCTCATCTATACCGTTTATTTGTCACCATTAATGGTACGAATTCACTTACCAATGTACATTGTAAATGCGTGTGAATGATTCTGAATGTCTCGTACGGTCCAAATGTTGGACCGGAAATTAGAGCCGAGCATCGTGTCGCGTTCGTGTCATTCTCGGGTAATGCGGGTTAAACCCGAACCCGATTTGTTTAATCGTGTTCTTGGGTTATCTCATATGTTTTTCGTGTCAGAAATACTCAATACTAACCCGCTAATTTCGAGTCATGTTCAAATCGTATTATCGTATCGTGTCATAAATTTCCACCCCTACCAGAAATAATCCGGACAGAGGGTTAAAATACTAGTGTCCAAAGGAGGTTGGTAAATGCCCTGATTGGACTTCACTAAAGAAATGAGGGCGGCGGTTCCTCACCCACAAGGGCCCACCTTATCCCTAAGGGTTTTTTTTATTTGTTTATTAGGCACGAAGCCTAATTATATATAGAGTATACCTATGTGTGCGTATATATTTTATAATTCAAGTGTCTTAGTCAGCTTACACGCATTTTGATTTATTTTTAGGATTCAATTTCATTGTACATATTGCGAGGAGTCCAACTAAATTCAGAGCAAAACTTCATATGGATTGACTGCGAAGGAAATTACACAATAAGTATATTGGTGTAATGGGCCTATGTTGACCACGAATGGAAATTACCAATTTAGAGATACAAACTTCCTCTAAATATATGGCTTTCCCAAATGGTATTTTGTTTGCTTGAAGTAAATTAAAATTCAAAACTTATATAGTCACATTATATAAACAAGCCAATCATATTCACTTTATAATCCCTCACTTGGCAATCACCTGAAGCCCCCAAAATAACCTTAAGTAAGCAATGAAGAGGCCCATGTATGTGAGATACAAAAGGCTCCAACAGTTTTCATAATAAGAAAATTATATGGAAGACATATGCACATTGTAGGGAACTTTGAGTTTTGCGGTTA
This sequence comes from Vaccinium myrtillus, assembly GCA_016920895.1. NCBI lineage: Eukaryota > Viridiplantae > Streptophyta > Magnoliopsida > Ericales > Ericaceae > Vaccinium > Vaccinium myrtillus. Next base: position 14,721,638 of record CM029273.1, read on the forward strand.
TAGTTTATTTTGGTGTTACATTTTTTTTTTTTTTTTGGTCATTCGTCAATCCTAATCTACTCTATCCTAGGAACTTGGGGAGGGGGATGGGTGTTTATGATAATCGAACCCTGCCCATATGCATGAGAGTATAAGGGAGGCACAAACTGCACTCCAAAAGTAAAAAATGGTTCTAAAGTTCAAGGTGCTTGGACAATGGCCCAATTCACTTAAACTTTGGGTGAGAGTTAGGACACTATTTCTGTAGTAATTTATAAAGTGTGATGTCTGCTCCTCTTTTTTAATAGGACAAAGATATCATCAAATTAAAGTCAATTAATTATCTTCTCCCGTCACATCATCGCCATAAAGTTGTATGGAAAGTTGTTGGCAACGGAGATGGTGATCGGAGACGGAGATAGTAGTGGTAGGGAAAGTGGTGGTGACCAGAGATGGTAATGGTAGAATAGGAGATGGTGACTAGAGATGTCTATAAACAGCAAGTCTTTCCCTACGTGATTCCCTGCAAATCTTTCCTTGCACATATCATTTTTTATAAATTTAAACTCTACTATGGGTTGTTTTCAATAGATAAACTTAATACTTGCAGATTTTATATCTTTGTCGATTTGAAAGCAAAGGCATACACATATTTTGAGAGAGAACTTTATTTGTTGAGATTTGTACATTCATACCATAAATATGAACATATAAGTTCATATATTCAAATTTAAGACTGATTTAGAGTATAAATAAAAACAGATAAATTAATTTATTGAAATTTACTATTACTATTTTCATAATACAAATATGAACAATTAAGTTCATCTCTTGAAATTTACGACAATTTTCAGAGCATAGACGTGAAGGAATAAAAATAGGCCTCTATCTTCCATTGCTGCGTTTAGCTCTATTAATCAGCATCCATTGACCAAACGTGACATTATTAAAGGAATATTCTTAAGCTCTTTCTTCCTGAATAATTCTCCTCACCAAAAACCCCTATTATTTGTGCACACTTATTTTTTCCTCATAGAGGAAATGTGGCTTATATTCATAACTTTTGTTGCTTAGGGCACATTTGGTGACATAGAACAACTATGGGTACATCATTTGGAGTACACTAAACATACATTAGATTTTTTTTTTTTTTAAAAAAAAATGCACACACACACTTGCCTGCATAAGATCCATTTTAATCTCATGCTAATAATCGAACTATTCAATTTGTTTAAAAAATTACTGTTGCAATGGTCTTTGGAAAAAGACAGCTCATTTAGATATTGGTAAGCGGTTGATCAATTCATTCAATTTTTGTACCAGCAAAGTTAGGAATAAAAATCAGTTAAGCCCTTACTGATATCCAAATTAGCTAATACTCCATCCGTCCGGATTTGTTAGTCTATTTTGGGAGTTCGTACTACTTTTCAAATGATTATATATTATAATTTATAATATTTTATGTAATTTTAAAAATATTGTCTTATAGAATTAATGGAAATTTATCAAACAAGATCTATATTTGGAAATATAATTACTTACGAATTGAAGGATATCACTAATTTTTTATCCGGTTGTAATAAAACGATGGACAATTAATATCCTATTTTGATATTGACACTCCCTTTTTTGTCTGTGAAATTACTAAAGTACCCTTAAAGGGAAAGGGTTATTTCAGCCATTTTAAAAGGAAAAGAAAAATATAATTATAATGTACAAAATGAAGAGTCGAATTCCCAAATTATATTGCAACATTTATTTTTGTGAGATCTTAAAAAGGTGGGTTTCACACAATTTCAGTGTACATTTAGTGCTCCATTTTGATATTGACACTTTTTTTTTTTTGATTCTTTTTTTTTTTTGGGACTGGTGTCACTGCTCCTTTTGTTTTCATTTTATTATGCC
>CM029273.1:14724521-14805139 GCA_016920895.1 Vaccinium myrtillus
GGCATAATAAAATGAAAACAAAAGGAGCAGTGACAAATCCCAAAAAAAAAAAAAACAAAAACAAAAAAAGAGTGTCAATATCAAAATGGGGCACTGGTGTACTCCAAATGTACACTGAAATTGTGTGAAACCCACCTTTTTAAGATCTCACAAAAATAAATGTTGCAATATAATTTGGGAATTCGACTCTTCATTTTGTACATTATAATTATATTTTTCTTTTCCTTTTAAAATGGCTGAAATAACCCTTTCCCTTTAAGGGTACTTTAGTAATTTCACGGACAAAAAAGGGAGTATCAATATCAAAATAGGATATTAATTGTCCATCGTTTTATTACAACCGGATAAAAAATTAGTGATATCCTTCAATTCGTAAGTAATTATATTTCCAAATATAGATCTTGTTTGATAAATTTCCATTAATTCTATAAGACAATATTTTTAAAATTACATAAAATATTATAAATTATAATATATAATCATTTGAAAAGTAGTACGAACTCCCAAAATAGACTAACAAATCCGGACGGATGGAGTATTAGCTAATTTGGATATCAGTAAGGGCTTAACTGATTTTTATTCCTAACTTTGCTGGTACAAAAATTGAATGAATTGATCAACCGCTTACCAATATCTAAATGAGCTGTCTTTTTCCAAAGACCAGTGCAACAGTAATTTTTTAAACAAATTGAACAGTTCGATTATTAGCATGAGATTAAAATGGATCTTACGCAGGCTAGCGTGTGTGTGCATTTTTTTTTTCTTTTTTATTTTTTTAAAAAAATCTAATGTATGTTTAGTGTACACCAAATGATGTACCCATAGTTGTTCTATGTCACCAAATGTGCCCTAAGAAACAAAACTTATGAATATAAGCCACATTTCCTCTATGAGGAAAAAATAAGTGTGCACAAATAATAGGGGTTTTTGGTGAGGAGAATTATTCAGGAAGAAAGAGCTTAAGAATATTCCTTTGCTTAATAATGTCACGTTGGTCAATGGATGCTGATTAATAGAGCTAAACGCAGCAATGGAAGATAGAGGCCATAATTTTTATTCCTTCACGTCTATGCTCTGAAAATTGTCGTAAATTTCAAGAGATGAACTTAATTGTTCATATTTGTATTATGAAAATAGTAATAGTAAATTTCAATAAATTAATTTATCTGTTTTTATTTATACTCTAAATCAGTCTTAAATTTGAATATATGAACTTATATGTTCATATTTATGGTATGAATGTACAAATCTCAACAAATAAAGTTCTCTCTCAAAATATGTGTATGCCTTTGCTTTCAAATCGCCAAAGATATAAAATCTGCAAGTATTAAGTTTATCTATTGAAAACAACCCATAGTAGAGTTTAAATTTATAAAAAATGATATGTGCAAGGAAAGATTTGCAGGGAATCACGTAGGGAAAGACTTGCTGTTTATAGACATCTCTAGTCACCATCTCCTATTCTACCATTACCATCTCTGGTCACCACCACTTTCCCTACCACTACTATCTCCGTCTCCGATCACCATCTCCGTTGCCAACAACTTTCCATACAACTTTATGGCGATGATGTGACGGGAGAAGATAATTAATTGACTTTAATCTGATGATATCTTTGTCCTATTAAAAAAGAGGAGCAGACATCACACTTTATAAATTACTACAAAAATATTGTCCTAACTCTCACCCAAAGTTTAAGTGAATTGGGCCATTGTCCAAGCACCTTGAACTTTAGAACCATTTTTTATTTTTGGAGTGCAGTTAGTGCCTTCCTTATACTCTCATGCATATGGGCAGGGTTTGATTATCGTAACCACCCATCTCCCTCCCCAAGTCCCCTAGGATAGAGTAGATTAGGATTAACGAATGGCAAAAAAAAAAAAAAAAGTAACACCAAAATAAACTATAACCGCAAAACTCAAAGTTCCCTACAATGTGCATATGTCTTCCATATAATTTTCTTATTATGAAAACTGTTGGAGCCTTTTGTATCTCACATATATGGGCCTCTTCATTGCTTAAGGTTATTTTGGGGGCTTCAGGTGATTGCCAAGTGATGGATTATAAAGTGTATATGATTGGCTTGTTTATATAATGTGACTATATAAGTTTTGAATTTTAATTAATTTACTTCAAGCAAACAAAATATCATTTGGGAAAGCCATATATTTTGTATCTCTAAATTGGTAATTTCCATTCGTGGTCAACATAGGCCCATTACACCAATATACTTATTGTGTAATTTCCTTCGCAGTCAATCCATATGAAGTTTTGCTCTGAATTTAGTTGGACTCCTCGCAATATGTACAATGAAATTGAATCCTAAAAATAAATCAAGATGCGTGTAAGCTGACTAAGACACTTGAATTATAAAATATATACGCACACATAGGTATACTCTATATATAATTAGGCTTCGTGCCTAATAAACAAATAAAAAAAACCCTTAGGGATAAGGTGGGCCCTTGTGGGTGAGGAACCGCCGCCCTCATTTCTTTAGTGAAGTCCAATCAGGGCATTACCAACCTCCTTTGGACACTAGTATTTTAACCCTCTGTCCGGATTATTTCTGGTAGGGGCGGAAATTTATGACACGATACGATAATACGATTTGAACATGACTCGAAATTAGCGGGTTAGTATTGAGTATTTCTGACACGAAAAACATATGAGATAACCCAAGAACACGATTAAACAAATCGGGTTTGGGTTTAACCCGCATTACCCGAGAATGACACGAACGCGACATGATGCTCAGCTCTAATTTCCGGTCCAACATTTGGACCGTACGAGACATTCAGAATCATTCACACGCATTTACAATGTACATTGGTAAGTGAATTCGTACCATTAATGGTGACAAATAAACGGTATAGATGAGGACGGTTTAGTTGGACCGGAGAAGATGCATTTCTTTTAACCCTTCCAACGAAGATGGCTGATTTCCAAAGATCTTTTCAGATCTAATTCCTGTTTAATTTTTTCATAGTTCAGTAGTATATCTTGCAAAGGTTTTGGATTTTTTGTTTGTCATCATCTGTCTTTAAAGTGATTCCCCACAGACGTATTTTAATACAAACTATGAGTCTGAAGTTTTATATAATATCACTGCGAGTCTGAAGTTTTATATAATATCACTGTGATCTGAAGTTTTATATAATATCTGGGTTCAGTTATGTGGCTGTTAACCTATCAATAAAAATATAGGGAAATATTGCAGTTAGATTTCCGACAAAAACCAATTGGGTGTAGGGATGGCCATCTCGGCCGACTCGCCTAATCCAACCCGCCTCCTACCCATTCGGGAGGGATTCGGGATTTTTTCGAGTATCGGGTAGGGATCGATGGAAATCATTTTTAAAAAAATCGGGATCGGGTAGGGAATGGTATTGTCACCCCTACCCGATCCTCCCCGTTCCCCGCCTCCCCGCATCCCCATTCACACACACATATATATATATATAGGCAATAGTGATCTACTAAGGGCTCCCTCAAATGGGTTCTTTCCAGGACTTCTATTGACAAATGGATTTCATCCATTGGGCTTAGATTAGAAACGATTCTCGGGTTAAAAGGGGGAAATCGGGTTAAATAAGTCGGGTCAGGGGTAATAGGTTCGCGGGTCATAACCCTCTCCCCTTCTTCCTTTCATTTGTTCGTTTGTAACACACAAGAGAGAGACGATCAAGATGGCGAAGGAAAAACCAGATCCGATCGAACCAATGAGGGTAACGTCTCTCTCTCTCTCTCTCTCTCTCTCTTTCTCTCTCATTCTAATTCTAACTTTTTCTTTGAACGAACAAACCCTAGGTCGATTTCGTCATTCGTCATTTCTGGGATGGTTGGTTGGTCAACACAAAATTGGATGAAATCCAACGGCCAGACATGTCCGCAAAGAACCTATTTGAGGGAGCCCTTAGTAGATCACTATTGTATATATAGGTATAATATATATTTACATATTATAAGTTTTTAAAATTTCTTTTCCACCACCACACTTCATATAGCCGCCCCCAAATTGCCTATAACCTGTGTCATAACTTAAATTAGGGACTTAGTCACTTAGGGTTACCACCACACATCACAACCGCCCCCTCCGTCCATAACCCAAGTCATAACTTAAATTAACGTCCCAACTAAAAAAATATGTACCTCTTTCATATATATATGACTAGTGCATGGATTTTTGGATCCCCGATTCCCCGTGGGGATCCCCGTTCCCCGCATCGGGGCGGGGATGAAGGTTAAAATTAAATCCCCAATGGGGATCGGGGAGGGGATGGGGATTGATATAGGTTCGGGGATGGAGGTAGTGGTATCCACCCCCTACCCTCCTCATGCCCATCCCTAATTGGGTGTGCTTGCGCATACTTGATTTAATGTACATTTTTTAAGGTAAATTTATATCTTGCAAGCTACCACTTCAATTTCTAGCCTTTTCTTTTCTTTTCCTCCAAAATCTGGGTGTTATTATAGTAAATTAAAAATAATAGTAATAGTGACCCAAAATTTAATTTGATGGTCATTGTAAGGTAATTGATGACAGAAGCGACCACGCCTAATAATGAATGAGATTGAAAATACTAAAATACGAGTCTAGTAATGCTGGCACACCGATGCGCCGACTTTGATCTTTAGTTTCTAATATATTTCCGACGTAAAAAAAAAAAAAAAAGAACATAACGTACATTAAATTATAGATGTAACACGATGTTTTATGTTGAAGTAGTAGAGGTGAGTAGGATTAATAAGAGAAAAACTTGGAGCACACAGAATGTCAGGTATATGATATGAGTAAAAGGAAATACAACAACTATATATGATAAAGGTCAATGACGCTAGTAGAGGAAATCAATCTCATTGATCAACAAAAATACTGATAAATTTAAAAATAAAAAAAAAATTTAGTAGTTAAAATTGGAATAGTCTATTTGCAAAAGAAAATTAATCAACATTTGGTGTGGCAATGTCTTGTTAATTACTTCTAAATAACATCTCATTCAGTTAGCAGTGAAGTAGGTATTTTTTTATTTTTTATTTTTCAAGGAAAAAAATATTTCATTAATCATCAAAAGATTACAATGACTAATAGAAGTAAGGAGACAGCAATGAAAAGCCTAGCCAGAGACCCAATCCTCGATTGGCCCACACCTAACTGGCCCAAGCCCAAACCCAAATGGCCACAATGTCCAAATAGAAAAATACACGCAGAAAACCCTAAGGTGCCCCAAAGACCAGCCGCCATCGCCAATATGCCCTGCCACCACTGTCCCTGCTCCACGTCTGCACATAGCAAGACGAACCACCAATGCCGGAATCTCGGGGAACATGCCCCTGTTGCTGACCCAGTGAAAAGCACAACCGCCTCACCAAATCCAACCGCACAGCAACACCCCCTCTAGTGAAGTAGTAGTACTAGTACCTCACACAGGCATGTTGTACACATTGATATCATACCTCTGCAAAATTCAATGTATACGAAGACCAATATTGACCAATATTGACCACATGCCATTGCTCGTATATGTATGTGGGAGTGTCATTGCTAGTAGTATAGTTATACGGGAGCTTCTGTGTTGATCCGTCACACCATGTTCTCCAAAACAAAAAAATCCACAAAAAATGACATACTAAAAATAAAATGGTGTATAGACAAAAAAACCACAAAAGTCAGTAATAAAATTTTCTACCGGTAATAACGTATTCACCACGATTATGTGGTACTCCCTCCGTTCCAAATTGCTGGTCCTTCAGTCCTTCTTTATATTTTGGGACATTCCAAAATGTTTGTCCAATTTCTAAAAACATCCATCAAAACAGGGTCACTTTACAATTTACCCTTAAAAAGTACTTTTTCCATCTCAATTGGTTTGTCCATTATGTTTTACTTTATAACGGTTCTTATAATTTTGAAAACTTTATATAATAGAACTAATTGATATCTATCAAATAAGACCCATATTGCATATGTTTTGAGTATCATATAACAAATTAGCCTCACAAAATTAGTCACAGTAATATTGACTGGATTTAGGGGCAAAACAGAAAAGACAATACAAAATTTTTATACCCCTTAAAAACCCACTTCCTAAAAGGGACAAGCAAATGAGAACGGAGGGAGTATAACATTTTTTCTTCTAGGTATGAATAACGGCAGATTCAAACGGTACGCATTTGGATTGATCTTCGCAAGGACCTCCAAAGGCCCAATCTTCCTGGCCTTAAGCTTGTTGTATTCCCCTTCCGGAAAATGATCCTTGGTCAGCACGGCATATACGAAATCGCCCACCTCAAATTCCACCAAACGACGCTTCTTGTCGGCTGCGCCCTTATACTTGGAGGTAGAGATCTCCAACTGCTGTCGGGTAGCCTCATGTACTTCCTTCAAATGTGCCATAAAGTCTTGGGCCTTCCAATGCACACGCTTCAAATCAGGCACCGGAGCGAGATCGACAGAAGCCCGCGGGTTGCATCCATAGACAATCTGAAATGGAGAGCGACCCGTACTCCGATTCACTGAATGATTGTATGCGAACTCAACCTGGGTCACCTGTGTCCCATGACCCAAGTTGTTCACCACCAAATCACGCAACATGTTGCCCAAAGAGCGATTGACCACCTCGCCTTTGGCCACACCAGGGATGATATGAAGTACTAAAATCGAGTTGTGTGTTTGCCAACCGCCACAAACAACGCCAAAAGTGGCTCAAGAAACGTGTGTCCCTGTCTTAAACAATAGATACAGGCGGCCCATGCAAACGATAAACACTGCTGTCAAAATACAAATCAACAATGCTACCTTAACAAAGATCGGTGGTCTTCGTGCAAGGAATAAAGTGAGCCATTTTCGAGAACCCGTCCACCACCACATAAATAGAATCCTTGCCTCATTTGGTACGAGGAAGACCAAGGACAAAATCCATACTCACATCCGCCCATGGTTGTGTAGGAATAGGCAGAGGCATATAGAGGCCGGCGTTAGTGGCCCCACCCTTAGAAACACAACAGATATGACAAGCTCTCACAAACCGGTAAACATCCCGCCAAAGTAGGCCAAAAATATGATGCACGACCACCAAAGCAAGGGTCTTATCACGACCCACATGCCCTCATTATGCAAGTCAAGACAATAATTTTGAGTCGCAGACTCGACTCTGGAACACATAATGCATTACCCTTGAATAGAAAGCCATCATGAAGGTGAAACACACTCGGTTCACCCTTGAAATAACATCCAACACATGCGAGAAAAAAGGATCCACAGCCAACAATTCACGAAAAGAATCGAAACCAAGTACCTCGCATGAAAGTCGTCAAGGAAGAAGAACGACGGCCGAGGGCATCAACAACTCGATTCAACGTCCCGCTTTGTGCCTAATCACAAAGGTGAACTCACGTATATACGAAGCCCACTTAGCATGTCGATGGGATAGCTTGTCCTGGCTATTCGGATGTTTCAGTGCTTCATGATCAGAATACAGCACAAAGTCACTGTGAATGAGGTAGTGGTACCAATGGTGCAAAGCCCGCACAACTGCATAGAACTCCACATCATACGTGCTGTAATTCACCTTTCCCCCATTGAGCTTCTCACTGAAGTAAGCAACCGGCTTCAATTCGACTAAGAATGAATTTCAATTCCTACCTTCGAGGCATCACAATGTAACTCAAACGGCAAAAAATCGGAAGGATTAGCACTGAGCACTAGTTAGCTTCAACTTGATCTCTCCGAAAGCCTCTGCCGCTTCGTCCCATGTAAAACTTCCTCCTTTCATACACTCGTGATCGGAGCCATAATAGTGTCAAGTGTGGTATGAATCGGCGATAGAATTACGCCAATCCATGGAAGCTCGAATATCAAACAAAGTCCGTGGGGTCCGGGCCATTGTTTGATCGCTCCACCTTTGACTCATCCACAACAAGGCCATCCTTCAAACAATGTATCCCAAAAATAGGACTCGAGTCTCATGAAGGCACACTTCTTGGACCCAAACAGCTTTCTCCCTTTGTAGGACTTCGAACTTCTCTTAAATGCTGCATATGTAAGTCCGGCGTGGCACTATAAATCGAATATCGTCAAAATATACTACAACGAGACTTACCAATAAACGGTCGGTCGCAAGCGCTTGGTTCATCACACGCATGAAAGTACTAGGCGCATTTGACAAACCAAATGGCATAACCACCATTCATACAAACCCTCACGAGTCTTAAAGGCGGTCTTCCACTCATCCCCTGGTCGATCCGGCCGATGATAGCCATTCCTTAAGTCCAATTTGTCTGAACACCTTGGCCCCGATAATTGATCCAACAAATCATCTAAGCGTGGAATGGGAAATCGGTACCTCACAAAGTGATTTTATTGATAGCCCGGCCGTCCACGCACATCCTCCATGATCCATCCTTCTTTGGAGTTAATAAAGCCGAATCGCACAAGGGGACCGAGGCTCTCTTGGATGAAACCCTTTGACAAAGAATCTTCCACTGTCTCTACGCAACTCCTCATGCTCCTTTGGACTCATCCTGAGGGCTCGGTTCGGCAAGTTAGCACTGGGCACCAAATCAATTTGGTCCTGAATGTCACGTAGCGGAGGCAATCCCTCCCAGAACTCCTCCGGGAAAGACATCCCCAAATTCCAACAAAAGGGGCTGAATAATAGCCGGAACTGCAGTCTCGGATTGATCCTGCCCAACATCTTTCCCAACCAAAACATAAGCAACCCCAGATTCAGCGATCTCCTCTTCCATCTGCGCTCTTGCTAACAGATTAGGGCCCACAGGGGCTGACTCCCTAGACGGTAATAATTTGATCTTTGTACCACCATAAATTAAACTGTAAGTGTTAGACCCTCCATCATGTGCGACCTTACGATCATCATTTCCGCCACGGGCGCCCCAAAAGCAGATGACACGCATCCATAGCCACAACATCACACCATGCACTGTCTTTATATTTAGAGGCCATTGAAAAAGAAACTAAACAACGCCGAGAAACTTTTACCTCATTACCTTTCTTCAACCAACTCAATTTGTAAGGATTGGGATGCGCCTCTGTCTTCAAGTTCAGTTTTTGCACTGCCTCTTCTAACACCACGTTCTCACAACTGCCCGAATCAATCACATACCGGCAAACTTTGCCCCCAATTGTGCAAGTGGACTGGAATATGTTGTTGCGCAACCACGACTCCCCTTCAGATTCTCGGGGCGCATAACACACCCTTCGAACCACCAGCAGTGGCGACCCTGTGTCACCTGCACATTCTACCTCCTCCATCTCCCCATTATTGTCATCGTATATAGCATCCTGGTCATAATCCTCAGTTGCATCCTGAACAATCCCCTCATGATCTATGAACAAGGCCTTTCTTGGCCGATCGCCTTTCCTGCAGTCCGACATACGATGACCTGGCTCTCCACACTTAAAGCATTTAAAGCCAAGCAATCGTTACATTAGTTGTTGGCACTGCGGGTGAGGAATAACCGCACGTACAGTGGTGCACTTCGCGATTGTTCGAATAGCACTGCTTCCAATTACCTCCCGCCTTCTATTGAACTGTTTTTCTAACACTAAAGCCCTCTGATGGGCATCCGAAACAGAGCACAAATCATACATCATTAACTCATCTTGAATTTGCTGACGTAAACCACCAACATACCTTGTAGTCTGCTGCTCCGTAGATTCAGCTAAATCGTTTCTGGCCACGAGTTGATAGAACTCTTCGGTGTAATCGTCGACAGAACGCGTGTTCTGGCGAAGATTCTGCAATCTCTGATACATGATACGGGTATAGTTATGGGGAAGGAACTCCACCCGCATCTTCTTCTTCAGCTTTTCCCAATCAGTAATCTTGGACTTCCCGTTCCGACTCCTACTGATTTTCAATTGCTGCCACCACGCAGAAGCTCTACCCCTGAATCTGGTCGCCACAAGAGGAACCCTCCTCTCCACAGGAACCCCTTTGAAATCCATGACTTCGTCTATAGCGTTAAACCAGCCCGTCCGAAATTCCTCCTGCGATGACATTGCCCCAAATTCGGGTAGGTCAATCTTGATACTTTTTCCCACGCATGAGAGTCATGGGTTCTAGCCACGAACTCCCTATCCCTCCCCCCCGTTGATGGTAATGACCAGCAAAAGGGTTGGAACCCTCATCATCCGAAAAACCTTCCTCCTCCTGAGGATTAGGTCTAACAGGACGACGGCGAGTTGGGTCAGCGATCTCTAAAGCATCCATGCGTTGGACAATATTTCCAAACATGGCTTTGAGTTCAGCAAAACCTTCCTCCATCCGAGCATCCCGAGCAACATCATCTCGTTCATAGATTTCGTCCATACCAGCGGTTCGACCACCCCCTCTTGCACGTCCTCCAACGCGTCTCGCCGCCATGCCATGACAGATTGCAACGTGCTTTGATACCAACCGATGCGCGCGCCTTATCGGTCGTGCAAGAGAAACACGAACAATAAGATCGACCAACTCCTCTTTAAACGATCAAGATATGAGTAAAACTCGTTCTTTTATTCAATAATAACCAACCCTAGCCGTTTAGGCTTACAACTTATTATATAGGAAACTGGAAACCCTAATTGACTTACTCCGAAAAAGGAAGTCAAATCAAAGAAAAACTAAAATTACCAAAAAAGGGAAAAAGTCGGAAATAATCAGCAAAATAACGTGGTAAGGCAACCGGACGAATTTAGGTCACTCGGTATCGATACAGGGAGAAGCCTGTATCGATACGGGTAGCTTCTGTTCGCCCAATAGTGCCCCGGTATCGATACAGCACAAGAGCAGTATCGATACCGACAGTGATATTCTGACAATATCGATGCTTAGGCCTTTTTAGGCCTACGTGGACGCAACCTGTCCAACCACGTTGACGCAACCCGGTCTGCATCAGACTCATACACACAGAAAATGCACAGATCGAGCTCGGGGACCCACTTGTGGGTTCCACACACACATTCCGAACCGTTCATTCATCTTAGAATGTAATTCCGAAAGGCCTTGTGAAAAATAAGCTTTTTTTAATGAAATGGGGGATTCTTAGATCAAGTACCTACAAACGTCCGATTGAGGTGATTTTTCACGGGGCTCTTCGGAATTTCATTCTAAGATGAATGAACGGTTCGGATTGTTTGTGTGGAACCCAGAAGTGGATCCACGAGCTCTATCTGTGCATTTTCTGTGTATCGCATTCTGTACGCATATTCTGGTCTATATGAATAATCTTATTTTAGGGTGTCCGCGGGCCCCCCTCAATCACAAAAACAATGCATCTTGGTGTTTGTAAAGTTCATCACAAAAATGTGACAATTTTTTATGGGGTCGACCTAGGATACCCTAGATTAGTTTGTACTATATATTTTCTTTTTGCATGTATGTTGACATACCAACAGAGATAATATACAGTATGTTTACGTGTATTCATGCACCTGCTATAAGGGTTTTGATGCCAAGTTGAAGAATGGATCAGTGACAGATCACAAGAAGATGACAGCATTAACATCCAACTTACTTAAAAATAAGTATTTTTAATTTGGATGACAAAAGCATCAACTAATCACATAATTTTGTCGGACAGATTTCATGCAAGTAAATTAAAGCCCTGAAGTGATCTTGAAAGTTGTTGCTGCTCTTCATGCATGAACATCTGCGCATGGCATACAAGTTCATATATATAATTTTTAAATATACCAAGCGTCCAGGCCCGCTTGTGTATGCAAGCCGACTAATCCTGGATGACTAATCTCACCGTTCACTAATAAGGCCTATTTAAAGTCAAAGTAGATCTCCGTATATGGACTGGCCTAAAGTCAAGTTCGTATTTTTACCCAATTTTTCTTCTTCGAGATTAGAATATTGACATTTATTTGAGTAATTACCCAAACAAAAAAACATTTGATTGACTAGAATAACCCCTTGAACCAATTACAAAAAAAAGTACTGATTAAACAAAGATAAAATAACACTAACAGACAATTATTAGGTATCACAAGTTCCACATTGGCTGGGTATATATGAAATGGATGGTAACATAATTAATGCTATTATTAGCCGATCAAAAAAGGAGGAAGAAAACGTAGTACTAATGCTTGAATTTCAACCTAGCTTGCTAGTAGCTTAAGTTTTTAGGTTGGATCTAAAATTTTACATAGTATCAGCCAAGACCCAATTCATTATCCACGTTTTTTAATGATTTTTTTTTTCTCGGAAAATGAAAATTTTACTAATTTGTAAAAGAGAACAATGATTAAAAGAAACAAGGGCAAGCAAGAGCCACTCGAGACCCAAGAAAGACGTTGGCAAGATGCCAACAAAAGAAAATGAACGGCTTAAAACACCATAACACCAAAGGAAACAACACAAAACCAAGACCCAACACAACCAACACCACCAAAACAAAAACACCCAACACCAACACTGGGAAAACAAACCACAAAACTAAAAACTACGCACGAGCACAACAAAGCAGAAACAGGAGGAGCACCAGAGAAATAACAACGGCAGCAACACCAAAAACAAAACTTATAACAAACAACCTCAAAACATCAACTCCAAGCTGAAAAGCACCCAGCAAACCAAACCCAACCAAAGAAGCAAAACCTAGCAAAAGCATCAACCAAGCAAATGATCTACAATAATTGAAAACTCCCACATAGGAATATAAAACAAACTCAAAACTCCACTGAAAGAGAAGCACTTTCCTCCAAATCATCAAACTGACCAATCTCTTTATCAGAAATTTTACCCTCCTCTAGTTCAATACATATATATTTTTTATGGTACAAAGGAAATAAGGCAGAAAACAACAGAAACTACATCCTCTCAAACGCTACACCCCTCATGTCAGCTTCAAGGAGGGGGAAGATGTCCTCACATGGAGAACTATGGAAGACCTGGCCCACTTGTGCTCTTGGTCGACTCCTATGTTGGCGAGCTTGTCTGCCACTTTGTTGCCCTCTCGGTAAATGTGCCTCAACTAGCACCCCGTGCTAGCCATCAACGCCTTGCATTCTTTGATCAAAATCGAGTAGGGGGAGTGCTCAGGGGCCTCTTTGTTAATTAAAGCAACTGCAGCAGTTGAGTCAGAGTCTATCTGTAGCGCTTCCATGCCTTGGCTTTACACCAACTCCAATCCTCGAAATATTCCCCAAAGCTCAGCCTCAAAACTTACAGTCATCCGATTTCCCATAGAAACAGAGCACCCAAAAGCCTCTATCTTCCCTGAACACACCACCGTACCCAGCTGGGCTTGGGTTACCTCGGCTGTTTCCATCCGTATTCAATTTTAGATTACCTGTACCTGTAAATTTCCATGCAACAAGTTTCAGAGTTTTAGAATTGGGTCCAGATTTAACAATAAAAAAGATCTACGAGGAGGCTTACTTGTGTCTCTACCTAGTTCGATATATTTTTATATATTGAAACTGAAACTGAAATATATTGAAACTGAAACTGAAACACTCCACACACCCCCCCCCCCCCCCCCAATGCACCTGTATACATATACTTACGAGCCTTCTTAACTAAGGACGGATTCTTATCCCAAATGACTAGAGTAGAAGAGAAGAAAAAACCCTCCTTTTCGTTCCTTTTCATCTTCACCACCTTAATCCCAAACTTGGAGAGAGATTTCGTCTTCCTAATCTTTCTTTTCGATCTTTTCAATCTCCTCTCTTTAAATTTAGTAAAACTAAAGAAATTTTACCTTTCATATTTCACGACGTACCACAGAGTTAACAAATGCCATAAAGATAATACAATAACAAAAAAAAAAGACTCCACATGACGTCAACATAACAATTACAGTTGAGGCTATTAAGATCTTTGTAGTGGGGCCTGAAATCTTTTATCACTTTCAAATGTATCATATGCAAACAACTCAAGCAAATACTACATGGACTAGTTACTAACCCCACCTGCCCAATACGTACGGCCGACGGCGCAATGCTTACATTTGCAATCTGGGGAGTCAACCTTTAAGTTAAGCTTCCTGAAACCCACCACTCAAATATAATACTAATCCCAACTCTTTGTGTTCACAAAAGTTCGATCCATGCACAAGATATACTTGAAAAACAATCGGTTAATAAGAACATCGTGATTAATCAAAAATAAAAAGAAGGCCGTCCAACTATAGTGACGATTTTGGAAAAGAAGAAAGTGGACGATGAGACTGATCCAAACTTTGTCAAATATTATAGTTATTTGTTTAAGTAGTGTCACAAAGTCGATTTTGAAATACTAATGTGTACCCAATATACATTTGGTCTCCGTATGCTAGATATTCAGAGAATATGCCCACCGAACAAAATCAAAACAATCATTCTTTTATTTTTTTTATTTTTTTTTTTGCATTATTTTATTTTAGTGTGCACCATTTAATGTGTAAATACATATGTTATACTCAATCTGTCATCTGATCAAGATTATACAGGGTGAAAAGGAAAATACTATATCTTGATCTTTTTAAAGCTAGGAATAATTTTCAAACTATCCAAAATACTAATTAAAGCTAGGGATTTTTTTTTTTGTCACGCAGTATACATCAGCGGGGTTAGGGTTCAAAAAAAAGTAAGTTAGTCCACAAGGGGTCCAAAGGTTGTCCATAACCCTAAACCATAAATGCTCACCCTGGCCTCCCAATAGCTAGGATTGATTCTGTAGGAAACTGTCTTAAGAATACTACAAAATTAAAACATGACAATCCCTCATTTCGCAATGCTAGGGAAGGAGGAACCTGATCTTCCGCGGTGCTCTATTTTAGAGATAACTTAAAGCATGTTAGGACTAGTTCTTTGGGCTTAAATGGTCAATCCGAGTCCAGTACTCCAGTGTCTACCGGCTACCGCGGCGCGCGACAAATATTCAGCCCGAGACATTTAAATTATTTTTTTCTTTGACCCCATTAGCCCAAAGTTTCAAGAAAAATTAATTTTGAAACATCCTATATTGCGAGACCTCAAAAATTGATAAAATCTCAGAGAAAAAACTAAGGTGTTGTAAAAATCTCAATTAAAACCTTAGAAACAAGGTCACTGACTTATTAATCAAGATTACCTTTACGACTTCACCTAAAATTGTTGTCATATCATACTGAAAGGAAAAAATGGGCTTTATATCCCGGTAAGCCCATTCTCAACCTCCTCAATGGACGCTGATAGGCATCAGTTGGGCTTCAAATGTCTACCTTTTTAGGCTTAATGTTAGATAGGAGCGTGTACTGTCATTGCACAAAAGGCCCGTCCATTGAGATTTTGGTTTAGGGTAAGTGACGGGCCGGTCCATTTTTTTAAGACCATTTACCGACAACTCAGCAAAATTTTGAAAAAGCACGGAAAACTCACCCACATGGGCACGGAAAGAAAAGCTTTTCAAAATTTGAGTAAAAAAGTTTGAGTCTCCATTGATATACGTTTTTTTTTTTTTTTTTTTTCAGTAAAACACACATTGATATAGGTTTAAGTAAAACAGTGGAGTGGATTCTAAGGGATTTTTACTCAAATTGCGATTTTGAAAAAATGGATGAGGAATTGGAGATGGTCTTGACTCCATTTTCAAAGGTTTGTTCCAAAATGACATCCGAAACTATTTCAAGTAGTGCTCTTAAGAGCATGTACAACAACTAGAGCCGGTCCTAATGTTTGGATTGCCCGACCCTCAGCCTGAACCCACTTCCTAATAGTTGAGTCATACAAAATAAAGAAACGTACAAGCCAAAAAAAAAAAAAGAGTTGCACTGAAACCTCATTGTCACGCCCTGAATTTCGACCAAGGGGAAAAGGCTATGGTCTAGTGATCCAAGTGATATAAAAAGCGACATGGTTTTATAAACACGAGTTTTACAGTTGTGACTTGAGCTGAACTTGCTGAACTTTTTGAAAACATATTTAATAGAAAACAACTCAGAATCGCCACCTGGCAAGGAGTTTAGGTGTGCCAAGTCACCCCTTGAATAATCAGAAAACAATTCAAGTGTTTTGAAAAAAAAGTATTATCTCAGGTCGAAAGGTCCGACTTTATTTGATATAAATGACTCAGTTTTTTGTCTGGTCTGCAAATTTAGAGAAGAAAGGGTTCGATAATTCACTGTTACATGTAGGAAGCCGAAACACTTTAACCTGCCCATGCGATAATTCACTGTTACATGTAGGAAGCCGAAGCACTCTAACCCGCCCTTGCGGTACTCGGAACAAACTTTTTGAAAACATATAAGTGAAATAAGCCTTGCGAGAGCAATAAAAAGAGGACATGCGTATAATGAGAAGCGGGATTTTGGACGAGCTTGGCCTCAGGGCTGCCTACATATCTCCAGCCTTAGAAGAATCATGTCATCACGTAGTTCAAGAAGACAAAAGGGAAAAATTAGAAATTGGGACCGAGCCTGGCCTCAGGGCTGCCTACGTATCTCTGGCCTCAGGAGAATCAAGTTTCACGTAGTTCGGAAGAAAGCTAAAATTTTAGAGAAGTTAGACTCACTAGCGAATTTAGCCAACGAGGGAAAGAACATTTTTATGGGACTCTGAGGACACATTCTAGACTCTGAAGGGAAATATTGCTGGGGATTGAAAATATTTATTGGGAAACTCCGAGACAATTCTAGGAAGGTTTTTGAAGTTGAAAATATTCTTGAGGTGACACCAGGACTTTACCAAGGAAAGTTGGAAAAATAGTTGTCCAGGGCTGCTGAAGGTTGACAGGTGATAGCGGGATTTTTTTGAAGAGTTTTGATGCCGAAAATGGGTTTAAAAGACTGTTTATATGTCCATATGAAAAGGTTGAAAATTTCCGACCGAAGCCAAAAGTTGACAACCGACGGGCTCCGGGATATATATCTGGTACAGTCTTAGAGAGTAAAAATGAGTATAGAAGACTCAGAAGATCTTTTGGTAAAAACAGAATTTTGCCGCCCAAAGTAGAAAAATGATCTCAGGCGGGGCCCATGACATCTCCGGTAGGATTTTGAGACTGAAAATAGGAGTTTGAGACTCAAACGGTATTTTGGGCTGCAAATAACGTTCGACGGTCCCCGGGAAGCTTCCAGGTCGATTCCGTAGGTTGAATAGACTCTAGGTAACTCAGAGGGGTATTTTAGTTCTGAACAGGCCCTTTCTATCTGACTTTGAGGAGGAAAATAGCCTAGAGAGACAAGTAGGGGTATTTTGGTAATTTGGGGAAGAAGCTCATTTTAGAACTAAAAATAATTCTAAACGGGCCCTACGACTCTAGTATGCATGACATAAGAAAATGAACATGGAAAGCTGTATAAGCGGTACGATAAATATAATATACTAATTTACTATTCGGATCTTGTGTGGGAACTCGAGCAACGTAAAATGATGCCCAAAGGCAGTTTTCAAAAGTATTTGAAGATTTTGTGATAGTATGATAATATGATGTTGGGAGAAAAGTTTTTTGAAAAAGTTTGATCGAACCCTCATCGAGCTACATACGTATCCCCTGCGCATATGGGGAATCTGGTCAAATCGTAGTTCAACCTCAGATTGATTTTGAAAATAATACTTATTGAATTAATCCTGATACTTTTATTTTGGGGTTTTCTGACAATGTCTTGACGGTTGATAGCAAGCAAAGGTAAGTGATCTCAGAAAGTACTGGAAAAGACCCATTAGGTTGGTGGGGACACAATGGTCCTCCGCCAAACCAACTTCAGCGCATATGCTGTTTTGTTAGTCTTTCCAATATTCCTCACCTCAAACCTCAACAAAACTATCGCAATGCAAATCGACAAAGACATGTTTTATAATAAAGTGAATCCTCTTGGCTCCTAGATTGATTAAATGTAAATATGCAATATTCGGTGTTTGAAACTAGACACAGACTCGGCCTATGGGCAGTAGCTGGGCCACCACAATTCTAAATATGTTGTCTACATGCTAAATCAAATAAGAAGGCAAATATTGGTATTTGAAATGAATTTACTTAAAAATTCTTTGCTCAAACCCTGGTAGAGAGCCAAATAGAGCTTCCGCTGGGTATCTGAGGAATTGTCCAGAAAATTAGCTATAGCCTCCGACAGAAAATGGATGATTTTTATCTTGCTACTCTAAGAGAGTAATGGAAGGATTTATGATCCGAGATTCCTTCTGAGAGAAATCTGGTAGCACTTGCGTGCAGTGTTGAATATCTAAGTAGGAGTCCGTATAATGGCATAACGAGCCCGACAAACTTAGACTTAGGTGAGAAAAATTGGGTGAGGGTCAACCGAACCCCTCGAGATCTCTCAGAGAAAGAAAGAGAAGACCGAGTCTAGCTGGGGCAGAGTAGTATTCACTCGTAACTTAGGACTTCTAGAGATCGGAGCACCACGAAGGTTCAAAACTTCGGAGATTGGAAAGGACCGAGCACCACAAAAGGGTTAAAACTTGGAAGGGGTGAGAAAATATGACGGAGGAGGGGGGCTATTTATAGCCAAAATGAGGGGGAGGGGTAGGCGCCTATCCCATGGGTACCTACTACCTACCATATGACAAGCAACCAACGGCTGCCTTGAGATAGGCGCCCATTCATTGGTCTCCTATGGTGTTTTCCTTGCTTCGTGTGATGCAATCTATGCTCCGCCGTTCTCGCATAGGGTACTTTGATCCTGGTACATTCAGGAGGGCTCACGAGGGTTTTGAGGTGCTCTGGACATCGTGGTGATTCTTTTTTTTCTTTTCCAAATTATGCTCCAAAGATTGAGAAACACGATCATTCAGTTCTTGATTAACTTGGAGTGCTACAAGCGATTTGATGACCAAACAAACTCCAATCGACCTGAATTGGAGCGCTACACGCGCTTTCGAATGGTTAGAATAGATTTATAAATGGTTTAGATTTCAAAAATTGAGTCCCGATGTACATGATCATGGAATCAGCTGTCTCAAGAAGCGCAGTGTCCCCGAAAATAGCAAATGGACTCCGAATCGCCCGAAATCGTCCAAATTTTGACGTGAGGTCTAAATTCATCATTTAAAGCTTAAATATGAATTTTGGTATGATATGAAGCAAAAAAGACAAAACCTGGGTCTTCTGGCCCTGGTCGTCTATTTTTACCGGGTAAAGGTAAAAGTGGGGTGATAGTTCAACGGTTTAACGTCCTCTGATTTTGACGTGGCTTGAACCAATCACTTAGAAATATCAAAATGAATGCATTTATGGGTCTTGATGTTAGACTGGATATCTCGAAGATAAAGTTGGCCGATTGGCCTAGAATCGAGCTTCTAGGTGCTGATTTATGATAAACTGATGGAGGAGTGGTTATGGTCTCCCTAATATGGAATGCCTATCATCTAGACTATGCACATGCAGATGTTATATGATGTTTGATTTTTAGAATTGATTTATGATTTACTACGGGGTCAGTATGATACGTACTGTGCCAATTTACTTTTACCAGGAATCGCGTGTACGTTCTACACCATAAGGCCTGTTTAATTTTTTGATGATTCAACGTCTCCTTCCTGTGAGCGTCGGCGTCATTGATTTGATTTGATAAAATGGGGTGGGACAAAATCGATGTCAACACTAACTTTGTGCTATTATAAGCATACCAACTGCTCTTAGGCCTATTGCATCTTTTCGTTTATAAACTTTTCTATTATAAGATTTGATATTTTGGTTTCAAAAACCTCAATATATTCTTTAGTTTTTTTTTTTTTTTTTGAGAATCTGCTACAACAGTTATGTCGATCTACCACCGAACCACCATCACCACCACTACTATTGCTATATCTCTGGGTATGTTATCTTGTGCCATTCCAGTCTTAATCTAAGGGAAATAAGGGCGATCATACCACCAAAACTTGAGAATTTCGTATGTTGTACCAACAAATTATAGAATAATAGCAAAACCCTATGGCTATGTTTGGTAACACTTCTGTTTTCTGTTTTCTATTTTCTGTTTCTGTTTTCTAATTTCTGTTTTTCGTAAAAAAGAAGTGAAAACAAAAAATATGTTTGTGTGAAATTATTTTCAAAAAAAAAAAAAGTAAAAACATAATTATGAATCGGTTGGAGGTGTGCCGGCGGGAGGTGGTGGGGGTGGGGGTGGGGGGTGGGGGGTGGGGGTGGGTGGTGGTGGTGGTGTGTGGTGGGTGGGGGTGGGGGTGGTGGTGGTGGGGTGGTGGGTCGCAACGGTGATGGTGGGTGGTGGTGGTGCGTGGTGGTTGGAGGTGGTGGTGGGTGGCGGTGGTGCATGGTGGCTGGAGGTGGAGGTGGTGGTGATGGGTGGTGGTGGTGATGGGTGGTGGCGGCGGTGATGGTGGGTGCTGGTGGGTGGCGGCGGTGATGGTGGGTGCTGGTGGGTGGCGGCGGTGATGGTGGGTGGTGGTGGTGCGTGGTCGCCGAGGTGGTGGTGGGGGCGGCGATGGTGGTGCGTGATGGGTGGTGGTGGTGGTGGGTGGTGGCGGTGATGGTGGGTGGTGTGGGTGGTGGTGGGTGGTGGCGGTGATGGTGGGTGGTGTGGTGGTGGGTGGTGGCGGTGATGGTGGGTGGTGGTGGTGGTGGTGGTGGTGGTGGTGGTGGTGGTGGTGGGTGGTGGTGATGATGGGTGGTGTGGTGGTGGGTGGTGGCGGTGATGGTGGTGGTGGTGGTGGGTGGTGGCGGTGATGGGTGCTGGCGGTGATGGTGGGTGGTGGTGGTGGTGGGTGGTGGTGGGTGGTGGTGGTGGCGGTGATGGTGGGTGGTGGTTGGGGTGGTGGCTGGGAGTGAGAAAACAAAAACAGAAAGTGAAAGTTGAGATTTTCAACTTCCCCAAATTTCATAAATAGTGGAAGTAAGAAGTAGAATTTGAAAGTGAAAGTGACACACAAACAACATTCTGTTTTTAAATTGTCAAAATTCTGAAAACAAAAACAGAAAACAGAAAACAGAAGTGCCACCAAACAAGGCCTATGGTTTCATACATTAAAATTTGTAATTGGAACCCCTATTTTGGAATTTTGGTCTTCTTAATAATCTAATCAAGAACAATCAATCAATAGAGTAATAAATAGAAAGAACAAAACTTCCATTAGTTTATCGTATATGGTCTTTGTGGGTGTTTTGAGAGAGAGAGGGAGGGAGATAAAGACAAAAATTACGGGACACAGGGAGGCTGCTGTGCAGCCATGCACAACAGGTGCTGTGCAAAATTACAACCGTCCACAAGTGTTTTCAACGGTTTGGATTGAAAGCAAACTAGTCCTGCGAATAGTTAAATATTCATGCGAATAGTTTGTTTGAAATCTGGGCCGTCCATCCAAGCAACGGACGGCCCAGATTCTGCACAACACCTGCTATGCACAAGTTGCACATCATCCTCCCGCGTCTGAAAATTGGGCACACAAGGAAAGAAGGCTTATATATATATAGAGAGAGAGTGTATTTAACATAAAGGCAAAGAGGTTCTCATGTACATTTCCGAAGTACCAAAAAAAAAAAAAAAAAAGGAGGCTCTCATGGACTTACCATTGACCAGAGCCCAACATTATTTTCATGTGCCAACTTAAATATTTAGGACATACTTCATTAATAATTTTTTTTTTTTTTGGATTGCCCCATGGTGGTAGGGATGGCAATCGCAACCGAACCGATGGGTACCCGAACCGAAACCGCTATTTTTACCCGAACCATAACCGAAATATTCCCCGTGGGTATGGGTATGGTATGGGATATGGCCGAACCGAATGGGTATGGTTCGGGTATGGTTTGAGGTCATAACCGAACCGTGACCCGAAACGAACCGAAATATGAAATTACATATTTACCCCTAAAATTTATAGTAATTGTGTATGTACCCCTGGCTATATATATACCCTTATTTTATATATACATATTACATAAACCCCTTAGGTATATTTTAAAATTACACTTTACCTCTCGTATATATATGTAAGATATTCACAGGTTAGGTTTTGGTCTCACATTCTGTACATTTTGAGACTCTCTCGACTGATATTTTATATATTATAGTCTTGAGTCTCTTGACTGATATTTGTAGCCTCCTTTTGTTATTTTTTTCATGTTTTTTCAATTTTTTTGAGATAATAAAATATCCTAAACTCAATTTATTCATGTTTTAGTACGGTTTGGGGCGGGGCGGGATGGGTACAATTCGGTTACCCGAAATTACCCGAACCCCGAATGGTTAGGTTATGGTTCATCCTCTCCCTTTTCCGAACCGAACCCGAACCAAACCGAAACCCTTTGGGTTTGGGTGCGGATCGGCCAAAACCCGAACCGATCCGCCCCATTGCCATCCCTACATGGTGGGGTTGTCGAAGTCTGGGATCTTGCCAGGCTCACCCAGGACCGGCCCTAACGACAATGCCAGGTAAATTGCTAGTCAAATGGCATAGCTTTTCTCTCTGATATATTCTCTCTCCTCAATAGGCGCAGGGAGTCACCAATGGCGGCAGCGACTACCTCTTTCTCTCCCTCCCTAGTTCCACCTACTTCTTCATCGTCATCTTCAAAAAACCTTAAACCAGCTTACAAAACACTATGGTTTCTCTCATCCAAAACAACCTTGAAGCCTCTCAAAGCTCGAGCCTTGCCCGGAAATGGAGCCGGTCCAAGCTCCGGTTCAGCTCTTCGAGTTCGCATGGTCTCTATGCCTGCGGATCATAAACCCCCGACATTGATCCATTTCGAGACCTCTGTGTTCAACAAGGAGAAAGTTACTCTCGCTGGTCAGGATGAGGTACGTACTCCATGAATCGATGTTGCTATAGCTCACCTCTTTGTACCAGTTCATGTATTCATCAGATCAAGTAATTCAATCTAAGACTATCTCTTTATCTCCCAAATATCTAACACACTCTCTCCGTCTCAAATCTCTTATTCATTTACGTGCAAACGTGCCATTTTTTCAATTTCTTATATCTTTTAAAACTTTAAAAACTTTATTTAATAGTTCTCATTAAAAACTATCAAACGAGATTTTGAGGTGTCGTGTGAATAGTAAAAGTGAACAAAAAGTTCGGGACCGAGAGAGTAGTATTAGAGCTATACGTGAAGATCTACCAGCGATTTTTTCCTCCTACTGCGGGCGGTTTGGTCTCTTGCCACCGTCCGCCAGGCACTTGTTCCGATGACAAGTATTCCTGTTACGAGCCACCGTTCCATTCCAGGTACTCTGTTCATAACTCCCGTACCTTCGCCGCTTTTCATCGGTGACTCTGTGAAAACCTGGACAGTGGACGCCATCTCTTCTATAACGGTGGCTTCTGGGCGTGCTCCTCTGATCGGCGCCGTTTATCCGTATCCACCTGCCTTTACTGTTTGTGACCCATTTCTTCAAATTGTTTTTTCTTACTGGAGTACTACCTTGTCATTCTTAAAGCCATCTCCATTGGTTATCCCACTTTCCCCATGTGCCAAGATTCTACCTCACAATGCACGCACTTATCTCGATGCCTTTGATTCCAACAAAACCCTCCCATAGTTTTGGTCGTGAAAGGAAAATGCTAAGTACCTGAAAATTCATCTAGAAAAGTATTCAGAATTTGAGCCACTAATTTTGAATTCTGGATGATTTTTCTTGGTGTGCAGCATCGTTGGTCGTGAAATTATTCAATAGTCCGAATTAGCACTACAAAAAAGCTATGTGCACAGCAAGCTGTGCACAGCAGCCCTTTTCTCCCGCCTCGGGTCGCACAAAGATGATCGGAGCCGCTCATTTTGTTCAAAATATGTCGTTTAAGGTCTCTGTAAAAAATGAGCTTCGTTCGATATCGTTAGAGGCGTTATTCTGAAGTGATTTTTGGTGTTTTGTTAACGCCTCTAACGATATCGAACGAAGCTCATTTTTTACAGAGACCTTAAACGACATATTTTGAACAAAATGAGCGGCTCCGATCATCTTTGTGCGACCCGAGGCGGGAGAAAAGGGCTGCTGTGCACAGCTTGCTGTGCACATAGCACAGCTCTTAGCACTATTATGTTGTGGTCCAGACCACTTCAATACCATACATTCTTATGGGGTCTACGACTAAGTGTATGAACCTCACGTAAATGTATAGTTATAGAGTGATACGAAACACCGCGTGGCGGTGCCCCCGAACTACTCTCTCCGTTCCAAATTGCTGGTCATTTTTAGGTATTCAAACTTTTTAAGTAGACATGCAATAACTGCATTAAATAAATACATTCACATTAAACCAACAATATCCTTATATTTCAACTTTTGAATGAAATGATTGTACTCGGTAAATGGGTTATTTTGGAAGATTGAATAAAATTTGTTTTGACTTTCAAAAGAGGATTAGCAATTTGAAATAGAGGGAGTACTAAATAACATAATTGGTCAACAAGAAAAAAGAAGAAATCCTCATGAACAAAACCCTCTCTCTAGAAGAGAGAAAAAAAGAGGGTGAACACTGAACACTATTTCAACCAATAAGAGAGAAGATTTTGTTCACTTTTTTTAAGGAGGGTGAATAAAATTGCACTCGTCATAGTTGGTCTAGAAGGAGAAAAAGAAGAAGAAGAAAGACACAAGACATAGACGAGTACTGAGATCCAGTCCGTTGTCTGCGCGGCCCAATTCTATCCCAATCTTAGAAAACCTAATTTGATAGACTTCCAACTTATCCATAATAAGATGGATTCTATCTTAATGGGTCTTATGTCATGCCTACATGCACGACCTGTTTTGGGTACCGGACTCGGCCCAAATTTCTCACAGTCTTAGCCCAATCTAGTTGCAAACATAGCAACCAGCCCAATCTATTTCGAGCTCACTCTTTTTTGTTTCCATGTTTTTTCCCCTTAACAAAAAAAGAAAAAAGAAAAGAAAAAGGACTTCTCATTTATCAACAAAGAATTTAATACTCCTTGAATGGCCAAATGGGGCTTCTAGGTATTATACTTAGTCAAAAATGGAAAATTAAACCTCCAAGGGCCTCATCAAAGGCTAAGGTAAAATACCTCAACAAATAGTGACTTGGTTATTTTGCCTATGTATGATTTATCATCCATCCCTTTTTTTATTATTATCTTTTCTCTATCTCCCTCTCTCTCTATCTAATATTTTAATAGACGATAGGTAAAATGAGCAGCATTGTTAAAAATATGAATAGACTAGTTAAAATAAAACATATCCAGTAATTGTTAGCTAGCATTTAAAAAAATGAGTTAGAATTTCAAAATTTTCCATCACTTTCTCGAGAACCAAACAAAAAATAGGAAATTTAAAAAAAAATTATTTTCTTTCCACGTCTTTCCATGAAGGGCGGACTTAACGTAGTAGTAAAACTGCCCCATTGTGGCCTATATGTCATGGGTTCCGTTCTCGGAAACAACCTTCCTGCTTCTAGAGGTAAGACTGCTTACATCAACCCTTCCCCGCTCCCGCATATGCGGGATCTACGTGTACTGGTACGAGCTTTCCACATCTTTTCACACGTTCCAAACAAAGCCTAGGCTAGGCAACTAGGAATTTTAATGTCTAGTCGTGACAGCAGTAAGCTAGCACTGTCAATATCCATGCATAAGTTACATATATCGGCTCGATTGGATGTCGGATTGGTTTTGAGAGTATTATATATAGAGGGACATAAGATAGTAGAGGGTGGCCCCACAGTGATATGATATTTATAGAGAAGGATTAAGTAGTATTTGGTTTAGATGATTTTGGTAATATAGAATTAAATAGTAGTGCTTGGTTTTGATGATAGTTGAAATGGGGGTATAAGGATGTAAAAAAACTGCCAAAAGACAAATTTGCCCTTGTGCATGCCCCTTTTACATTTTAAGTGTTTTTTTTTTTTTACTTATATTGAAAACAAAATTTATTAATTTATTACACTCGTCAACAATTAAGTTATAATAACTAATTGAAATTATTATATTAGAAAAAAATTTAAAATTGAATAATTTTTTAATCTACCACCTAATATGTTTTAATTATTTCTAATTTATGTATTAATTTTATAAATTTTTATATTATACCCCATCACCATGTATAATAAATGAACAAAAGGACAAATTCAAGAAATTCTCTGCCATAAGAATTTTTTTTATTGAAATCTCAAATAATTATACTAATTTATTGAGATACAATTACATAGGCTTAAAAAAGCACAACTCCTAATTCAAAGCCAACTCAACAAGCCAAACCGAACAAGCCAACAATGTAAAATATTTTCGTACACAATATTTCAAATTTTTTCGCATCGGATTAAAGATCTCTATTAGTAGTTTAATTTGGTGCAAAAAAATTAAAAAATTATATACGTAAAATTTTTTTATCCGAAAGAAATTGCAAAGCCAACTCAACACCCAAACCCAATATGCCAACAATGTAAAATATTTTCGTACACAATTTTTTTGAATTTTTTCGCATTGAATTGTAGATCTCTATGAGCCGTTTTGAATTGGTGCAAGTACTTTGTTTTTTTATCTGAAGGAAATTGCAAAGCCAAAAAAAAAAGGCCCAAGGGCAGTACTAGCAAGTGGCGGGGAGTAGCAGCAACGTAGGGAGGGGGAATTAAAAGGGTTACTATGGTCATTTTTCAGGGGTATGGGGTAATAATTATGGACACCTCCACCCATGCAAGATAATATTTAGTCCGGGTGATAAATAACTATCCCTGCACTTTTCGTTGCCAAACCATTCCATATGTGTGGGGCCAAAATTATTTATTACCCCTATATTTATTATCCCCAATAACACTCCCATGTATAAAATTAAACGGTGGCTATGCAGATGCACAAAATGTCATCACTTAAAATACGTATTTAATTATGAATATGAAAATACACGTGATTCCGACACTTGCTAACAGGGGCGGATTTACATGGGGGCATGTGGGGGCACGTGCCCCCACTGAAAAAAAAAAAATTTTTTTTTTTTTTCAGGTAACAAAACAAAAGATGCGTTACTGCTTTACTGGGTTAGCCCTAAAAAACAAACCTACTTCTCTCCTTTTTGGAGACCCCATTCACTAATTCACCGCTACAAACCAAAGAACCCAGTCACCGATTCACCCAATACAAACCAAAATCAGTCAGTACTCCGGCCGATCGGTATTTCAATGTCACACTACAATCAGTTCTCCGGCCATTCGGTTTAATTTCACCTTTGAGCATCAACGTCTTCTCTGGCCGTTCGGTTTAATTTCGCCGTTGAGCATCAACGTCTTCTCTGCTGCCTAGCCTACCAAACAATACACAGTACACCTCCAAGTTTCTCTCTCTCTTCTCTCTCGCCATATATAAATACATGGTTGTCGCCTGTCGGTCATCGGTGTTTGTATCAGTTAATACAATATAAATTCTGATAATATATTATATGTTTGAGTGGATTGGTGTTCTCATTTCTTAGATTTAGCTATTTGATGTGTAGGCTCTGGCTCTGCTGCTAGTTATGTTTCTTTGTTTGTTCTTCTCTTTCCCTTTAAGCCTTTATGTTCAATACTATTTGTTCCTGGTTTTTGAAGTTGAAAGTCCAATGCCATTAAATCCACCTTAGAAAAGTCAGACAGGTAGAGTTCTGCGAGACGGACCAACTTTTTCCTATCAAATGCCGAAAATGCATTTTTAGGACTCAAGCAAGCCATGCAGAGTAGCAACTCCGTATCCAAAAAATTTCTACATGTATTCTAAGGAAAAAAAATTTCTTTGGGTGGTCATGTGACCATTGAAGGCTAAGGGTGCCGCCGCCCCTGCCTCGATGTACCGTTTGTCGAATTATAGTAAAATTTTGTTTCCGGTAAAAAAAAAATTTTGTGCCCCCACTATAGCAAATTCCTGGGTCCACCACTGCTTGCTAAACACCAATCCTGTGTCCACCCCTGTTCATAACTGCTGCGATTCCATCATATCCTCTTTCCAAACACATGTTGATATCCGTTGCACCACCTTGATAACTGTTGTGAAAGGAGGGAGGATTCTAATTAGTGTTTTATGCCTTGCTGCAGTATATTGTGAAAGGAGGGAGGGATTTATTCCCTTTGCTACCAGATGCATTCAAAGGTATTAAGCAAATTGGTGTTATCGGCTGGGGTTCACAGGTAAAATGGGTCACTCGTTACGATTTCGCTGCCTCTTTGGGTTTTTGAAACACATTTGCTTTTCCTCATCTGAGCACTATCTGTTTTCTAAATTACTAGATAGTTTGATATTCATTGTTGAGTTAATTTTCTAGCTTTTAGGAAGACCGGCAACTTAACATGGGATCGGAGGGAGGGGTCTTGGGTTGAACTCTCTCTGCTTGCAGTAGTTCCCCATTTGCATTATGTTTCTTCTTTCGCATTCTATTGCCATACATATGGATGTTAGCATTGTGACTTGCTAGACAGGGTTGCACATGACAGAGGGTGGTAGATAGCTTGATATTCATTACTGGACCCATTTCCTCAAAGCTTAAATTTTTGGGACAACTGGTAACTTAACAGGAATCTCATTCGGTCATAATGTTTTTCTCTCTTATTGACATCAAGTTATAATTGGATAATGGGGTGGCATTTTCAATTTTTATGATGTTGTGTTCTTGGTAGGTAATATAATTCATTTGATTTGAAAAGATACACAGTATGTACAATAGGAGGCGTGTAGAAAACGTAAAAGAAGAAGTATTTACGTGGTTCAATCACAAAGGATTTGTGACCTAGTCCACGGGAGAAGGTAGGAGAAATCTTATTGATGGGTTGCTGTAATACAACACCCTAAATATAAATACACATTACATGTGATCAATAAGGGAAACAATCCCATAACTTCAGCCACCAATTTAAGCAACAAATCACCGCAGTATTGGTAGTGAATCTGTGATTAGAATCACGCATAATATGGAAAGATTTTCCCCTTCTCCAATTCGGGCTAGTTTCGGGGTCGTTTCGGGGGTTAAAATCGACTTTAAAGTCAGTCGGTTTGATTTTTTCTCGCCAAAATTTTTCAGATTTCTCCGTATTATTTTTTTGGGGTGTTCTTATTGCTTTTCTTTCCACACATTATCGATGGGTGGACAATCAGAAAATAATTCAGCCCCAAGGCTTTCTTCAGTTCTTCTTAATGGACTGAATTATGTTCCATGGTCTCGTGTTGTGACACTAGCACTGGGTGGAAAATCATTGATTGGGCATATTGATGGAACAAATTATGCGTGAAGGGGAAAATCTTTCCATATTATGCGTGATTCTAATCACAGATTCACTACCAATACTGCGGTGATTTGTTGCTTAAATTGGTGGCTGAAGTTATGGGATTGTTTCCCTTATTGATCACATGTAATGTGTATTTATATTTAGGGTGTTGTATTACAGCAACCCATGAATAAGATTTCTCCTACCTTCTCCCGTGGACTAGGTCACAAATCCTTTGTGACTAAACCACGTAAATACTTCTTCTTTTACGTTTTCTACATGGTATCAGAGCTAGGCTTTCAGAGGATTTTGGACAAGACTCTCTTGGTTATTACCCCGTTGTTTGTGCCATAAGTGCACCTTGTTTCGTTGTGATCCCAATATTGCGGATCCGTTCTTCAACTCTCCACGTGCGAGTCAGGGGCAATCCCCTAACATATTGAAAGATACAAGGATTAACTCTGCTAGCCATAACAATCTAGATTGAGAAAGGACCAGAAAATACTGAAAACTTAACAGATGGATTTATCAAGCTCAACACTAGTCAATACACACATGGATCAGATTTTATCTCATACACAACTAATAGTTTTTTCCTGCCTCTTTTTTTCAGTAAATCCTCCGATAAAATGCAGGTTCTAAAATAAGTTGTTTTGGTCGGGTTGGGAGTTGAGAATGGGGGCTGCTTGCCCTTGCCTTGTCAGCCTAAGCGTAAGCGTCGTTATGAGAACTGGCATTTTCTAAAGCTTTACAAAGAGCACTGCCCCTACTTCAGTTAATGCTTGCTCAATTTTAGCTAAACATTTTAGGCTATCTACTGGTGCTTTCGAATGGCTCCGTTCTTTCTCTGACATCCTTCCTTTTTTTGTCCTGGTTTCTGTTCTCGTATTCTTTATTGTTATTTCTCCAAGTGAAGTTCCCGAAGAAAAGAGGGAAAATAGGTGAGAGCAAGAGGGAGATTTATCCTACATGTCGTGAACAAACTGGTTTTCTATCTGTTTAAAACAGAAAGAGAGATACCAGTTCTTTTCAAAAATCTACTTTTGCACCTTGAAAAACTAATGCAAAAATAAGTGCTCCAAGTTCAAGCTCCTATAACCCATTTTCATATGAATGGATTTTGAAATTGTTTTGCATGATTTATCATGAAAGAAGGCATACTTCGTTAATTTTATCTACACTAAAAATGTTTTCCTTCAATTGAGTTAATGAATTCCATATGGATTTCTACATTTAAATTCATTTTGTTATGGTCTTATCATCAGCATTTACTAAACATATTGACATCGGTAATCCCTATGAAATTCAAACTCTTGAATTCTCTGACATTTTCTTGTCTCAACCCCTTGCCAAGGTCAAAATTCTACTTGGCAAATATGAGAAATCCATGCCAGTCATTGCTTTCTTTGATACTGGTGCAGCAGCCTCCATCCTAAACCCAGCCATTCTTCCCCGGTCTTATTAGCAATCCTGTTTCAGACCTTTCACAGCAGCTAATGGTGAAACTTTTGTCATAACCCTGATCAGTAAGCCTATGCATCACTTTTAATAGATTGAAATCATTCTATTGCATTATAGGGCCCTGCTCAAGCTCAAAATCTGAGGGATTCTTTGGGAGAAGCAAAATCAGACATCGTAGTCAAGGTACTTGCTTTTCTGTATTTAGTGTGCTATTTTTTTATGTTTTATTTTGGTGAGTTTTGGTCAAGTTACTTATGGTAGACAGTTTCTCTCTTAGCATACCTTTCTTTGTTAATGTTATCTTTGTTTATGCAGGTTGGTCTCAGGAAGGGTTCTCATTCCTTTGCAGAGGCACGGGCTGCTGGTTTTACCGAAGAGAATGGAACCCTCGGTGACATGTGGGAGACTATATCTGGGAGTGATCTGGTGCTGCTCTTGATTTCTGATGCAGCACAGGTTGGTAAAGTTCTAATTTTCTTACCTAAAATCTTTGCCACAACAATTTATCTTTCATTAGTAAAATGACTATTCATTTGCCCGACTCCTGGGATCATGGCTCCTTTTAGTTGAATTGAGCATCGAGATACATTCTATGCTCTTTGGCTCCTTTTAACTTGCTATTGTGCTTCTTTTTTGCTCCATATGGAATCAAACTCTCGTATAAAAATTGAACTCCAGCCAGTTTGTTGCTTCAACTTTTGGTGTACTAAACATTGCTACTTATTCATGCATAAAGCATTGTTTGTCCATTTCTGCTTTCTGTTTCTGAATACGTTGTATGTTCCTGCCTAAACCCTCCTTTGCTGCTAACGGGTCTAAGAAAGTGTGGCCCCTGATTTTATTCCCTTTATACTTCTTTTGCATAATCCAGATAATTGTCAATTTCTCGTATTCTTAGTCTTGCTTTCCTTGTCTTATGTGGATGATATACAATCCAACTCAGTCGTCCCACTGTATTATTTGGTTGCAGTGGTTCATAATGTAAAGTAAAGATGAGATCATGTCAGATGCATTTGTTAGAAAAATTGGAAAATAGTAAAAGTCTTTCATATAGTTTTTGGGTTGGAAAGGAAAAATATCAATTGGCTTGTTCATGAACACATATCTATCAAAACATGAGATGCATGACAGAAATGAAGAACGATCATTCCAAGAAAAAAACAAAAGGAATGCTATTCGTAAAAATACTGCACGTAATGCTTACATGTGGGATATCAGGGGATGTTAAAGTGACCTATTATATGAAAAAAAAATCAGATAACAAAATCAGATAACAGGCTTATAGTTTGACCATGCACCATTTGGTGTGCTATGTGTAGGCATAGTGGCGGGTCAGGTGATTCTGCATTTTTCATTCCCTGATCTGTTCTATTTTCTATTGCAGTTCTCTTGTCCTTAGATTCAACAATGTATTGCAGGCTGATAACTATGATAAATTATTCTCCTACATGAAACCAAACAGTATACTGGGGCTTTCCCATGGGTTTCTTCTTGGGCATTTGCAGTCAATGGGACTTGACTTCCCGAAGAACATCAGTGTGATAGCTGTATGTCCCAAGGGAATGGGTCCCTCTGTTAGGAGACTCTATGTCCAAGGGAAGCAAATAAATGGTGCAGGAATCAATTCGAGTTTTGCAGTCCACCAGGTTTGCATGTGTGCGTGTGTTCAGTTAATGCATTTTCTTCTTGTCTCTTGTGTGTTACTTTGGATGCAATGTTTGTGAACAGGATGTTAATGGTAGAGCCACTGATGTTGCCCTTGGATGGTCAGTTGCCCTTGGTTCTCCGTTTTCATTTGCCACTACACTTGAGCAGGAATACAAGAGTGACCTATTTGGCGAGAGAGGTGAATAAAAGTTTTTTACTCTTACTTTGTTATTTGCTTGAAAAATCTTTATAACCACTTCCTTTCAATTAATAGGTATTTTATCGGCTGCATTACACGGAATTGTTGAGGCCTTGTTTCGAAGGTACACTGAAAATGGAATGAGTGAAGATTTAGCTTACAAGAACACTGTTGAGTGCATAACAGGGATTATTTCAAGAACCATATCAACTCAGGTCAGTGATTAATTCCTTTATTCCAACCCCATGCACGTGTGTGCTTGTATGGATCGGTGCTTGCATCTATGTTTCCATGTACTTAGTGGCTTGGTGCTGTATACATCCTTTTACTGTGCCAAATGTCTCCTGTTTTGAAACTCTTGTACGATGTCATGACACGGATATTTATCTACGTCATGAGGCTTGTTTATTCTCTCAACAGGGCATGTTAGCGTTGTATAACTCAATGTCTGAAGATGCCAAAAAGGAGTTTGAGGCTGCATATAGTGCTTCTTATTATCCCGGTATGGAGATATTGTATGAGTGCTATGAAGATGTAGCCACCGGTAGCGAGATCAGAAGTGTTGTCCTGGCTGGGCGTCGCTTTTATGTATGTTGGTTTACTTGCCTCTTATGAGTCCATCATGAAAATATGTCACTAAACCATTGTTTCTTTAAATTGTTCTAAATGGTTTCATGTTGGCTTGTGAACCTTTGTCTCCTTTGTGATGTTTCTAAGAATGTTTGCAAAATGTGACATTTCCTGCCAGGTCCTGAATGTTTAGTTTTTCTTTTTTTCCCTCGACGCATGTTGTTTTCCTCTCTCCCCTCTTCTCACAGGAGAAGGAAGGTTTGCCAGCTTTTCCAATGGGTAAAATTGATCAAACACGGATGTGGAAAGTAGGTGAACGGGTTCGAGCAGTACGTCCAGCAGGTGACTTGGGCCCATTACATCCCTTTACAGCAGGTGTCTATCTGGCATTGATGATGGCCCAGGTAAGCACTGTTCTAAATTAGCAAGTTTTGGGCAATGCCAATATTGGCATGGAAGCATGATCTTTATACCTAATTCCTATTGTCATTGATGGGGAATGACAGATTGAGATTCTGAGAAAGAAAGGACATTCCTACTCTGAGATCATCAATGAAAGCGTTATTGAAGCTGTGGACTCATTGAATCCTTTCATTCATGCCCGTGGATTGTCGTTCATGATTGATAATTGTTCCACCACAGCAAGGCTAGGGACAAGGAAGTGGGCCTCGCGTTTCGATTACGTTCTCACGCAGCAGGCATTGGTGGCAGTGGACAATGGTGCTCCCATCAACAGAGATCTCATCTCCAACTTCCTGTCTGATCCTTTGCATGCAGCAATGGAGGTCTGCGCTCGCCTGAGACCTACCATTGACATCTCTGTACCCCCTGATGCTGACTTTGTTCGCCCAGAGTTGCGTAGCAACTAGCAACTACGTGTTGAAGAAGAAACATATTGGTTCGAGCCAGCTTGTTTCCGGATGTATTGATGGAGAAGTTTCTATAGTAGGACCACTTTAGTTTTGCCTAGTCTTGATCTCAATGTTTTCTCTATATCTCAAGACCTTTGTAAAAGAATTTGACATCATATGCACTTTATTCCCGAGAGACTAAACTAGAACCTGGCGATACTAGAGAGTGAATTGTGGCATAAGTTCTGAAACTTCTTCCCGTTATTTCATCTGGATTGGAAGAAATTCCGATGAAATTGCCATTTGCTAGCTTTTACAATAAAATGTTCTGCATCCGGGGAATTGAACCTCGGTAAGTGCCACTACATTAGATGTGCTTTGTTTCACGACCAAGCCGACAATTTACAATCAATATAAAAAATACCAACACACCAGTTAGAAGTCTGGAAGATTAATGGAAAAATTAGGGGAAACTACAACATACTTTGCCTTTTTAGACAAAAGGACACGCGTTTTTTCACATATATGAGAAGGACATTCCATACCATTTGACATTCATGGGAAGGCCAAACCACCGCCCCACTCCCTCCATAACCACCACCACCACTTCCATGCCCTCCACCACCACCCCTACTAGGCTACTACCTCCGCCGCCACTAAGATGAGTGGAGCCGTTGCCGGAGCTCAGTGGAGCATTATTGGAATCGCAAAACGTAGTGAGATTTCAAAACTAGTGTCCACACCAGCAACCATCTGCGACCTCTCTCTCTCTCTCTCTTTGCTTAGCCACGGCCTCCATCTGTGAGATTTCAAAACTAGTGAATGTTCACTAGTTTTTCTGTATAGCGGCGTTAGCAATGGCCTCGACCTCCTTCTTGTCTTTCCCCTTGTCTTATGACTTCTGTATGGCGGCGTTATCATTGTCACCTGTCGCTGTCGTTTTTGAACAGATCAAACATCGACCTCCGATTTGAACGGATCGAATTTGACTTTTTAGTATTAGTGAAGTTTCACTAATTTTTTGGGTCGCCAACCGGAGGTGAGAGTTGTCGGCCAGAGATGGGAGTTGTCGGAAGAGGTTTACCGGAGGTGGGGTGGAGGTTGGCTAGAGCTAGGAGATGGGCGTGAAGTTTTAAGATCAGTGAGATTTCACTAACTTTTTCATCATTGAGATTTCATAAAAAAAAACTTTAAAAATTAGTAAAATGTCACTAATTTTTTGGGTCGCTGGAAGTTCCGACCGAGTGGTGATTGACAGGAGGTAGGAGTTGATTTTTTGAAATTTTTGTACGAAATTAGAACTTCTAAAAATTAGTGAAATCTCACTATTTTTTTTTAGACTGCTGAAAGTGGTCGGCTGGGAGTTTTTTTTTTTCTTTCTTGTACGGAATTAGAACGTTTAGAAATTAGTAACATTTCACTAATTTTTTGGGTCGCTAGAGGTGCAGTGGTGGTCGGCTAGGAGGAGGGAGTTGATTTTTTTGAATTTTCTGTACAGAATTAGTGACATTTCACTATAATTCTTTTTGTCTTTATTTATGTTTGATTGCAAAAGTTTCTTGTTTTTTCTTTTAAAAATGTTGAATTTTTTTTGTCTTTATGTTCGATTGCAAAAATTCATTTTCATTCCCCTTTAAAAATGTCAAATGATTTAGATTTTTCGCTAAGTGACCCTTAGCATTTAATAATTAGCAAAGGACACACAGAGCTGAATACATACACTTCTAGAATATCTGGAGGAACCAACCGAAAACAAATTCCACAATGCAGGGGGGTTTTGATGTCCCTCTCAATAGGTTCTCGGCGCCAACTAGAATGTACCAATTCGACATTACGCATTAAATAATTCATGTAAAATGCACAAAATTAAACAAATGCAATTCTAAAAGACGGCGAGGACCCATTGAAAAACAAAATGGTAAGCTTTCAAACTTGTTAGTTGATGGTGATGATTGATACTCCCTCCCTCCATCCTCTTTTTAAGTGATCCCTATCGGAATACGTGCAATTTCAAATCCCTAAAAAACATATTTCTTTATATAATTTTTTAATTTGGTGTAAAAAAAATTTAAAAAATATGCTACGAAAGTGCATTTTTTAATGGCTACAAAAAAATACATGTTTTCCAAGGTATCATTTAAAAAGGGGACGGAGGGAGATTGTAACGGTTTAAGAATAAGAGAAGAGCGAGAATCATTGAAAAACACTAACAATAGAAAGAAAGAAAAAAAAAAAAAGAGGAGAAACCTATTTTAATGATTGTACACACTACACACCTCGAAAACTACGAAAATGTTAATACTCCCTCCGTTCCTAAATATTTTTTTTAGAATTTTTTTTTTATAATCTTAAACAAGGAGTACAAAGATTAAAGAAGTTTGGGCACACTGGCAAAAAGCCACCCAATACCCACTCTCCCTCCGTTCCTAATTAATAGTCATTTTTGGGAGTTCCCATGTTTTAATGGGACATGAAATAATTGCACCTAAACTCAAATTTGGTGACATAATTTCCATCAATTGCCCTATACCCTACCTACATTGCAAAATTTTGTATTTACCTATGAGGGATACTTTGGAAGATCATCAAATTTTTATTTTTAGTTTTAGAAAAAGACTATCATTTTGGAACATCCTAAAATAGAATAATGAACTATTAATTAGGAACGGAGGGAGTAGGATACATGAAAAGTTTCCCCGAAAATGTCCATGAAAGATAGAATTCTCGGGAAAACTTTTCATGTATCCTACTACTACTACTACAAAAACTATGTATGGTGATAAAAGTTTAATCTGGCTACCAAAAAATTGTGTAACTATTCAAAAAATGCACAACTATTTTTTGTTTGAATATTCAAAAAATTCGAGTAGTATTTTGCTAATGAGTTCCCTCTGAGGTAGGCTTAAAAGGAACACACGTGGCGGAGTCGTGTGAATAAGTTTGCGTCATGAAAGGTGCTGCGCGATACTCACAATGGAGAAGCCCATAGGCCACCTCCACGGGGCCTACTAAATCCAGTAAGGCTATGCATGGCCATTAGAAAAAGCCCAATAAATCAGTGCAGCCCAGAAATAAGTGGGCGATAACGCAAAAGGATGATCATTCGATTCGGCTAACATGAGCCTTTTTTTTTTTTGAAATAAAGTCAAGAATTTCATTATAAATGACATCCGGCAACGATTACATCAAAAGACAGGAAAGAAGCCAAAACCACTAACAATTAAAATAAGCACGGCTTGGTAAGGCTTTCCAAGGCCACCGGCTCTCAGACACACCTGCCGAAGCAGACCCAACACCTTCGGGATGGGACAATGAATCCTATCAAAAGTTAGAAGTAGAGACCCGAACGGGTACCCAGCTCAATCCATTAGCCAGTACAGCACACATGTAATCAAAAAACTAACCAACAACCAAAGCAAGTAAAAAAAATAAACCCAGCTAACTGTACTCAGAACATGGGCAACCAAATCAACTCGCTGAGTCACCCCACTGAGCTGGGTCAGGAGCACCGAGTAGCACTGAGTAAACAAAAGCCGCTTCTCCGGGATGAGAGCCAAGTTCCAAGTCCGGCCGCCTATACTAGGCAAACTTTAAGGATGTCAAAATTGAATATTCAATTGCTATTTTCCTCCCCCAATTGTCCTTTTCTCTGCATTTGGTGATTTGGCAAAAATGCGCAGGATTGATTTTTTGGTTTATTCGTTGTCTTTATTCAATTTTTTTTTTTTTGCATTTGTTAGTTTTGCATCAAATTTTCGTAGTTTATTGATTTATTTCGACGAGACGAACCCAAAAAGTATAAAATTATGGCCAAAATTAATATTTTTTTAATAAAACCGAAAATAAACCAGTTTATTGGTTTAACTGTAAATGACAATTTTATTACTTATGTTTCTTCTTTTAACTGTAAATGACAATTTTACCATGGGATAAGATATTCTATTTCTTTGTTTCCATGAGAAACGCATATACCAGACGACAAACAATTAAATACAGT
This sequence comes from Vaccinium myrtillus, assembly GCA_016920895.1. Classification (NCBI taxonomy): domain Eukaryota; kingdom Viridiplantae; phylum Streptophyta; class Magnoliopsida; order Ericales; family Ericaceae; genus Vaccinium; species Vaccinium myrtillus. The sequence continues at coordinate 14,762,321 of CM029273.1, forward strand.
CTCCTACCGCCTAAATACAGTCTCTTACTTTTGTCTGTATCAAATGTTTCATATACGCTGTACAAAAGTTCCTCATTTTTTTCTGTCCTAAGGGATTTTGTATAACTTCTTTTAAATAAGTCAATTGGGGATTTTCTTTTTGTTATTTAAAAAAATTCGCATTTGCTCGTTTTACGTCAAATTTTTATGTATTATTAGTTCATTTTGACGAGTGGAACCATAAAAGCTAAAAATTATGATTCAAACTAATTTTTTTAGAATAATGACAAAAATAAACCAAAAGACAGATCTTTTGGCTTATTTTTTGTCGTTATTGAAAAATATAGAGTTTCGATCATAAGTTTTATTTTTTGTATTCTTCTCGTTGAGACGAACCGATAATAAAAAAAAATTACATTTCTAAAATACGGTGAGTGACCCACTGAAAAACCAGTTCCGCGATGCTACGTCATATATTACAAAACAATACCCCAGCTTGTGAGGCACCCAAGATCCGTAATTTATACACTTCAACAAATCAAATCTCTCTCTATGCATGATGATCCAACCTTCTCGATGTGGGGCTGATGACCGTGACAAAATCAGATTAATCAACCAATTCAATAAGAATCTAGCATAGATTTCGCCTTCATACCGAACTGTTTTTTTTTTTTTAGTAACATTGAACCATGATAAGTTTGAATTAGGAATTTGTAGAAACTGCAAACCACGACCAATTATTAACAAGACAAAAATGACCTTATTTATCCTATATTCCATATTTTATATTCTACTAGCATGAACCCGTGCTATGCACGGAACGATTTCAAGTAGCACTGCAATAATAGTATCAAATAGATAGATAGATAGATAGATATTCTCGTGTATTTTTGCTAGCGGCAATGACCGTGTCGTGCCGAGTCAAAAATAAATATTTAATAACTCGGAATTAACTTTTATTCCGGAGAATAGCGGTTAAGTCCGAGTGTCGATTCTCGGAGACAAATTGGCTGAGTTGCGTTAATTCCAACTAGCTTTTAATTCAATTCAGGAAAAAGATTGGTTTGATCCTTTGTGGAATAATTAAACTAAAGAGCACAATAATAAAAAATGTGAAACTGTTTGGGAAAAAGGATCTAGGGTTTAGAATCCGCTCATACCGCATAACCAAGCATCGCATAGATATGATTAATATTCGAATCGCAAAGGATTATCGCTAGGGCTTGCATACCCTAACGATAATCGTCAAGAAAATATAGAGATTGTTAAAAGGCATGGACTATCCCATAGCACGGACCGTCTCACTATCGCGGCACAATCCGTCTTACGAACATAATCCATCTCAGAACTCCAATCACACCAGTGAAAACAATTATATGTTTACGGTATTTGAACACATGAATACAAATACTCAATTGATTGGAAGAATAAAACCATGATTCCGTTGATCATATGAAATCGAGTTCTTAACATATAATCCGATCCAAATAATAACCATAATCTACGCAGAAAAACAAGGTTACTTGGTGTAGAGCTTCATCCTCCCCCTAGAAAAGGGGTTTAGCCGGACATGGTGATGATCGACAAGCTTTGATTCGAAGAACGCATGAAGAACATGAAGAATAATGAGTTTCTCTCTCAAAGTAGCCTCTCTCAATAGTTGGGGAATCCTAAAACAATGTTAGGTTGTGCTATTTATACCTAGGGCCCTCAAATTACACAAAAAATAGTCAAAACGCTAATTCCCGACACCATGGTCCGGACGGGGAAAATGGTGGTCCGGACTACGGGTACAGATTGCTCTATAAGGTTCGCAGAGACCTTGGTCCGGACGAGGAAAGCATGGTCCGGACCATGGTACCAAAATTTGACCCGTTGGTCCTCTTTTGCTCCTCTTCGCATCCTTGACGCGTTTAGACCACTCCAAAGCATGTTTACCACGTCTTTGGGCACTCGGCACCTGTAACACCATTTACCAACAAATGCTAATAAAAAACTAACCGAAATAGCTAAACAAAGTGCGAGTTAACAAGGTTTAAAGGGTGCTTTTCGGCACCTATCACACCCCCCAACTTACACTTTGCTAGTCCCTAGCAAAGAAAAAACTAAACTACCAACCAAATGCAACTAAATGATAGTTTTTTTAAACCCCCGGGCGGCCCCGGTAGGACGAGTGGGCCTTGTTTGGTTGGGTTCTTGGGAACCGGTCTTGGAAACCACTCCTTGTTTGGTTTCCAAAAACCGACCTCTGCAACCCCTTTTTTTTTTTTTTGAAAGCTCCGTACAGTACCTGGACAATGTTTTCTTGATCATTTAAAGATTTTGATATTTCAAATGAGGTTGGGAGGGACCCACAGATGTACAACTTGACCTTTCTTATCACCTCGTACAGTACCTGGACAATGTTTTCTTGTTTGGCTTTCTTTCTTTTTCTTAACAGTTGTTTCCATTCTTTTTGTTTGATTTTTATGTTTTTTTTTTATGGGGTTACAGGTGGGAGGGACCCACCAGGGGCCCCTTTTTAGAAAACCAATCAGAGAACCAGTTTTTGAAAATTGGGTTCCAACCAAACAAGGTGGTGAAGTCTCGTGAGGGTTTTCAGCAGTGATCACTCACAAAACACAAGGAATCCATCAACATGGAATCCGAAACCTGTCATACACTTGCCAACATCACAAACCAAGATTGTGGGGCTATCACAAAGGCAAAACAAGCCAACATAGTTCCAAATGCTATTAAGTCAAGAGAAAGAAACCATGGCACCTAAGAATAAGCAAGTATAACAAGACACTCATTTTCAGGCAAATATACAACGTGTGCCCCTTCAACATTATTTCAACATCTCCTTATTGCTAACATTCCATCATCATTTAACCAATCTTCTTTCTACACATTGGTGTCCCCTCTTTTCAACATATGGTATTATTCGCATTTTTTTTTTGTTGTTGTTCTTTTTGGTTTTTTTTTTTCACTCATTTTCCTTCAATTCGGGGGACACCACACATCAAGAACAAAATCCACCTTTCTCCCAGAATTATACCTCTACACTCTTGCCTTTCTCAAAACACAATATGGAAGGTGGGGTTTAACAAAAAAAAAGGCTAAGTGTTTAAGGCTCAAAATGGCGCGCAAGGGATAATGTAAACAAGAGAGACGAACTGGGTCAAATATTCAAAAGAATGCCTGTGATCATCTCCTAGGGGTGTAACATCCAAGTAACAAACCAAACCCGAGAGATATATAAAGCATGCAATTCCAATACTTGGCAAAAAATAATGAGATTGACAACAAATTTAGTTCTTCTCGAGACAAACAAAGAGTTATGTCGACACCTCTCCAAAATAAAGCTAAGGCACGAAAGCTCACTAGGGCATAACTCTCCACTAATCATAGCCTTTGAGAACAAGCAAATCAAAGTTCACAAGTGATCGAAACCCAACAAATGTGATGTGCAATTGTGCCATGCTTAAGTACCTTGATGCCTCCCTTGAAACTAATTAACAAACAGAACTATGGTGACACAAGACATGCCAATGCAATAGCAGCACGCCTCAACTCAGTCAATCAACAAGTAAGCACAACAAACCCAAAATTCCATGCCAAAGGAGCCAACTTTTTAAGATTTTCCAAATTTTCTAATTTTTTTGGTTTTTGCAAGACTCTAAGTATTCACAACTATAAAGTGTTCCCTCCCCCCAATTTAAATCATGCAATGTCCTCATTGAATGTAGAAACACTAAAAGATTAGGACAAATGACGAAGAGATAAGGAAAGAGAGCACCTCGGGAAGGAGAACTAAACAGGCTAAAGATCATGGGGCATGACCCCCCAACTTGAGCACACGGACCTGCACGTGTTAGTCCCCACAACGAAAAACGAAAGAAAAAGAACGGAAAAAACAAACTATCTAAGAAAGAACAGACAGAAAAGAAAAGAAAAGACATTGTACAACATAGAGTGAGCAACACATCACTCGTCACCCCCACCACTGTCCGCCCCATCCCCATGCGAAGCAGAAGTACCGGGAAAAGGGGGATACACGGGGGCCTGGTAGGGTGGCAACGGGTCGAGGTGCAAAAGGCTATGAAGCAAGCCCTGGGAGTCATAGTGCTGCCTGTGAGATGCCATGCTCATGGCAACCATCTGCTCATAAGAAAGGGAGAGATGAGAGATAGATGATGGGTATGAGAGAGAGAGAGAGAGAGAAGGCCTGATGTATAAACCGAAATTTTCTTTTCTTTTTTTTTTCGGAAGGCATAGTCCGGACTACCATTACCCGGTCCGGACTACGGATACAGTAGGTTCTATTTTCGGGCAGAAGAGCGTGGTCCGGACGAGACTTCTCATGGTCCGGACTACCGAAACAGTGGGGCAGGTTTTTGCTCAACAACATGGTGGTCTGGAAGGGAATTTCCATGGTCCGGACTTCAGGTACAGCGAGGTCCTAAAATGCTCCAAATGTCATGGTCCGGACAGGTGTGAGCGTGGTCCGGACCAAGGGTGTAGCGCGCGTCAATGCAGAACTCCGTAACCCCTCCAACTTCAAGCTAAAACACTAAAAACACCTAACTAACATCAACCAAACATAAAATCATGGAACACAAACATCTAAAACACAAAATTAAACGATGCTAAACATGAACAATACGAACACGAAGAATTAAACACACAAACGACGAACCCAAAAATCCACCACTTTCGTCACGCGAAGGCACGGGTACTACTTTTCTCCCTAATTTCTCACTTACAACTTGTGTAGAGAAGGTCATCATAACAATCCCGGGTAAGTCATGACTCAACAGGTTAAACTTCGCAAGGTTTTTCCTCAAAGAAGCCAGAGCCAATCGTCTTTAATGACTATCCGAGGCACTGCAATAAGATTGTTCGAAACCCAGATACACAAACCTAAGGCTAGAAATTAGGTGGCTATACCAGACCAAAACAAACCGTTCGAGCACGGCTAAACTGGAGGTATCTCAACCTCCATAGATTTATAGTCTCCTAGACTTCCTTAACGCTCAACAATCCGGATAAACCGGATCGATCAAATTAATCTCCTCAATCACCTCCTCATTATAAATTCCCTCCACATACGGCTTAAGACGCTGACCATTAGCTTTGGTAATTTTTCCATCGCGTGGATCTCTTATTTCAACCGCCCCATGAGGGAAAACTTTATGAACAACAAAAGGACCATCCCACCTAGGCCTCAACTTACCGAGAAACAAACGTAAGCGCGCATTAAAGAGCCACACCTTTTGGTCAGGCTCAAAAGACTTCCAAACTATGTGTTTATCGTGAAAAGCCTTAGTCTTATCCTTATATATTCTCGAACTCTCATACGCATCATTGCGCAACTCTTCAAGCTCACTCAATTGGAGTCGACGATGAGACCCGGCAGCGGCCATATCGAAATTAAACTTTTTAATGGCCCACAATGCCCGATGCTCCAACTCCACCGGTAAGTGGCCTGCCTTACCAAAAATCAATCGGTAAGGGGACATGCCAATAGGGGTTTTAAATGCAGTACGGTAAGCCCACAACGCATCGTCCAGTCGAGTTGACCAGTCTTTGCGTGATGCACCCACTGTTCTCTCAAGAATTTTCTTAATCTCCATATTTGAGACCTCAACTTGACCACTAGTCTGCGGATGGTAAGGTGTCGCCACCTTATGCGAAATGGAGTGTCTCCGGACGAGGGCCGCAAAGTACTTATTGAGGAAGTGGGTCCCCTCATCACTTATGATTGCTCGCGGATAGCCAAACCTACTAAAAATGTTACTCTGCAAGAACTTGATAACCACCTTGTGGTCATTAGTCTTGGTGGCCACCGCTTCCACCCATTTGGAAACATAATCAACCGCCACTAAAATGTACTCATTCCCAAAGCAGTTCGGGAACGGGCCCATGAAATCAATCCCCCAGACATCGAAAATTTCCACAACTAAGATAGGGGATAGTGGCATCATGTCTCGACGAGACATATTGCCGGAGCGTTGGCACGGAGACACGTCTTGCAAAACTCGTGAGCATCTTTAAAGAGAGTCGGCCAATAGAAGTCGCTCTGCAGCACCTTGGCTGCCGTTTTCCTCGCACTAAAATGCCCCCCACACTCAAGAGTGTGACAAAAAGTAAGAATACTATGATATTCGCACTCGGGGACACAACGACGGATCACTTGGTCTGCGCAATACTTGAGAAGTACCAGATCCTCCCATAAATAATGCCCAACCTGTGAGAAAAATCGTCCCTTGTCTTTTTTTCGGTAAACATCGTCCCTTGTCCCTTGTCTTGCTGGGACCAAAAAGATGGAATCTCACCAGTAGCTAAGTAGTTCACGATGTATGCATACCACGGAGGCCGGACTTGCGACACCTCAAAGAGCTGCTCATCGGGGAATGAGTCACGTAGAGGCAGTGTGTCGCACGAGGAATCAACTAGGATCCTCGACAAGTGGTCGGCTACAGAGTTTTCGGATCCCTTCTCGTCCCGAATTTCAAAATCAAACTCCTGTAGCAACAGAATCCACCGAATTAACCTCGGTTTCGCGTCCTTCTTAGAAAGCAAGTGTCGTAAAGCTGCATGGTCGGAGAACACAACAACTTTAGACCCGAGGAGATATGACCGAAACTTGTCCAGTGCAAATACTACCACGAGTAATTCCTTCTTCGTAGTGGTGTAATTCAATTGAGCATCGGAGAGGGTCTTGCTCGCGTAGTATATCGCATGGGGAATCTTGTCACACCGTTGGCCAAGGACGGCGCCGACTGCATAGTCAGACACGTCACACATAATCTTAAATGGTAAAGACCAATCGGGTGGCTGGATAATAGGCGCAAAGGACAGGGCATCTCTCAAAGTGACGAAGGCCTTCATGCACGCCTTATCGAAGACAAAAGGAGTGTCCTTGGCAAGGAGGTCGCACAAGCGTTTAGCAATTTTGCTAAAGTCTCGAATGAAGCGGCGATAAAAGCCCGCGTGTCCTAAAAAGGACCGAACTTTCTTAACAGAAGAGGGGGGTGGAAGCTTCGACATTAAGTCAACTTTGGCTTTGTCAACTTCAATCCCCCTCTTAGACACTACATGTCCTAGCACTATGCCCTCTTGAACCATAAAATGGCTCTTTTCCCAACTTAGAACTAAGCTCTTCTCCACACAGCGCTCAAGCACCTTGCTCAAGTTGTGGAGACAATCCTCGAAAGATGTCCCAAAGACCGAAAAGTCATCCATAAAGACTTCAAGAAATTTTTCCACTATGTCCGAAAATATGGACATCATACACCGCTGAAAGGTAGCAGGTGCATTGTACAAACCAAACGGCATACGCCGATAGGCAAAAGTGCCAAAGGGACAGGTGAATGTTGTTTTCTCTTGATCAGCGGGGTCAACAGGCACCTGATTGTATCCAGAATAACCATCCAGAAAATAGTAGTAGCTTTGGCCTGCGAGCCGCTCTAGGATTTGATCAATAAATGGCAATGGGAAGTGATCTTTCCTAGTCATGGAGTTAAGTTTCCGGTAATCGATGCAAACACGCCACCCAGTGGTGAGGCGTGTATGGACTATCTCTCCTCTCTCATTCTCAACCACAGTGATGCCCGATTTCTTGGGCACCACTTGAGTGGGACTCACCCACTTGCTATCAGCGATGGGGTATATAATACCCGCATCGAGGAGTTTCACTACCTCCTTCATCACCACCTCTTTCATATTAGGGTTCAACCTCCGCTGCATCTCACGTGAGGGCTTAGCATTCTCTTCGCAATTTATGCGATGCATGCACACGGAGGGATCAATACCCTTCAAATCTGCCACAGACCACCCAATGGCACCCTTGTGCTCTTTAAGCACCTCAGCAAGCTGACCCTCCTACATACTACATAGCAGAAAAGTCAGACGCTATAATAACCGGAAGGGTATCCTCGGCACCCAAAAACACATACTTAAGATTAGCCGGAAGTGGCTTAAGCTCAAGCTTCGGAGGAACCTCTAGAGATGGAGGGGCTGACTCTGTCAAGAGGGAAGGCATTGGTTCAAACTGTGGTGCCCACTTCGGCGGTGAACTATCAAGCAATAAATTCACCTTCACAATGGATTGATCAATATCAAACTCCTCACACCCAAAATGTGCCAAACATGCGGCCAACGGGTCGTCAGTCAGAATGTAAGGCTTGGCTTCCTCAACTAAGTCCTCGATAACATTGACTGAAAAGCAGTCTTCCTCCACTTGAGGTTATTTCACGCTATTATAGACATTAAGCTTAAGGGTCATATTACCGAACGTGACCTCCATCTCTCTACTCCTCACATGTATATTAGCATTGGTCGTCGCCAAGAATGGACGGCCAAGTATAACAGGTGTTTGCAGTCTGAGGGTGTTCACCGGTTCTGTGTCAAGGACTATAAAATCAACAGGGAAGTAGAAATCATTGACCTTGACAAGAACGTCCTCAACTACACCACGCAGTACTTTTACGGATCTATCAGCCAATTGTAAGACTACCGTCGTGGGTTTTAACTCTCCAAGTCCCAACTGCTCGTACACCGAGTAAGGGATCAAATTAACACTAGCCCCCAAGTCTAACAAAGCGCGCTCTATGACATGACTACCAATAATAATGGCAATGGTAGGCGTGCCCGGATCTTGCATCTTGGGGGGAGTGTTGGATTGAAAAACTGAGCTCACTTGCTCGGTGAGAAGGACCTTTTTGGACACATTTGTCCGAGATTTTCGCGTATGAGTGCAGAGGTCCTTTAGGAACTTGGCATAATTTGGGATTTTCTTTATGGCCTCGAGGAGGGGTATGTTGATATCCACACATTTGAATATCTCCAGGGTATCCTCCATAGAAGTTGGCTTCTTTGCATAGGGAGATGGCCCATTTAAAGCAACGGGGAAACGGGCTCTGGGCACGTAGGATGGGGCCTTGGAGCCTATGGTCGTGGTGGTGGGTGGTGGGTGGTGAAGTAGTGGTTGGAGGGGTTGCCTCCTTGCTATGAGAATTCTCCTCCCCGAAAACAGATGGGGAGGAGGGAGCTTGGTGCTCCTTGCTTTGTGGCTTCTCTGGTCGGGTTTCGACCTCTCTCTTATTACGAAGGGACATGAGAACATTCGCATGTTGAAAGTTATCAGTCCATTTATTACCCTCACACTGGTTTTGACCTCTCGGGTTCTGAACTGGCTGACTAGGCAACCTACCCTCCTCTCTGCGGTTCATCGTGTTGGCCAATTGGCCCAATTGCGCCTCCATTGCAATGGATTGTGTATGAGAATTCACCTGCTGTTGGGTAGCAGTCATCATCTCAAATGCTTTTAAGAACTTGTCCTCGAAGGAAGGGTCCCTCGAGGACTGGGTCGGCGCTCGATGAGGGGGTGGCTGCTGATTGTTCGCGTAGCGATAAACAACAGGATTATATGGTGTGGACCATGGCCTAGACTGTGGGGCAGGGGCATTGTCTTGTGGCTGTTGCCACGACAAGTTAGGATGATTCCTAAGCCCCGGGTGGTAAGTGTTATAAGAGGGATCACCCGATTTAGGATAACTCTGAACATTAGAATATCCCTGAGCAGCGTGAACTTGTTCTTTCGCAAAACCTGGAAACTGGTCCCTCGTCGGACACTCTGTAACGTAATGGGCTGAACTAGCACATAGAGAACAAGCCTCCTAAAAAGTAGGAGGAGGCGGAGTGGAAGTCGAGCCAAAACTCAAAAATTGGTCAAGTTTCTCAGCAAGAGAGTCAACCTTAAACGCGAGGTGGTCAGAGGGGCTAACCTCATACAAACCCCGTGGCTTTGAAGAACTGGCCGCGTTGGTTGCCCTATCACTATGCTGGTAAATGGCATGGTGCTGGGAGGTATCACTCATTGTCTCAAAGAGTTCCCATGCCGACTGCTCATTCTTGTTCATTAATGAGCGTCCACATGAGGCATCAACCATCATCCTATAATGAGAATTTAACCCATCATAAAAACATTGCTCCAACTGCCACTGTGGAATGTCGTGGTGCAGACACTTCCTAATGAGATTGCCATTCCTCTCCCAAGCCTCGTGAAGAGGCTCATTGTCATTTTGTCAAAACGAAGTAATCAGTTTCCGATAATGAACTGTTTTGCCTATGGAGAAGTATTTTTTAAGGAACGCATCCTTAAGTTGATCCCAGCTAGTGATCGAGTTCGCGGGTAGAGTACTGAGCCAATGTTTGGCACTCTCTTTCAGTGAAAATTGGAACAAGATTAACCTAAGTACCTCATTAGGAAAATTATGAATTTGAAGTGTGGAGCTTATGGTTATGAACTCGTCAATATGCTGATAGGGATCCTCCTTAGGGAGCTCGTGAAAGTTGGGCAATGCATGCAGTATGCTAGGCTTAATCTCATAGTGTGTTGCCGTGAACGGTGACAACTGGATGCATGATGGTGCGGCATAGGATGACGACAAAAAGTGTGTGTGAAGTGGGGCAAGGGGCGCGACAGCTGCCCCTGGCGGATTAGCACGATTCTCAATATCCCCCATTGAAAATAAATTAGTCTCACTCTTAACCCTACGTCTCTTTCCGATATCCTGATTGAGAAGAACAAGGTCGAGTTTCTGATACCGAAGACCAAACATACACAGAGACAAGCAAATAGAAGGGAAACAAGACTTACAGTGAGCAACGATATCACTTTTATATCACGGCACCGCTTTTCACTGGTTGATCCTGCTCAATTGAATGTTTCGCTACTTGTGCCCTGAGTATCACTTAGCAAACAAAAATTAAAAAGCCCTAAACTATGAATTAAAATAAAAATTAATCGAAACTAAGCAACCGTGCAAATTGTCCTCGGCAACGGCGCCAAAATTTGACCGTGTCGTGCCGAGTCAAAAATAAATATTTAATAACTAGGAATTAACTTTTATTCCGGAGAATAGCGGTTAAGTCCGAGTGTCGATCCTCGGAGACAAATTGGCTGAGTTGCGTTAATTCCAATTAGCTTTTAATTCAATTCAGGAAAAAGATTGGTTTGATTGTTTGTGGAATAATTAAACTAAAGAGCACAATAATAAAAAAGGTGAAACTGTTTGGGAAAAAGGATCTAGGGTTTAGAATCCGCTCATACCGCATAACCAAGCATTGCATAGATATGATTAATATTCGAATCGCAAAGGATTATCGCTAGGGCTTGCAAACCCTAACAATAATCGTCAAGAAAATATAGATATTGTTAAAAGGCATGGACTATCCCATAGCACGGACCGTCTCACTATCGGGGCACGATCCGTCTTACGAGCATAATCCATCTCAGAACTCCAATCACACCAGTGAAAACAATTATATGTTTACGGTATTTGAACACATGAATACAAATACTCAATTGATTGGAAGAATAAAACCATGATTCCGTTGATCATATGAAATCGAGTTCTTAACATATAATCCTATCCAAATAATAACCATAATCTACACAGAAAAACAAGGTTACTTGGTGTAGAGCTTCATCCTCCCCCTAGAAAAGGGGTTTAGCCGGACATGGTGATGATCGACAAGCTTTGATTCGAAGAACGCAGGAAGAACATGAAGAATAATGAGTTTCTCTCTCAAAGTAACCTCTCTCAATAGTTGGGGAACCCTAAAACAATGTTAGGTAGTGCTATTTATGCCTAGGGCCCTCAAATTACACAAAAATAGTCAAAATGCTAATTCCCGACACCATGGTCCAGACGGGGAAAATGGTGGTCCGGACTACGGGTACAGATTGCTCTCTAAGGTTCGCAGAGACCTTGGTCCGGACGGGGAAAGAATGGTCCGGACCATGGTACCAAAATTTCACCCGTTGGTCCTCTTTTGCTCCTCTTCGCATCCTTGACGCTTTTAGACCACTCCAAAGCATGTTTACCACGTCTTTGGGCACTCGGCACCTATAACACCATTTACCAACAAATGCTAATAAAAAACTAACCGAAACAGCTAAACAAAGTGCGAGTTAACACGATTTCAAGTAGCTCTGCAATAATAGTATCAAATAGATAGATAGATAGATATTCTCGTGTATTTTTGCTAGCGGCAACCCGTGCTATGCTCAGAACTTGCATCGTTTAAAATGATTAGTATTACAATTAATGTTTTGCCAAATTAAAGATTTTCAATTAATCCACTAAAACCAACTAAAGTTCATCATACAAATCAATTAATGTCAAAATCAAAAAAATTTAATAACCTGATTAAGAGGGAGAAGTTTAACATTATACAAAATAAAAATGCTAGCAATAAAGACGCTATGCATTCGATTTTTTACACAAAAATTAAAGAACTTGAATGGTTATGATCCCAAATCTCTATCATACTCCATCAACAAAATGGGACAATGAATAGAGATCGTTCATGAAAACCTCTTTTTTAGGGGAAAGTTTTAATTTTTAGCTTCATACCATCATCTCTGGTCACGAATCAAGGCTACAAAAGAGTTTAGAAGTTTCTCTTTTTCAATAGGAAATTGAGAGGAAATGGGAGGAACATTTATTGTGTTTCCACTTAAAATTTTTGCGATATAAAACACATTTATATGTACTGTTTTGAATTAAGTTTCCATAAATGTAGAAAAGGTTTGATAAAATTAAATGCTTCAATTGATTGATTCCATTACAAATTAGAGATTCCCTAAACTATTCGATGCTTTTTAAAATTTAAACTTACTCATTAATTAGTCATTTACGGGATATTCTAATTAATGCGTATTTTGAATTAAAATACCTGATTGATTATCTTTGTTGCTTATCTTAAGTTCTTTCCAAAATTGTCCAAATCACTTTGAAATTTGAAATGACCAACTAACTGTTTCCTTTATGATAATCAGATTTATTAATTGTTTCCATTTTTAATTGATTTTCTTTTTAGTGTCTAAGAATGCAAGTAATTAAGAAAGTCAGAAAGAACATTGTTACCATTTTTGAATCGATTTTCTATTTATTATCAAAGAATGCAAGTAATTAAGAAAGTCGGAAAGAACATTGTTACCATTTTTGAATCGATTTTCTTTTTATTATCAAAGAATGCAAGTAATTAAGAAAGTCGGAAAGAACACTGCTACCATTTTTGAATCGATTTTCTTTTTAGTGTCAAAGAATGCAATTAGTAATTAAGAAATAAATCACATCACTTCTCATTTGCCACATGTCTCACCCACGTTTCTCCTCACGAAAAGTCATTCTGCAATAATATAGAAGAAGCAAAATCTAAAAATCACCCATAGGGTGGTCAGGAATGTGATGCACGCGCATCACATTGACAGACAATTATGGGGAGTTTCAAAGCAATGTCAGGTTGTACTTCCATGGCTACAGATTTCGGACGAAATGACGCAGTATCCTTCTTTAACATTTTTGCTTTCAGGTAAGTAATTTCAACATCCCAAAAATTGATATATGCATCTTTCTTACATGGGTCTTGTTAACGTGTGCCCAATGAGAACATAATAAGTATAAACAAAAAAAAAAAAACGTACTTCAATATACTTTTTACATTTTTTAATACATTTTCACATATTTTTATACATTTTTCACACATTCAACACATTTTTCTAACCTTAACGTGTGCCCATAGGTTGTCACTCGTTAACATTTTCCTTTTTACACATAAAATTTTTACCAAAAGGCAAAAAAAAATTACCCAATAAATAAAATTGAAATCTTTATTTAAAAAAGAGGTGTAATTTCCACACCGAATTAATATCCACACTACTTTTTTTTTGCCTTTTAGTAAAATATTTACGTATAAAATTTTTACTAAAAGACAAAAAATTATGTAGATATTAATTTTCAGACATGTGAAAATTAATTACCTTAAAAGAATGCATTATTGTGTGGATCAGACTACTCAGACGAAGGCAGTAGTAGAACTGAAAGGAAAAAACAAATCAACAAACAGTAGATGGTAGGCGAGAATAGGTGTCCGCTTGATCCGTCTTCTAATTATTCGTTCACAATTTAGGATCCTGAATTTTAACAAAAGTTTGAAAAAAAGTTAGACAACTAGATCAAGTACTTAAAGTTATGCGATTGACCTGATTTTTTAGTGGTGGTGATTTATATAACTGCAATGGTGTAAGAATTAGACAAGGGCGAGACCATTGAAAAACACTAACTATACCAACAACAAAAAAAATCAGGAAAGAGAAATGAATGGTTCGGATTAACAATTCCTCCAAAAACTATGGTGTAATCTCGTTACCAAAAAAAATGTGTAACTATTCAAGAAAATGCACAAATATTTTTTATTTTACCATTCCCTATAGACGTTTCTTTTTTCTAATTGAAGTGTTTTATCAGGATGAATACTACAACATTATGAATGCATGTATCCAATAAAATAGGGCCTAATTAATCAATGACATCACAATATAAAAATTTGAGCAATATTATAAAGAACACCATACATTCAACAAATGAGAGGCAAATGTGAAACAGAATTTAATACTTGTAGCCAAATGACCTAAAGCCTCTTTGTGAGACAATTTTTTCCATTTTTCCATTCTCATTTTTTCATTTTGGATGTTTGGGAGAAGTGAAAAATAGGTTGGGAGAAGCTTTTTGACTTCTCATTTTCACTTTTTCAATTTTGATTAACAAAAAGACCTGCACAATGTATTCTGCACATATCTCCCAAACACTACTCTTGTTTTAAAATGGATTCTACACATTTCTCTCAAACACTTATACCAAATCCAAAATACATTCTGACCATAATAAAAAAAGCCAAAAAGTTAAAAATAAAAAGATGAAAATAAGGCTCCCAAACACCGCTCTAATAAAGAATGTTGCAGCATTTTATTTTGTTGGACACTCTATATAAAGCTGACCATTACCTTGTCCCTCCAACCTCAACAATCAACATTACAACATATATCCCATCTACTTTTACTACCATGGCTTCCATGATCAAGTTCCAGTGCATTTGCTTGGCTGTGTTATTTGCTTTGGGAGCCATGACTAATTATCAAGCCATGTCTCGCTCTCTCCCAGACGCATCGATTTCCGAGAAGCATAAGCAATGGATGGCTCGATATGGACGTGTATACAAGGATCAAGAAGAGGAGCGGCAACGACTGAAGATATTCAAGGACAATGTGGAGTATATTGAATCTTCCAACAAAGCTGCCAACAAGCCTTATAAGCTGGGGGTTAATGAATTTGCCGATCTTACGAATGGAGTTCAAACTACGCAACAAATTCAAGAGCCATAGTCGTCTCTCAAGTACAAGATCTTCTTTTAAATACGAAAATGTTGCAGATGCGCCACCTATCATGGACTGGAGAATGGAAGGGGCTGTAACACCGGTTAAAAACCAAGAGCAATGTGGTAAGTAAATTTTTTTTTTGTTACAAAACTAAAACAATAGAATGGATCGTAGAGTACTTTTCATTTTCTAACACTTCGTACATTATCAACATACAGGATGTTGCTGGGCATTTTCTGCTGTTGCATCCATGGAAGGAATAGTTCAATTGAAAACTGGTAATTTGATCTCTTTGTCTGAGCAAGAGTTAGTCGACTGTGACACGAATGGTGGAGATCATGGCTGCAATGGTGGTCTCATGGACAATGCCTTCAAATTTATCAAACAGAATCAAGGCCTCACCACCGAAACAAGCTACCCCTACCAGGGAACTCAAGGCGCTTGCAACAAAAATGCAGCCGCTAACCCTGCAGCCACGATAACTGGCTACGAAGACGTGCCTGCTAATAATGAGACTGCATTGTTGATGGCCGTTGCAAACCAACCAGTCTCTGTAGCCATTGACGCAGGGGGATCCGACTTCCAATTCTACTCAAGCGGAGTGTTCACAGGAGCATGTGGCACTAACCTTGATCATGGTGTAACAGCTGTTGGATATGGAGTCGACATTAATGATGGAACCAACTATTGGCTGGTGAAGAACTCATGGGGCACAGGATGGGGTGAAGAAGGTTACATACGTATGCAAAGATATATTGATGCACCGGAAGGGCTTTGTGGCATCGCAATGGCAGCTTCATATCCTACAGCATAAAGTTGAATATTATAAGTTGTGACAGCTTGTGTATGTGAGATAATAAACATGAAGTGGCTATTTTTTAAACATGAAATAAAAACTTGTACGATCTCACTGTTCATTCAATCATCTTCTTGATGTATATGTTGGAAAAATACCGTTTGTGCAATTATATTTTTAGTGAAGTGAAAATTGTCTCCAAAATAGACCGGGAAATGATGAATATATATATATATACCCCAATCTTCTAGTCCACACCTCCCGTTAATAAGAAAAAAATGGTTTTTTTTGTGTTGCAAATTATTTTTGGAAAATCTGAGCCGTCCAATGTGTTCAGAAGGTGTTTTCAAGGGTTCACGCGGGAAATCTTCAAAAAACAATACCGGGAAGGGCTTGATCCAAGCAATTTTCGCAAAAACTGTATATATATATTTTTTGCGAAAACTGCTTGGATCAAGCCCTTCCCGGTATTTTGTTTTGAAGATTTTCCGCGTGAACCCTTGAAAACAACTTCTGAGCACATTGGACGGATCAAATTTTCCAAAAAAAATTTGAAACACAAAAAAACCAATTTTTTCTTATTTCCGGGAGGTGTGGATGTGAAGTTTTCCGTATATATATATATATATATGTAATTGGCTTATAAATTTGTTCCCAACGCAATCAATAGGATTTGTGATGCATGGGTGTGACTCTTTGATGATTAATAAGTAAATGGCAAATTGCCGAAATGGTGAGTTTGGCCAAATGGCTTCAGATCACTCAACAGTTGCATCCTTATGGGTTCATTCATATGGCATTGGTTTGCCATTAACAAGTCACACCTTTTCATTTTGATTTTTCTGTACAGTTGTTTCCCCTTCCTAGCAGTCATGTTCATCTCTATATATAAGGAATCATTATCATCTCATTTTTTTGACGAAAAAATTATAGCACATCAATTCATAATCATATCGCATTGGTTTGAGATAATACAACACAAGTTTGCGTTCGCTTGTCAAGTGTATTGGAGTGCTTCTTCCACTCGTCGATAATTGTTGTATCCTGGGAAGCTATCGTTTGAGTAACCCATGAGCACTAGTGTGGGGGACGAATTTGCTTTAAGGAGGACAAAGTATCAAAAAGTATCAAATACTAGGCATAATTGCCATTTTCCGGTACTCTGAAATTGGCCCAGTACATTTCTAATCATTCTAACAGTTTGTGCAACTATTCGGTTTGTGTTTATTTGTTTGTTTCCAAAATTTTATGAAACCCGTTCCAGCAGTATTATATCGATCATATACTGAATTTGATTCTTACAGTGCACTTGCAATGTATCAATCTTTTTGGGTTTTGGCTTTTTGGCCATGTATCTCGAAGACAACTCTCTCCTTGTTCACAACATAGATAAATTGTATATTCATTCCTTATTAATTCGTCGTTAAATTCAATCTAGATTCATCTTCTACTAATTTTTTTTTTTTTGGAAGAGACAGCCTAAACATGCTTTCAAGGTTAGTGGAGACAACTCTTGTGATTTCGGATTATATGAGATAAGCTTGAGACTGGTTTGGATATGGCCTGGTATTTGAAAGTTTGGAGTTTTATCGTATTGGATTGTTTTGTTTTTTGTTTTTTATTTTAATTTGATGTAAAAACGCTACTAGATATAATCACTTATTATTCTCTTTAAGGCTTGTTATAACACAAAACATTCTTTACACCTCTGGTGTAGAACCCCCTTTTCAACCACCGCCATATGTGGGTCTCATCGTGAGTTTATTGTTTTGACCTGAACCGTTCATTTGTAGGGCCCGCAGAGTATTTCATCCATGCAAAAAATCATTTTGATCGGACATTGATAGATATATAAAAAATTTAATCTCGTTCTGCCAAATGGACAGTCAAAGACAGTTTAATTTTAAAAATAAATGACCGTCCATTTTACAAAATAAAATTCAAATTTTGATATACATGTCGATGTCCGATCAAGTTGATTTTTTGCAGGGATGAAATACTCTACGGGCCCTACAAGTTGACCGGTTCAAATCAATATTTAATACACAATGTGCCCAAAAAATTGGTGGTAGAAAAGGAGGGTTTTACACCGGCGGAGTAAAGAATATTCTTTCTTGTTATAAAGTACTACTCCCTCCGTCCCAAATGGCTCGTTCCTTTTGGGGAATCTAACTTTTTAAGGAGACAAAATTATTGTCTTAGAGTTCCAAAATTATCCTTCAAAACTAAGAAGTCAATTAAGTGGTTTTAAATTGTGTAGATCTTTCAATATGGATCTCCATAAATATGCAATATGGATATTATTTGATAGATCTCAATTAATTGTTTTGTACAAAGCTTTAAAAATCATGAAAAAACATTATATACTAAAAGATATAAACGATTTAGAAATGACACGAATTTACAAATTGTGAAATAAATTGGTAGGGAAATAGAGTACTTTTAAGAGTAAAACTGAAAGTTTGATATATTTTTATTGTTATTTTCAGAAATAGGACCAACATTTTGGGACATCCCAAAATAGAAAGAGGGACCAGCAATTTGGGACAAAGGATATGAAACTTTTTTTTTAGAATATTTGATATACCTATTTACAATCCTAGTTGTTTGGAAAAAAAAAAAGAATAAGAAATATATGAAAGATTATATCGATGCACTATGCATTTTACTTGCGTTCTTTTATCTGTCTTTTGCACGTTTCTTTTGAGTTTCGACTTATGTTGTATAATTCAATTTTTTTCGACTTATGTTGTACCTACACTTTTGTCGAATATATATGTGTCATAGTGTTTGGTTCTTTTACTTCTTTGCAATAAAAAATAATTGTGTGGGAGCGTGCCAGAGAGAACCTTTAAATCTTCTAGCCCTCATATTAACTTTAGAAAACCAAACATAATCAAGCGATTTGTTTTAATGGTTCAATTACCTCAATTAAGAGGAGTTTTTCCTTCAAAGTGAAGAAATACAAACCAATTTACTTAGCAAATCAAAGAACAATAAAGAAACAAGATACTTTGGTTGATAAATCAAAGGTAGACTTACTTCGAAATCATCTTCAACTTCAAACAGAAAGATAACAAGAACTTCGAACACTTGATTGTTACAAGAACAACTGATATCTACTTCCTAAATTACTTCCTAATCTACTTCGAACTGAGTCGAGTTCCCAAAACTACAATTCTACTCTCCAATGAACAAACCAAGCATAATTTTTGTATGTTGTTTGTTGAAGATTTGTCCGGGGGTCTTCACTCCTCAACTTCTTCCATTTATAAGTCTTGCTTGCAGCCTGAATTTCCCGCTCAAAGTATTTGAACTTGGCTTGCTTCGAACTCCATCATTGTATTTCAAACGAGCAGTTTCTTCCCTCCACAATCATCTGACTTCAAATTGTCCTGATCTTCCTCCAGAAGTTTAAATTTAAATTTGCATGGTTACTCAAACAAATCATATGATTGATTTTACGGAATAACCACTTTGCACGACCTATTCCACGTGTCTCAACTGTCAACTGCCCTGTTTTATATGTTTACACGTGTAATTCATGCATTTAGCAGTTAAAAGTACGGCTTCGAAGTCAATCTTTTACTTATCCTTTGACTTATAACTGCCAATAACTGGCTATCAAATTGGGCGTTAATACGACATCGTATTGACCCACTTTAATCCATTAATCTAGTGCTTTTCATTAACATTAAGCCGCCAACGTTTGGCTTTCTGTTTTATGTGTCAACTGATTATTGGGTTTGTTAATTTTATATATAAACACATAGTAACTTAATCCGGGGTGCATAAAGCGATTTGGGGAAACATGATACCCTAGCCTTCTTCTGCGCCACCTCCTCCAGCAGCCGTCGCAAGCCGCCTCACCCCTTCTTCTTCCCCCTCTCACTTCCCTTGTTTCCTCCTTGCCCCGATCCTTTCTATACCCATTTTCCCCACCATCTCCTGCTAATTCCTTCGCCATTTTCTCATTGCCATTCGCCGCGTCTGCTAATGGCTACCTGATTTTCGAGTATTCCTGCAAGCTCAAGTTTGACATAATCTAAACCCCCCCCCCTCTCTCTCCCCAAGCCTGGCATCCCCTCGCCATTTTGTAAACCCTACAACACCACCACTACTCAAATCCATATCTACATCCTTCGGAACATCTCCAAGCTTAACCACCTACATATTCTGAATCCTTGGGCCGTGAGCTTTCTTCTTCTACCGACCGTCTTTCTCCCCGGCGAGTTTTTTCTGGCGTCTTTTCGGCGACCTCACCGGAGCTCCATTTTTTTTGGCCTCATTTTTCACGGTACATCTTCCTCCCCCCTCTCTGTATCCAAGTATTTTCTGGTTCTTATGGAAAGGGTCAATCATGATCTATTCACTCTTTTCGTCGATAACATTCCGAATTCAAAGAATCAGTTTTGGCTGAAATCTCTCTTCTCTAATTATGGTATTGTTAAGGATTCTTTTATTCCTTCTAAGAGAAGTAAGAGGGGAAGTAGGTTTGGCTTTGTGCGATTCGACTGCTCTGTATCAGCTGGTATTGCCATTTCTAGGGCAAATGGCCTGGAAGTGGAAGGTTCTTATCTGTTTGTTAAAGAGGCTAGTTTTGACTTAGAATATAAAAGAAGGAGGCCAGGTGCAATGGATTTGAGCAAGCCAAGAGAAGTTAGCAGGCAAATTAGCATGGGAGTAGAGGAGGGAAAATCATATGCTCAGGCTCTTAAGGGAGGGGGAAATCATGGTAGCATTCTGGTTCACCCTATGGGGAATGGATGGTTATTTAGGATTAGGAGTGTCATAGCCAAGATTCGTGATTTGATCTCTACAGAAGAACTGGAGAAAAAATTTAGATTGGAGAAGGTTCGTGATGTCCTTATTAGCGCTATTGGTGGGAGATATTGTGGACGGTGGGATCCACGCGGGCGTTTCGGGAAAACAGAAAATGTGAGTCGCCACCCGGGGTTTACTTAGAAAGCGATTTTGGTACCCGAGAAACCGTTGAAAATAATTGATGACTTTTTTTTTTTTGGAAAAGATTTGATCTGCGAAACGATTCTTGGATTCGGAAGCCAGGTTACGAACGGGGAAGGTTTTGTTGAAAAGCACCCCGCTTGCCCGGGAAATTCCCGGTCTTTACTAAATTTTTGTGGGATTTTGGAAAACGCTTTATCGAAAACTTTGACGGTTCAGCAGATAAATAACAAGAAATAGAAATAAATAAAACCATAACAGAAATAAAATTGAATAAAGGACTTAATAGCAATAAAAGAGAAGTAAAAGAGATGAACATGCCATAAACAAGTTACAGAAAATCAGAAAACAGAGTACGAACAAGGGGAAAACAGAGAAATTTTTTGTGTCGCACAGGTTAGCCGTACGGCTTACCTAAGTTGGCCGTACGGTTCACTTAGATGAGCCGCACGGTTCACTTTTGAAAAAATTTCCAAAATTTTAGTTTTCGGACAGAAACTTGTTTTTGCTTCTAAAACTTGATTTTTATGAAAGATTCAACCACCCGAGCCTAGAAATGACTATTAGAGTCACTCTTGACCCGGGGGTCCCCTCAGTGAGTCGAGGTTTTGAACTCGACTCCGCGAAACGTGGTCATACCTTTGCGAAATCTTTGAACAGCTTAGAAACTTCAGAATTTCTTGGATGCAAGCTTCGGACGGAAACTTTCTTAGGTGTATTATGGGTTGCTAGAGAACAGAGGAGTGTACTATGGTTCTAGACGAAGGTTTTGGACGGGGCTTTCGAGTGGGATTTTTGAACGGAAAGTGACCGAAGAATTTTGGCGGCGTATCGGGGTGGTACGGAAATTGCTGGATGTGAACAATGGGAGAGATGGAGGCAATTTATAGGCGGAAAAACCGAATAAAGTCGGCATAAAATCCTTCCGAAATGATGAGATGGTTCTGTAATAAATTTTCGAATATTTTCTGACACAGCCGTACGGTTAGGGAGGTTAGCCGCACGGCTCATAGGAGTGAACCGTACGGTTTGGGCTTTGATGGATGAACCGTACGGCTTAGATAGAGAACCGTACGGCTAGGGCTATTTTCGTCCAAAAATTCTGAAATCTGGAATTGTTGTTCCAAGGTACCGCCGCGTGTTTCTTTCATCATTGGGGATGCACGGGGGTAAAAATTGGGGTGTCTACAGTTGCCCCTCTTTGACAAGACTTAATCATCATTCTGTGATGCAAGTTGCGTCGAAGATATAGACGTCCCAATTTTGTTTTCCCTAGTGCGAGAAAACAGATAATACAAATGCCGTAAAGGACTTTAGAAACGTAATTCTGATTTTTTGGAAAATGCCGTAAAGGACTTAAAAACGTAATTCTGATTTTTGGAAAATGCCATAAAGGACTTAAAAATGTAATTCTGATTTTTGGAAAATGCCGTTGAGGACTTAACGTGAAATCATGAAATTTAGAAAATGCCGTTGAGGACTTAACTTGAAATCATGAAATTTAGAAAATGCCGTTGAGGACTTAACGTGAAATTTAGGATTTGAAAAAAATGCCGTCGAGGACTTAATGACGTAATTTTGGAAAGTGCCATTTGAGGGCTTAAAACGTAATTTTGGAAAGTGAACAGTGCCATTGAGGTCTTAAAAATTGGTGTCATTTTGAGAGTAAAAATTTAAGGGTCCTGTTTGAAAATTACGAAACACAGGGGTGTGGTGTGTGATTTAAATTCTGGAATTTAAGAAGGATTAACCGCACGGTGTGCGAAAACGTACCTGAGAGGTGTCGTGCGGCGGCGAAATCAGAGATAGATGTACCGTACGGCTTACATTTCTTAACCGCACGGTGTAGCTCGGTGAACCGCACGGTTATTTCGAGCGATTTTTGCAGATAAAGAAACCGTCGGGTTTCTTATTTTGTTCAGAATTTTCAAAGGCGGTTTTGAGAGAGTAACGTTCTTCTTCTTCTCCGACCGATTACCCCCTTCTTTGTGAACTCCGTTTAGGATCTCGTTGAGAGTAAAGATTTCCGGTCGGTTATGGCTGATTCCGGTGATAGCCAAGGCCCATCCTCCACTTTGGGTTTCAGGC
Organism: Vaccinium myrtillus; assembly: GCA_016920895.1. Lineage (NCBI taxonomy): Eukaryota > Viridiplantae > Streptophyta > Magnoliopsida > Ericales > Ericaceae > Vaccinium > Vaccinium myrtillus. Next base: position 14,785,363 of record CM029273.1, read on the forward strand.
AGCCATCTATGGTTCTCACGGAGGATGAAGCGGCGGCGCAAGCCGCCACGGTTAGTACGGCGTTGGAACCGAGGGAAGATGATCCGTCCAGGGCTGAGGAGGAGCGTCGTGCGTCTGATCCGAAGCAGGGGTGCCCCGTGCGGCTGAGTCCGGCCATGGAGTGCTCCGTGCGGCTGAGTCCGCCATGGAGTGCCCGTGCGGGCGAGTCCGGCGATGGAGTGCCCCGTGCGGCTCATGTGGATGACCGTACGGCGGATGGGGGGCGCTTCTTCACCGAGGCACGGTGGGATGGTGTCGGTTGGTGGGTTTGTGTCGGTTGAGACCGTGGAGGGTGATGATGTCCTCCGGGCAATAGCGGAGCAGTACAGCGCAATGGATGATGTTTGGGCGGCTATGTAGAGTACTGATATTCCGGTAAGTACCGTTACTTCTTCTAGTAGTTCGATGCATATTGATCTTGATATAAATGTACCTTTGCCTGAGATTGAGATGAATGTTGGTGGTGTTGATGTTCTGATTGACCTGCGGGCTGCGGAGGAGAGCGTAGGGGGTGGGGGCGTAGTTTTCCCTGATGTTGCGAGTGCTGTTTTGGTGAGAGAGTACCCGGTTAGTGGTGATGATACTTCTGTTAGAATTCCGATCACCATTATGTGGCATGGGGATGTGCTCATGGAGGATCTCGGGGAGATGGGAGGTAGTGACGAGGAGATGGGTGACGGGATGTTTTATAGTGGGGGCGTTGGTGGTGAGGTAGGTCAGGCGGAGGAGGTATGTGCCGAGAGAGCACAGACTGAGAGGTTGGTGAGAGTAGAGACTGCGAGAGTAGAGACTGAGAGAGCACAGGCTGAGGGGGCGACCCCCGTTGTACCTGTTGCTCGCTCTTTCAGGAGTTTGACCCGGGCACTTGGTACGGGTAGGGCTGTAGAGGAGAGTGCTGACACGGAGGAGCCTTCTGACCCGGTTATGTTTACTTCTCGGGTTGGTTCTTCACGAGCTCCCGGAGTTACCCTGGGGGATACCTTGGAGGGGGTTACCGACGAGACCTTGGCGCGGAACTTACAGCAGTTCCCTCGGTTGGGCGAGGTCTTGGTAGGAGAGACGCCACCGGTTGGCGAGCCTGAGCAGGCAGAGGTGCAGACAGAGGAGTTGGTTCGTGTGACCATAGTTGAGGAGGTTCAGCTGGCTCTGAGGAGCAGACAGCCCTTTGTCCTGGAGACTTACGATCCTCCGGTTCACTTTTTTATACCCGTGGGGTGTGAGGTGTACGAGCCACGGTTGTCGTTTTACCCTGAGTCGCTGATCTTATGTGACCCGTCGACACACACTTCCAGCAGACCTCTGGTGAGTGCTTTTTTATTCATGTTTTTCTTTTGAACTGCTTTCATTATTGCATTGCCCTTGCTGCTTTACTGACTGAATTTATGCCACGTTCTTGAAACAGGTGGATCGTTCTCTTCTAGGATATGGCGGGCCATCTGACTGCTTGGCTCAGTACAGGAGGTTGCCTCCGAGTGTGAGGGAGTTGGTGGATGCAGCTGGTTTCATTGTGTTTATCAATACTTTACTGCCCACTCGGACGGATCGGAAGTTGCTGAGGGCTCTGATGGAGCACTGGTGGGACACCACCAATAGCTTTCACTTTCGGTTCGGGGAGATGACGATCACCCCTTTGGACTTTGCTGCGACTACAGGGTTGAGAGTTGGCGGCGAGCCGATACCTTTCGACTCTGGTTTGTACTTGGACCGGGCGGCCGTGCGCCATTTTCTGGGGAGGGAGGTTGGAGATGAGGCGATGGTGAGATGTGACCACTTGCCGGCGATATGGGATCACGAGCCGGGGTCTCCTGCTGAGGCTGCACAGATGGCGAGAGCCTATTTGCTGTTCTTGTTTGGCACTGCGCTATTTCCGAATAGGCAGAACTCGGTGCACTTGAGTTGGTTACCTGCTTTGGTAGACTTGAGGACGGCTGGCCGTTTTGACTGGGGTGGCGCTGCTTTGGGCACCCTTTACTGTTTCCTTGGCTCAGTGGTTCGCGGAGCGGCGAACACTCTTGGAGGTTACTGGAGGGTCTTGGAGGTATGTCAAGTCATTTCTTCCTGCTTTAGGTACTTTATGCACTGTTGTTTTTATTCCTGTTACTGACACATTTCTTTGAACAATGCAGGTATGGGCTTATGAGGTGTTTGGAGTGCCGGCCCCAGAGAACTCTCATGCAGACAAGCGCGTGCTTCCGCGGGCGTGAAGAAGTGGACCAAGGAGCATGTCGGGAAAGGTGGGAAGAAGGGGCAGCTGAGGTTCTTTCGTGTCTTCTTGGACTAGTCCAGGGGTGAGACGGTATGATACCAAACTTTCTGACTTCTTTTCCAGACATTTTGATTCCATTGTTGATTTTGAAAGTAACCCATGGCTCCCTGCAGGTGAACTGGGATGCGTGGGGCAGGTTGAGTGCTCTGATCTTACGCGTGTTGTTGGAGTCTCCATATGGGTGGCAGTGGTACTTGGGTGAGAGGGTGACGCGCCAGTCCCTGGGTTTAGACCACTTCAGAGTGCCGGGTCCTCTTCCGCCGTTTGTTCAGAGGACGCAGGAGTATACCTTGGCTGAGGTAGAGGCGTTCACGGTGCTGGACACAGAGTTGGTTTTCAGCCCCTCAGAGGACTATGACGGTTATGTGGTGAGTAGCTTGGCTTATAGTCTGGATATGGAGACCCGTTTAGCTGCCCCTGCACCTGTGGAGGGCCCAGTACTGCCTGTTCTGAGGAGAGAGATTGACGTGATGTTGCCGAACGGGAGTATGGGGTATGTGGTGGTTCCTGAGGTCACTCCACCAGTTACTCTTATCGCGACAGAGGTAATCCTGAAATTTGAAAACAAGAAATAATTAAACTTCATGTTTTATTTAAGCATTTATTCATGTTACCTGCTAATGCTTTTGGTTTTTGTCTGCGATTCCGGGGAAAGCTGCGTCATTGCTCACCTGGTGCGAGACCTGGAGGCTTTGGTTCCCAGTCTCACAATTGGCGGGACTCCAGAGGTGCACCCGAGAGTAGAGCCGGGCGTTGTCCCCCATGCTGGTGGAGATGACGATGATGGGGATAACGGAGCTGGTGGTGGCCGTGGTGGCAGAGCTGGCCGGGGAGGTGGCAGAGGTACTGGAGGTAGTCGTGGTGCAGGAGGTGGCCGCGCTGGTAGTGAGAGGAGAGGCAGAGCAGGAGGTCGCCGCGGAGGGCGGAGTGCCGGAGGTAGCAGTAGTGGTCGCGGTGCTAGCAGTGACCGGGGACTGGAGGTAGTGAGTCGGGTGGACGTCGTAGGTCTCGACGCACCCGTAGAGCTTTTCCCGTCAGTGAGACGGATCGTATCCATTGTGCTTTGTTTTTGAAATTTTGAATGCTTTGACCGCTTTATTAATGAATTTTCCTTTTTTTTTTTGTGAGGATGTACTTCCCCTCGTGCCGCCTCGCAGAGGCCTTTGATGAAGAATGCTGGTGGAGGTCCGTCTACAATCCCACCGGTGATTCCGGCGTCCCGGCAGTGATGCGTTCCTCTGTTGAGAGAGGGTGGGTGTCCCCGAGAGTTCACTTCACAGAGAGCAAAGGGTTCCCCGGGAAGGAGATGCGGAGAGCAGTGGTGGTAGCAGCAGTGAGGACACCCCTGAGGAGGATCCACTTCTGACACTGGGCCGTCGCCAGCACACGAAGAGGCGACGTAGTGGTTTTTAGGACGAGCCTACGTGCTCAGTTTAGATTTTGGGCACTTGTTTGCCCCATTTTTCTCTTTTTCATGGATACGGCCTGCGAGCCGTGGTAGCTTTTGGTGCTGGGCCAGTTTTCCCTGGATAGATGTACATTTATGCTCATGACATGGATGCCATTTAGTTTTTATATAGATTGCACATATTCGTCATGCTTTAAATGATTCACGTTGGCGCATTTTTTGAAAGAAAAGTCAAGTTTTGCACATGATTGCTTTGTTAGTGACTGAATGTTGATAATATGCTATATACGCCCCTGAGAAAAATAAAAATATGTAACTTTGGATTGGAAAGGGAATGATGAAACATGTATATACAAACTGACTTAATGAACTTGAAACTTTACAAGAAAATTTGCGCATCGTAGGCATAATGCGGCCTATTGCGCCCGGAACTTTGAATTCACATGACGTCTGCCAGATGACACTTCTAACACATCACAAATGCATGTCATATCTTTCTCGAATGAGTGGAATAAAGAATTTTGACACTCGGACACGTTTCGATCCGTCGGTGCCCCTCGTTCGGGCAATATCGGGCGATTCCGGGCTTGGGCATCCTGGGACCTCAAAGTTTTTCGTAAAATCCACCAAATAACCCTATAATATCCTTGTGAATGTTTGGCGTGGCTTGCTGGAGCCATTGACGCTAGAAGAGCAATGCGACACATTTCGGCCCGTCGGAGCCTTCGGAGTACCCGTTTATGCAAACGTTTTCCGGAGTACAAACCGATTTTTCCCACGGCTCCAAAATACCCATTATCACTTGTGTGAGTAGAAAAAGTGCCCAAAAATATACCCAAAACAACTTCTGGAAGCTCGAGCCAAAATTTGATTATGAGAGCCACAGGGTTAGCCGCACAGCTAACTGAAGTAGGCCGTACGGCCTAACTAGGTGAACCGCACGGTTCACTTCCGAAAATGCCAAGACTTTGAGTTTTGTTGCAGATTTCTGGGCTCCTGTATGTCTTCCCGTTGTTATCTGAGGGTTCTGTAGTTCTAAAACAAAATCGTCTGGCCTTGCTTTCCTCGAGGTTCTTTCAAGCTCTTGAGAGGATTTTCCACGCCCTTCAATGTTGGCACGTTTTACGAGGCAGCTAAAAAGGTTTTCTTATCTATGGCCCTTTTTCATAGCTTATTTGTGCTCCGAAAACCCAAAATCTCTTATTCTTCCTATATCCTTCATTCGACCATGAGTTTCTCAGCTTTGGTCCGACCTTGGCTTGATGAACTTGATGGCATCGGATGGCTTAACTTTCAAGGTCACCGGTTGACTTCGCTGCGCCGTATCCGGGACATATTAATCCGTCCTGAGCTCTTGCATGCTGCGGTTCGATTCTGGGATCCGAAGGTGCATGTGTTTCGTTTCGGCCTTCACGAGTTATGCCCCACTGTGGAGGAGTTCCATGCATACCTTGGCGGGTTTAACCTGGAGATGCCGGTCATACCTCTGCACGGAGTAAACTTTGCCAATGTGCTATCTGCCAAGCTCGGGATAAGTAATAAAGCAGCGAAGTCCATGCTCCAAGGAGGCATTATCAACATTCCGCGGATCATAGCTCAATTTCGTCCGGAAGGTTTTGCACTGTGTCTTTGCTTGCTTGCTGCTTTCTTGTTTGTCCAGTCTGACAGGCAGGCGAGTTCATCATTAGTTGGTGTTGCCATGCAAATTGAGGAGCGCAAAGATGTGGCTCCGATGGTTTTGGCGGAGACTTTGATGGGACTGGACAGAGTTCATGCTGGGGATACCGATGTTTTTGAAGGTAGTGCTTTGCTCCTACAGGTAGGTTTCTCACTCAGCTTTCCTTTTTCCGGTTTTTCCCACATTCTCGTTTTACCTCAACGCTCGGGTTTTAGGTTGTCTAAGGCTCCTTACTGGTTTTCTCTCTGATACAGATATGGCTATGTGACAAAGCCAATTTGTTGGAACCCGTGCCACGGAGGCGGATTCACGAAACACAGGGATTCATTCAAAGGGATTTTCTGGAAGTTTCTGATGATGTGCATGGCTGGTTCAAGGTGTTTTCCCGGCTTACAGAAGAGGTAATTGCTTGGCGCTTGGCTTGGCTTGACAGTCCTGCCATGACTGTGAGCAACATGGGACGTCAGCGGGTGATTTTGGCTGGTCTATCTCGTTGGACCTTCTACATTCCAAACCGTATACTCCGTCAGCTTGGTGTTCGTCAGTCAATACCGCCATCGGAGAACTTTGTCATGCCTAACCACAACTTTGCCACCTTCAGAGCTTATCAGAACACTTGGAGGGAGCGTGTAACCATTCCAAGAGATCAGTATCCGAGTGTCAATCTTTCAGAGCGTTATGTGAGATGGTTAATAAGAGACATAGAAACAAGGGAACATGGAAGCCAAAGTTGACTTTTGAACTCAATCTTAATGTACCCGAAATAAATTGCTTAGACCCACGAGACGCTTCGTGTGAGGTCATGCTTTGTTGTTTGCTTTGTGTTTTGAAAGTTTCATGCTCAGCCATGTAATCTAAGAAGTTTATTTGAATAAAGATGAATTATGAGAGTTGCATTTAGATTTTCACGTGACGGCTAGATATCAACTCAAAGAGACATTTTGAAAGATGGTGACCGGTCCTCAAGGTGAGGATGCCTACGTATCCTTTTTACAGGAATCAGGTCATGACGTAGTTAGGAAAGTACAAATTTGGCTAGGGTTCACTCGAGTATTGACACTCTCCTTTTGCGCTCTAAATTTTGCCTAGTACCGCCCTTTCGGGTTTTCGGTCTAGTGAGCTCGTTTGATCGATCTGCCTTAACTTTTGCCTAAATAGCCCAATGTGGGTTTTCGACTTAGCAGTCTTGCTCTAAATTTTGCCTGGCACTGCCAGCCCTTGCGGTTTTCAGTCCAGCGAGCTTCTCTCAGGGGTAATATCTCTTGAGCTGATCCATGTTAACCAAAGTGGAGAATTCGTTGCCGTCGAGATCAATGAGTTGTGCTGCGCCTCCAGACAAGATCTTCCTGATGATGTACGGGCCTGCCCATTTTGGTCGAAACTTCCCGCGAGGATCAAAGACTGGAGCCCGGATCTCCTTTAAAACCATGTCACCTTCTTGCAAATCTCTGGATTTCACTTTCTTGTTAAATGCCCGTGCGATTCTGCGCTGATAACCCTGAACGTGATACAAAGCTTTGAGCCGTCTTTCATCAAATAACATAAGCTCTTCAAATCTCGAGCTTTGCCATTCCGCTTCGCTGATCTTTGATTCAACCATGACTCTCAAAGATGGTACCTCAAGCTCAATTGGGAGGACGGCCTCCATGCCATATACCAAAGAATAAGGTGTTGCCCCTGTCGGAGTACGAATGGATGTCCTGTATCCCCATAATGCTAACGGCAGTTGTTCGTGCCAGTCCCTTGCGGATTGAGTAGTTTTCTCCAGTATCGTCTTGAGAGTTTTGTTCGCGGCTTCCACGGCTCCATTGGTTTGTGGCTGATAAACAGTTGACTTATGAACCTGGATTCCGAAATCTTCGAGAGTTTCTGCGGCTCTACCTTTGAAATGAACCCCGTTGTCTGACACAAAAGCCTGAGGGACACCGTATCGATAGATGATGTTCTGCTTGATGAAGTGGGAGACTTGAACTGCTGTCAAAGTTGAATATGAAGCGGCTTCGACCCATTTGGTAAAGTAATCGATTGCTACCAAAATGAATGTGCCCGTTAGACGCAGCCGGAGTAATTCTGCCAATGACATCAATGCCCCAGGTAGAGAATGGCCACGGTGAAGTCATGGAGTGCAATTCTGACGGTGGTACATGCATGAGATTAGCGTGAATTTGGCACTTGTGACATTGTCTCACGTACTGGACGCACTCTGTTTCCATGGTTGACCAGTAATATCCCTGACGGAGAATCTTCTTCGCAAGCATTATCCCATTCATGTGAGGACCGCAGACTCCTTCGTGAATCTCTTCCATGATCATGGTGGCTTCCGTATCATGCACACACAACTTATGCATCCCGCAATGCGACCGCCGGTATAGCTTTCCTCCGCAGATGATGTATTGAGAGGCCAATCTCCGAAGAGCAATCTGATCCTTCTTTTCAATTCCTGCCGGATACTCCCTTTTCTCGATGAAGTTCCAAATGTCGTGATACCATGGCAGACCGTCGTCAGGCTCATTGATAGCCATGACATATTCGAAAACAGGCTTGTCCCTCTGCTCAATTGTGATTGGTCTGAGCTTGACTCCATCTGGTATCTCCACCATTGAGGCCAAAGTTGCTAAAGTGTCGGCAAATCTGTTCTTCAATCTTGGAACATGAGTTAATGTGACCATCTGAAATTGTGGGATTAGATCTTCGAGATCTTTGTGGTAGGGTTTGAGCTTGTCTTCTTTCACTTTCCACTCCCCATTGGCTTGTGACACCACCAAATTGGAATCTCCGACTACCTCCAGTCTATCGACTCCAATTTCCAAGGCAGCTTCCATTCCTACTATGCATGCTTCATATTCTGCTTGGTTGTTGGTGACTTCGAAGTTTAGCTTGAAAGCAAGAGGGATGTGTGACCTTTCTGGTGAGACTAGCAATACTCCGATTCCGAATCCTTTCTGGTTGGCGGCACCGTCAAAATACAACATCCAGACGTCGTTGGTTGCTGTCATTACATTCTCGTCAGGGAATTCGAACTCTATATCCTCTGGTCCTTCCACAGGATGATCTGTTAGGAACTCTGCAACTGCTTTTCCTTTTACTGACTTCCGAGTGATGTACTTGATATCGAATTCTGCCAGCATAAGTAACCATCGTGCCAGTTTGCCTGTCAGTGCTGGCTTTTCGAACAGATATTTGAGTGGATCCATCCGAGAGATCAGTTTTACGGAGTAAGCTAACATGTAGTGTCTCAATTTCTTGGAAGCCCAGATTAATGCCCAACAGACTTTTTCCAGTGACGTGTATCGCTCTTCACACCCCATCATTTTCTTGCTTGATGTAGTAAACAACTTTCTCACTTCCTCTTTCTCCTTCTTGCGCCAACATGCATCCCATAGTTGAAGATGTGACGGATAAGTACAAAATGAGAGGTTGCCCTGGCATGGGTGGGGTTAATACCGGAGGGTTCTGGAGATACTTTTTGATGGTCTCAAAAGCTTGCTGACACTTATCGTCCCACTTGAATGACACACCTTTCTTGAGTAAACGGAACATCGGCTCGCAAGTAGAAGTTAACTTGGCGATGAACCTGCTGATAAACTGGATTTTTTCAAGAAAGCTCTGTATTTCCTTCTCTGTTCGAGGTGGCTCCATTTCCAGGATGGCTCTGATTTTTTATGGATCCACCTTAATCCCTCGTGTGGTGATCATGAATCCGAGCATTTTTCCTGCTGTGACTCCGAATGTACATTTCTCAGGATTGAGGCGCAATCTGTATTTGCGGATTCTCTCGAAGAATTTCCTGAGGGCAGGCAGATGCCCTTCTCTTTCCTTGGCCTTGACAATCATGTCATCCACATACACTTCTACCTCCTTGTGGATCATGTCATGTAACAACGTTGTGGCAGCTCTCTGGTAGGTAGATCCTGCGTTCTTCAGCCCGAATGGCATAACCCTGTAGCAGTAGGTACCCCATTCTGTGGTAAAGGTAGTCTTTTCACGATCTTCGGGAGCCATGAGAATCTGATTGTAACCTGAAAATCCATCCATGAATGATAGCAATGCGTGCCCTGCGGTGTTATCTACCAACACGTCTATGTGTGGCAGAGGAAAATCATCTTTCGGGCTTGCTTTGTTCAGATCCCTGAAGTCTACACAGATCCTGATCTTCCCATTCTTTTTAGGAACAGGCACAATATTCGCGACCCATTGAGGGTATTCAGTGACTATTAGAAATCCTGCGTCTATCTGTCTCTGAACTTCCTTCTTGATTTCCAACACCCAATCTGGTCTCATCTTTCTTAGTTTCTGCTTGACAGGTTTTGCATCAGAGTACAAAAGGATTCGATGTTCCACTATCTCAGGGTCGATACCGAGCATATCTGCATGTGACCATGCAAAAACATCTTCGAATTCTTTCAGGAGATCCGAATGAGCTTTAAATTCTTCTGGAGACAGTCCGGAACTGATTTGAACCATGCGCGGATTACTCTCATCTCTCAAATTTATAGAAACAACTTCTTCTTTTATAGGCTGAGCATGCCTTTCATCTTCCCTTTCGATTAGAGATCGGAGTTCTTTTGGAATTTCTTCCTCACACTCGATCCCCTCATCATCGGGGTCGACGCAATTTATTTCGGACACAGCAAGATAAGCAAAGCCGATTTCATTTATTTCAAAGGAGGGGGCCCCAGGGGCATGATACATGAGAGTGGACTCAAATTCAAAAGAGAAGTGATGATGCGGAGTGATAACAGATTCAAGCTCCGACTCAAAACCAGACTCAATACTAGATGCAGTGATAGACTCAGACTTAGATTCAAAATCAGTGCCAGTGTAAATGATTCTAGGTACAAAAATGCAATTTTTATAAGTTCCATTGGCATCCACAATGAGCGTGGTAACATCCTCCAGCGCTTCCTGTCCCAGCATCATCAGCTCCATATCCTCAACAGGCTTTAAATCAACAAGCGTTGCAGCAGGTTCGTCCTCTCTCATACCTAGTGGACTTTCTTCCCCAAATAGCGATAAAAGATTTCCTGAGTCAAGAACCTTGATCCAGTCAACATCAAGCATTTTTGCTGGCTCCTCCCATTCTTCTGTTTCATCCTCGCTACCCCAGGTGTTGTCAGCAAAGATTTCAAACCCTGGCAGCTTGGTTTTTGTTTTCATGTCCCAGAATGGCTCTGGGTCCCCTTGATAGAGAGTCTCTGAAGCTTTTGTGAAGTGGATAGGCCCTTTCCCGATACGAGCTTGTATCTTCTTACCATGATCATTTTCATAACCGAGACCAAAACGGCGGTTGTTTGTCAGAAACTTGGGGAACTCTGCTACCCCCTGATTGTTGCGACCAAGTCCTAAGTCGGGCAAATACTCCATTTTCAGCATCATGTCCAGAGCTGTTGATCTTATTGAAAAATCTTCGTCCATCTTGATAGTGAATACACCGTCGGAAGTATCAAAAGAAAAACCTCCCAGAGCGATGTCCTCTTCTCCGTGAGCAATCTCAAGCAAGGGAGCATTGTCAGGCATGTGCGGGCAAATTCCAGAATCTCCATAGATGGTTAAAGTTCCTGTGGCCAGCCCAAGCTGAACTTTCTGATGCAGGGAGGAAGGTACAGCCATGATGTCTGATCGGTGGAGCCACGGCCTGCCTAGTAACAGGTTGAATGACGAGGGGATGTCGAGCACATGAAACTCAACACTGGTCTCAAAATCTTCAATCATTATTTCCATCCGAATGGTCCCAATCACGTCTCGTCGAGTATTGTCATAAGCACGCACTCCAAGATTTGATGGCTGAAAATCCTTGTTCTTAAAACCCAAACAATAAGCTGTACGCAGGGGACAGACATTCAAGGCAGATCCATTATCCAATAACACAACTGGGACCCACTTTCCCATGCATTTCAGAGTAATGTGCAATGGCTTGTTGTGACCGGCTCCTTCTGGTGGCAGATCCTTTTCAGTGAAAACTACAACATGCTTTGCATGAGTTGGTGTAAGCAGTGCTACCATTGTTTCAGGAGGAGTGTCTGGTGGTACCTCCATGTTTGATAGAACTTTAATTAGTTTCTGACGGTGCTCTCGAGATGAAGAGAGTAACCCCCAAATGGACACTGAGGCTGGGGTTCTTTCGAGCTGTTTCTGAATTGGACCACTTGTTACCGGGGGATTCTTCGGGAGTGGCCTAGCGGCTGGATTCTGTTGGATAGTACTTTCTGGATGGTCAGGAATTGTGTCGTCGAGAATGGGATCATCCCAAACAAAATCCCCTACTGTGGCATGGTTGGAGGAATTTCCACCTTGGAGGTGAGCTGGTTGGTAGATTTGACCACTTCTGGTTATTCTGTTGACCGTTTCTTCCCATAACTCCTAATTTTCACCCCAGAAATTCATGTATTCTTCATTGACCTTTCGTTTGCCAGCCCTGATAGCTTCCCTTTTCTGCATTGTCTCTTGATCCTCGGCCCAGAAATTCATCAGATCATTTCTAGCCCTTTGTTCCTCGATTTTCACTGCTTCCATTTCTGTCTTGAGGTTGTCTACTTCAGAGTCTTGCCAAAAGGATGGGTCCAACATGGCCCTGTTGACAGTCCACACCTCATCATTGCTTACTCGGATATCGACTACTGCTTCTTCATCCCAGATGGTAGCCAGAGGGTCATCGACCAGTATTGATACATTGGATGACGGCGGGAATGGCGCTGATGGTTGTGGTAAAGACCCGTCACTAATGTATGCTTGTGGGAACCAATCTTGGTTTCCGAAGGCGGCTTCTATGACAGAACGACCTTCCTCTCTGAAGCGTGCAAGCGGCGAAATACTGTCTGTTAGATGCCTGTCTGTCCTCAGCATTTCTCCTAGAGGATTTGTATCCCTTTCTTCTTTGTCCTGCTCAGTAATATCAATCTGATAGACACGAGATCCTTCCTGCACGTGAACAGTGGGCTTCTCTAGGAATTCGGGGATGATGAATTGGCTTGGGTCCCCAGAGATTAGCAAAGAACCAAACAATGCTCGTTGGGATTCCTCCCAATCTTGATCGTTCATGGACCATTCTTCTTCCTCCACAATGTCACTCCATCTTGGATTTTGCATTGTCTTGGTGTGTGAAAGGAAATGAACCCCAAGATCTTCTGGCAGGAAGACAGCGGGTTTTGGTTCGGTGGCTATGATGATATATAGGCTTGGATCAAATGTAGTGGGGGCGGGGTCTTTTGTAGTGGGGATGAAGGATATCTGGCTGACTTGGGTGTTTTGCTTGTGATTGGGTAAAGGGTTGGAAATGGTGTTGGGCTTCTGATCGGGAAGTGGGACGGTTCCATCGTCCACAAGATCTTGGATTTTGTGTTTGAGACGCATGCAATTGTTGGTGTGATGGCCGGGCATCTGGTGGTAGGCACAGTAGGCATTTGGATTGTGGTTGGGGGAGAGTTCTTTGGGTAGTTCTCGAGGTTCGAGAGGCTGGATGGCTTTTCGGTCGAGGAGTTTTTTGTATACTGTGACAAGGGGAAATGGGAGTGGGTGAAATTCTCTCCTTGGTGGGGGAGTTGTTTGCTGGAATCGTGACTGGGTTGCGATCTGGTTAACAGGTTCGGTTTTGACTGGTTTGGGGTTGGAAGAGCTGGCTTGGTTTTGATTGTAGTTGTTGGGTCCAAACAAGGTGTTGTTGTTGCCAGAGTAAACTCGTCTTGGTTTAGGGGTAGATTCACCTTTCTCAAATATGCCGCTTCGGAGAGCATCTTCAACTGCCAGGCCGGCTTCATAGAAAGTCTTGAAGTCAGCGGTGGTTTGAAAGACCACCAAGTGCTTGGCAAAATCCGGTTCTAGATTCCTTGTGATAATTCTCATCTGTTCCTTTTCTGAAGGCGTTCCATCATCTGAGAGGCTTTCCCTCTCCATCTCTTGACAAAGTCAGCAAAGGACTCATTCTTCCCTATCTTGGTTGACTCCAGTTCCCGAACAGTCATCTCAAGCTGAATGTTGTAATTGTATTGGGCGACAAAGGCTGCCCCAATATCTTCCCATGTTTTCTTCTTGGAGATGTCCAGATTTAGAAACCAGCGGAGTGCAGGCCCAGTCAGGGTTTGCTGGAACATTTGGCCCATTGCATCCTTTCCAACGTCATACATGGATAAAGTACCCACATATGTTTGCAGATGAGCTTTCGGGTCACCACTGCCATCAAACTTGTCCCAATCCATTGGTTTGAACTTGTCGGGGAGCTTTGCATCTGGAAAAAGGCATAACTTCTCCATGTCGATTCCTGTAGCTGCTATTTTCTCTTGCTTCTGAACAGATTCCTCAAGTTTGGCTAGCTTGGCTAATACCGACTCCATGTTTTGGCTGCCTGATGCTCCTGCTAGCGGTGGGAGTTGAGAAGTTAATTTCTGAATCATGAGCATCATTTGGGCCATCTGCTTGGCGTTGTTGGTTTTCTATTCCTCTAAAGCATCCTTGAGAAGCTGAATTTCATCTGTTTCTTCTACCATAACTGAACTCCCGGTTGACTGTTCTGTTCCTGACTCAGTTCGAACCAATCGTTGTTCGGGGATTCGAGTCCAACCCGGTATGAGGTTTTTCTTCTTTTTGCCAATGGTTAGTACTGATGATATGCACAAACAGAACTCAGGGATGCAATGTGCAGTGTATGTGCAAAAATGGAAAAGAGTCTATGTGCAAGAAAACGATGCATAAAATGATGCATGATGCATGAAAGGATTGCCCCAATTTCTTTCTTATTATGTTGGATACATTCAAATTCCCCTGATTTATGAAAACAACGGTCGGACCGGAGGTTGCCTACGTATCCCCATGGAGAGGAATCAGGCCGTGACGTAGTTCAGGACTACAAATTTGGCTCTTTTTCTCAAAAGGTCTTTTTCATTAAAAGCATAGAATTTTTACAAATTGACGAGATGATTGACTCGACAACTGACTCAATAATCAAACTGCAACAGACTCAATAATTTAAAGGTGCTAAGAATCACAAGCTGGCTTGATTCTTCAAAAGAAGCCCTGCTGGCTGGATTAAGTCAGTGGATATTCACATCTGGCGACAAACTTGATAATTAAACGGCAACAGACTCGATAACAGACAGCAACAAACTCGATAACAGACAGCAACAGACTCGATAACAGACAATAATCGCATGTTGACTTGACTCTTCAAAAAGAAACCCTTGTTGGCTTGATTTGATCACTGAACGATCACTTCTGGCTCTGAAAGCCGTTCTTAAGAGGAGGGCTGATTAGGAGATGTCGACCCTGCGGAGGGTCCTGTTTCGTCAGCTTTTCCTTTACCCTTGGGGTCTTCGTTCTTCTCTTGCTTGTACTGATCTTTAAGCTGCTGTGGGGTCATGCCATCATTATTGAGAACGCAGTCTGCAAAAAGCAGGCATCACATTCACAATCGTCCCAATACTTATGTCCCGTGACTGGGTCTTCAAAGTAGTAGACGGGCTGGCCGCTGACAGCAAAGTATTTCACGGGTGGCATGGTCGCGAGTTCCCCGTCATCTTGTTCCATCATCAAGGTGATTTTTTCTGGCATCGGTTCTGGCTCTTCTGGGAAGCAAAATTTCCATCCTTCATTTGCATCCCATTGGAGAGACACACCCGGCAAGTTGGCCTCAGCCAGCAGGCTAAGCTTCTGATCAAGTTCTTCCCCCATATGGTCTTCTATGTTGAGCTTTCCTGGCTGAGGCTCCTCTAGCTTGCACTGAGGTTGCTCGGGCTGAACTTCCTCGATTATCCACACGGGCGCCCCTTGGTGGGTGGTGAGGGTAGACTTGAATCGCTTGTATGGTGCTCCAGACATGATGACTCTACCACATAGGAAATGCGTATTTCATTTTGGGAAAGAGAGCCAGTTGTAGCATTTTTTTTTGAATTTTTCTTTGTTTTTGATTTTTTTTTTTTGAAGAGAGGAATCCTCGTCTATCCAACACAATGCGTGATTGTCGGGGCAATCCTTACGGATGTGAACATGATGTAATGATCTAAGGTTAAGCTCCCCTAAGGATGCATGCAAGATGGAGACAGTATGTACATGGAGTGATATACACAAGGATGGATGAACGATCGACAGGCAGATAAGACGTACGGATAAACAGATGGCATGTAAACAGGATAACAGGTAAACAGGATATAACAGATAGTCTTACCCTGCGGGTCCCTGTCTTAGGTTGGAAGGTACTATAGTTTACTATATGCAAAGGCTGGGTTTTGGTTAAAGGGGGTTACCTAGACTAGAGCCAATATTTGCCTCCCAGTGCCAAGTGTACTGCATGGCAAAGGTCGAACGGCAGGCTGGCTCATCATCGTCCGCGGTTGCCGAGAATCTTGGTATGTCCTAACACCGGCAAGCCGGGTAGGGTAACCGAGACGCAGCGGCGAGGCTAGTAACCATGAACGTGCAATGCAAAAGTTTAACAATAAAACTGTTTTCAAAATCCCACAAATATTTTTCAAATTTGGCTCACCAATAAATTAAATTTTATTTTGAAATTTTACTCAAGCAAACAACCGGGAAAGCTCTAGTCCGGATTGGTCGGGCGTAGCCCTGTTATTGCACCATTCCTTTCTCAATCACGCGGGGCGTGTTCGTTTTTGTCAAGCTTTCGGGGGTCGTTTTACAAGTGTAAAATACCAAAATAAGAATTAATTCAAAACTTCCCCAGCAGAGTCGCCAATTTGTGGACGGTGGGATCCACGCGGGCGTTTCGGGAAAACAGAAAATGTGAGTCGCCACCCGGGGTTTACTTAGAAAGCGATTTTGGTACCCGAGAAACCGTTGAAAATAATTGATGACTCTTTTTTTTTTTGGGAAAAGATTTGATCTGCGAAACGATTCTTGGATTCGGAAGCCAGGTTACGAACGGGGAAGGTTTTGTTGAAAAGCACCCCGCTTGCCCGGGAAATTCCCGATCTTTACTAAATTTTTGTGGGATTTTGGAAAACGCTTTATCGAAAACTTTGACGGTTCAACAGATAAATAACAAGAAATAGAAATAAATAAACCATAACAGAAATAAAATTGAATAAAGGACTTAATAGCAATAAAAGAGAAGTAAAAGAGATGAACATGCCATAAACAAGTTACAGAAAATCAGAAAACAGAGTACGAAGAGGGGAAAACAGAGAATTTTTTTTGTGTCGCACAGGTTAGCCGTACGGTTCACTTAGATGAGCCGCACGGTTCACTTTTGAAAAAAATTCCAAAATTTTAGTTTTCGGACAGAAACTTGTTTTTGCTTCTAAAACTTGATTTTTATGAAAGATTCAACCACCCGAGCCTAGAAATGACTATTAGAGTCACTCTTGATCCGGGGGTCCCCTCAGTGAGTTGAGGTTTTGAACTCGACTCCGCGAAACGTGGTCATACCTTTGCGAAATCTTTGAACAGCTTAGAAACTTCAGAATTTCTTGGATGAAAGCTTCGGACGGAAACTTTCTTAGGTGTATTATGGGTTGCTAGAGAACAGAGGAGTGCACTATGGTTCTAGACGAAGGTTTTGGACAGGGCTTTCGGGTGGGATTTTTGAACGGAAAGTGACCGGAGAATTTTGGCGGCGTATCGGGGTGGTACGGAAATTGCTGGATGTGAAAAATGGGAGAGATGGAGGCAATTTATAGGCGGAAAAACCGAATAAAATCGGCATAAAATCCTTCCGAAATGATGAGATGCTTCTGTTATAAATTTTCGAATATTTTCTGACACATAGCCGTACGGTTAGGGAGGTTAGCCGCACGGCTCATAGGAGTGAACCGTACGGTTTGGGCTTTGATGGATGAACTGTACGGCTTAGATAAAGAACCGTACGGCTAGGGCTATTTTCGTCCAAAAATTCTGAAGTCTGGAATTGTTGTTCCAAGGTACCGCCGTGTGTTTCTTTCATCATTGGGGATGCACGGGGGTAAAAATTGGGGTGTCTACAGATATGTCATTGTAACTTTTCCTAACGAAGTGTCGAGGGAGGCATTAATCAAGGAAAGATGGGTTTTGAACTTGTTCGATGATATCAAACCATGGAACGGTGAAACGGCCAAAGAAGAGCGCTTTGTGTGGCTATCTTGTTTTGGCATGCCTCTCAGCGCATGGTCCTCACAAACTATCAAAGATATTGGAAGTAAATGGGGTCACTTTCTTAAGGTTGATGATAATACTCTAACTGGAAAATCATACGAGAAAGGGAAAATTCTTATTGCTACTTATCATATTCAGAAGGTGGAGGGGTATGTGGAGCTCATAGTTGATGGGAGAAACTATAGCATCAGAGCCCCTCTTTCATTGATTTAGGCTGGAAGTTGCTGAAAATGATGTTAATTTGGATAAAAAATGTGACGAAGCGAAGAGAGATAGATAGGGTTGATTTGGAGGCTAGCAATGATGTTGCGGATGCCTTATCCGGCATAGTTTGGCCGGGTATTGCTTTAGATCATAACCAATCTATTCCAATTTCCCCTGTGATCCCAGATACCCAAGATAGCTCAGGGGAGAAGGTTATGAATGAGGAGAATTATTTAGAAATAGGAAGATCATTGGAGGATTTAGATCTCAACCGCTATGTAATCAGTGATGAAGAGCAAATTTTGGACCCTCTTGTGGACAATGGCAATCCTATTCAAGCTGATGACTGGGATCTGGTCTCGAATGAACCTCTAATTAAGTATGTGGAGTGCAAGCGCCAGAAGTAGTCTCACAAGTCCAAGAAAGATGTTCGTAGAAAATCTTTTTGGAGCAAAAATCCTTTGAAATCGGCAATGTTTTCTAGGACGGTCAGCCAGGATAGTCTAAGGAACGTTTCAAGGTTGGGATCGATGAAGGATAATTTCGATGGAAGTCTCGATGGTCCCTTCCATTCGATCCATAAGGAGGTTAGTAGCAACTTTCTTAAGAGGAATTCGATTTTTATCAAGGAAGCCAGGGAGAACATAAAGATGAATGTTCGCATTGGTGTAAAATTTCATGGAAGGGAGAGCTATAATATCAAGAAGATGTTAGAATTGAAGGGAGTCGAACTTTCAGAACAAGAAATTAATGCGATAATTAGAGCTCTTGACACTTTGGAAGGTGATACATCCAACTCTGTGGAGTTCTGAGTTGCCGCTTGTCTGATGCTAGGTTTTCGTGGGCGATGATCTCGTTTGTTTTTGTTGAAGGTTTTATCTTTTAGGGGTTTTTAGATTCTCTGGCTGTCTTCGTTGTTTCTGGCTTTGTATGCTGATGTTTGGCGGAAGGGTAGAAGCTTTTGGGTTGTCTCTTTGTTTTGTTGTAGCTTTTGGGGGGTGTCTCTGGTGTTTCTCTCGGGTTTTGGTTGTGGTTCTGGGTGGTATCTTACCACCCTTCTTTTTGGTTTTTTCCCTTTGGGCCCGTGGCGTTTTCAGTCTCGGGTCCCTTTAATCTTTGTAATTCGTTTTCAAAGATTAATAAAATTCTTTGCTTAGCAAAAAAAAAACTTAATCCGGGGTGTGACAAACAATCAATCGGCTTACCATGTAAAGCTTGATAAAGTATTCAAGATTCATAATACGTGGGCAAGGAAAGCCATTCCGATTACTAATTTCACCACTTTCATAAGGCGTTTGGGCTTGGCCCTTTAGATGTTTTGGGCTCTGTCCCTTCGGTTGTTTTTTAATCCTTCAACTTCGGTTGGAGTCCCCTCCCTTCTCCCCCTACTTGATGTACCCTTTGTCAGGTTTCTTTAATAAACTTGTTGCCGATCAAAAAAAAAAAAATTTCACCACTTTCAGATCTCAAATGTTATTATATAGACTACAATTAGAGGAGAATGCCAACACTTTCAGATCTCAAATGTTGTTATATAAATTTTTTTGTAGAACAAAGTTTGGTAACGTTGTGAGTGCTCACAATGAAAGCAGGTTTAGAGAGCCTCCTAAGTCTTAGAAGAAGATGAACTCTGGATTGAGTTTAACCACACAAAAAAAGGAATGAATATGCAGTTTTGTTTGTGTTGTGATCAATAGGGAAAAAACAGTCTTCGAAATTTACATGGCCACAAAGTTAAAACCCAAAAGGAATCATACATTGCCACTGAAGTACAAGAATCAAATTTGGTATGTTGTGGATACGCGTAAAGAAGATGACTGAATGCACAATTACGTACTAAATACACTAGTTCATATACAGTATTGGTAATGAACAAGGAGATAACAACGGGTAGGGAAGCCACAGTAACAACAACGGGTTTATTATTGTTTTACATAAGTACTTTTCACTTCTTGTAATATTCAACCTTATGCGGTAGGATATGAAGGTTCCATTGCCAGGCCGCAAAGACCTTCCGGTGCAGCAACATCTCTCTGTATGCGCATGAACCCTTCTTCACCCCAGCTTGTGCCCCACGAGTTCTTGAGCAACCAATACTTGGTCCCAT